>PVKZ01001479.1:208221-385821 GCA_004027375.1 Macroglossus sobrinus | reverse complement strand
AGAAAAGAAAGAAAAGAAAGAAAAGAAAGAAAAGAAAGAAAAGAAAGAAAAGAAAGAAAAGAAAGAAAAGAAAGAAAAGAAAGAAAAGAAAGAAAAGAAAGAAAAGAAAGAAAAGAAAGAAAAGAAAGAAAAGAAAGAAAAGAAAGAAAAGAAAGAAAAGAAAGAAAAGAAAGAAAAGAAAGAAAAGAAAGAAAAGAAAAGAAAGAAAAGAAAGAAAAGAAAGAAAAGAAAGAAAAGAAAGAAAAGAAAGAAAAGAAAAGAAAGAAAAGAAAGAAAAGAAAGAAAGAAAGAAAATTATCAAGTTTCTTGTGACCAGGGATGGTCTGATCGAGTGAATGGGGTTAGTTAGAAGGTGGGAGATTTCATACCTTATTAGATACCAAAACCAATAAATAGGAGATATAAACACATAAGGTTTTATAATCATATAGTGGGGTATTTGATTAAGATGTTGACAATTTACAGGGTGCAAAGCCAAGGTAGCAACAATGAGGAAAAATGGAATTAAGGCAAAGAAAGATCGAAGTAATGTGAAGTGATACTCTGTTATGCCAGCAACTACTTTGTGAATAACTGAAGCATATTGCATGGCAGATGTGTTTTTATGCCATGTGGGACTTCTCTAGGGAAACCACAAGGAAAAAATTGCACCGGATTATAGTTTATGGTGAAGACTATATCTCCCCAGCTACTTCCCATGTTTTGTTTCCTTTTGGTCAAAATTTGCCTTGCAAATGTCTTATCACTTGGCCCTCTTGGGCTTCCAGATCCCGTGCCCTAAAGCATGATGTTTTACCTTGAACTAGAAGTGGCAGGAGAGACCAAAAACTCCCAACATGTAGCTGGTCAGCCTGGTTGTGAGATGGCAGCTCTCACATTCCCAGAGCAAGTGACTGGTAGCCTCAGGTGGGTCCTAGGGTAGTCAAGGCTAAGAGAACAAGCTGCTGTAAGTCTAGGAAGTGGGTAGTATCAAGGAAATCTGAGAAAGTTCATGCAATTTCTGTCTGATACAACAAATCTGCCATGACTGGACTACAGAGAATGTCCACTAACTTCTAAGTTTTTCCAGTAATTTATTCATGTTCATCGCCAAGTTGATCATTTAAATACCTTATCCTGCCTCAAACTATTTAAATAGGTCTTCCAAGGCTACAGTAGCCCATTCACATGATGTCTAGTCCCTTTGGCTTTGAGACCTAGATATGGCCTAAAAATTGGTCTAACAATTGGATGTGGTAGAATGCAGTAGGCATCAACACATATGCTTGCTGAATGATTATTCATTCTTCTCAAATGGGTCATGACCTTTTGTATCAGAGCTTGCTCCATTCCCATATTCTCCATCCATTGAATATTTGTCCTTTCTCAAAGACTATTTCAGAAGACTAAAACAGTGAATCCATGTAAACATAGTACTTTAAGAGATAAACAGCTCACTTTGACTAGCTTCAAAGTCATGGCTAGAAAGGAGACTTTGATGGTGAAAAGGACCCAAATCAACTTTCTGAATGGGTCAGTATATTGATGAAACATCTTTTATAACATCTTTGGAACTGATAAATAGAAATATCTGAGCTCCATCCTAATATGCTTAGCTATAAGAGAAAAAGGTCACATCTGTGGACAGCCTGGGGCTGAAGGGATACATGCAGAGTGATTTCCAAGACACCATTGATGATTGCCTTATGTTTTTCTCCTTGACCAGCCAGAACAAGAGGGTGGCGAGATCCTGCAGGAAAGTGCTTTGAATCCCAAGACATTAACTGCTAGCTGGAGCAACTAGCAGGAATGCTGTAACAGAAAGTAGAGGCCTCTAGAGTCTGATCCAAGTTCAATATCAGCTTTGCCTCTAACTAAACTGATCATCAGTAATTTACTTCCCCTCTCAGGACCTGTTTCATTACCTGGCAAATGAAGTGTCAGATTCTTCTTGTATATCTGTGAAAGCAGGACAGATGATTAGATTATCTCTGTATTGTTTGCGCCAGGTTCCCTAGAATCAGAGCCAAAGAGGATTCTTGTGAAAGTAACTTAGCGAGGGAATGTACAAAGGAGAAAACTGTGTAGGAATGGGCAGGGGGAGGGAACAGAATACAGCAGTTCAGCAAAGATGGGATTTCAACTAAAGTCAATATTAGCCTTCATTCTACGAACAGCACTGAAGTCTGAATGGCATCACAGTTGTCCCACCTTGAGGGGCATTCCTACTTCCACCTCTTGGTTTCAGACCCATATATTGGGACCCAGCATCATGTAGTGGCTATTGGTTCAAGGTGAAGATTATGTCAGGCATGATAGTGCCCCCCGCTTGTAGGTATTATCTCAAGCTGGCACATCAAGTACACCTTTAAGAGGTTGTTTCACTAGTCTTTAAGGCCAGCAGCTTCTGGGTGCTAAGTTATATGGTCAATGGGTCTAACAGACACACACACATGTAGATTTGACCTTTGCTCCTGGTGCCCAGTGCCTTAAGTAAGATTCCCTAAGCACAGGGATTCTTGTGCAAATGATTTGTTGATGGAGGGAGTACTTTCAGGAGAAATCTGTAAGGGGGTGAGGGGACAGGTTAGAGCAGGGAGAGGAGGTAAGCAGAGATTTGGTTTCAGCTAAAGATACTACAGCAGGATCTCTAAGGGAGCTCTGGAACATGAAAGTCACCCTACCCTGAGGCAAGGGATCTGTACCTTTGTGTTCCAGTATCAGTCTGGGGTGCCTCTGGGAAGAGCATTTCCAGAGGAAGGTGGTTCTCATCAGCTGAGGGCAATTTTCTAGAGAAATGTACATCTGTGAACTATTAGCTTCCCACACTCACATTAGCTGTGTAATGGATGTGCTGACTCAGGAAAGAAGATCTGGGAGAGGCCCCAGCAGTTGACACCACCATATTTTACACCCTCCCATGAAAGTTTTGGATTGCCTTGAGAGGGTGGTCATAGTCACCAAACTTGAAAGTGCCTCATCCTCACTTCCATATCTGAGAAGTCTAGCCAGCCCTCCATTTAGAATATCTCTATTTCTTCACTGCAATTTTAATCCATCTGGTCAATATATTTGTTAGATCCTGACTGTGGCAGACACCGTTATATACTTTGGGGATATGGAAATAAATTTAACAATGTTGCTCTGATAAGCACTCTCTTCCCAGCATTTTGTAGACAGCATTGACTAAGATTTTATACAGCAACTCAAGCCTCACAGTCTACTGTAGTCACTAAACCATCAGGATAGGGCACTGAATCTCTTACAGCCACCACATGTTTCATTTCTGCTTATAATATCTGCCCATATAAGTTTCCTGATCTGCTTATTCTGGATAATCTAACATCTCTGCTAGGGCTGATTCTGCAACAAAGTCACCAAGAGTAGTTATAACTTACATTTGGGGGCACTTAAAGCATGTTAAGTACTTAAAAAGATAAACAGTTTTCACCAATTCTAGAAACTATCTAATAATGATGTTTTTCAAACTGTGGTCCACTTCAAATACCTGGGAGTACTTTTTATTGAAGATTTTGGGGGGTTTGCTCCAGGGTTATTTGATCAGAATTTATAGGGCTAACAGATCTGCATTTATAAGCATTCCCTGAAATTGGCACACTAGAGTGTCTGACTCATTAGAAAGTAAGTTTATACCTCTCCTTATTGTGACAGATGAGGAAATAGATGTGGGCTCTCTAAATAACACTGCTAATAGGTAGCAAGGCCAGGACCCATACCCTTAATCTTTAGAGCAGGCTTTCTCAGTTTCACACTAATAATATTTTGGGCCAGATAATTTTTTTGTTGTAGTGGCTATCCTGTGTATTATAAGATCTTTAGCAACAATCACTGGCCTCTGCTTACCAGGTAGCTGCCAGTAACATACCTCCAAGTTGTGATAACCAAAAATATTTCTAGCCATTGCCAAATGTCTCCTGGGGACCACAATTGTTACCCCTACTGTGGTTGAGAACCACTGCTCTAGGGTGTAGTGTTTTATAAACAATGATTGTGTCACGCTTTTTCTTATCAAATAGACTCATGTTTGAATTCTGACTTCACCTCTTATCAGTTGTACAACCTTAAGGGAGGAGCGTAACTCAAAGAATCTTCACAAAAACCATATGAAATAGGTAGCAAGAACACAAAGTCATAGCTTTAAGCGGGTAGGCTGTACCTGCAACCATATTCTCATAAGATTTCTTCTTCTCTAAGAAAATACAGGTTGCTTACCAAGACAGCTTCAAGACAAGTCCTGGTCCCATCCTGCTTTAAACTAGATTTTATTGTCCATGTGACTCTCATAAATATTGAGTCAGTATGGGTAGAATTAATAATTCCTCCAAAATAAAATAGAAAGAGTGTGAGGCAGACTGCTTTTATCCCTCAGAATTTATTGTTTTATTGTGCTCCAGGCAGCTTCCAGCTTCTAGTATCTGAATCTCTGCTATTTACAGAAGGCTGCTGCCACATGCCTGGCAGGCTAGATGTGCTGAAGAATGACCACCACCCAGAAACAGTCCTTAACCAAAAATGGCTGAGACTGAGGGTATAAAAAACCCAGCTCCCTGGCCTCAGTTGGATAATCCTGAGAGGTATGTGCCACACCATTTCTAAGATTAAGCTCTAGCCACCCACAGTGGTAGCAGCTTAATACAACCATTATTGACTGTGTATCCCATGTTAACTTTTTCATTCCCTGCCAGTGTTTCCAGTACCTCCCATATGAACTGCCTGCACTGAACTGCTTTGTCTCAGGGCTTATATATAGAAAAACCCAAATTAAGATACCAAGTTGCAACAAAATTCACATTTTAAAGCATCTAAGTCATTGCCTTTCTTCTCACCCCAGTGGTAAAGTTGACCTCTCGTGGGAAAAAGGCAATTCAACTTTAAGTCACTCTTTATTAATACTATAACAAATTTAGCTGTAAGACAAGAATGGCATTAGAGGGAAGAGAATATGTCCTTTGAATACTTTGCATTTCAAGTGCATGGTACTGTGCCTTAGTATCAGTCCTTAGAGAGAGGTTGGTATATTAGAGGAGGCAGTTAAGGCTTAACAGTGTTGCTGTCTCTCCATCTCACAGAATTTGTCAGAGCCCAGCAAGCCTCTGGAAGCTTTTCACCATTAATTGCCATTGTGCAGCCTAGAAGGGACATGACAGTCTCCCCAAATCAAGATCCAAAGATTTTGTTGTCTTCACCAACTGTTTTATATTTTATCATCCTAAACACACACAGCCTTTTCAACAGATGGATTGCATCAGATTCTATAAACATTGTAATTGTTTGGCAGGATTACTGCTTATGCTGAAAAATGTAATATGCAAGGATACAAACACACAGACGGCACATATTCCCCCAATACACACAGTGACACGGTCTATGCTGCAAGTGAGGCCACATCATATCCCTTCTGTAGAGTGCTCATTAACTCATCAAATCCAGAATTAAAGAGCAATTATCTCCAACATCTCAAACTGCTGTTTCTGCCATTTTGCTGTTTCATGGGAGCTTGAGAAATGAAATAAAGCACACTCACCCATCCCTTTCTCCCCAACATATTCACATAGAGACCCTGGAGGGTAGCCAAGTGACACAGTGTTATAATGAAATCAGCCCTTTTAAATTAGGTGTGGGCAGGGCTCACATTCTGCTGTACTAAAAAAGATAAGCATCCTGTAGTTTAGGTGGTTTCAGTCATTGCCCAAGGAAATTTACAAAGATGCTGGTCTCGCTTACAAGGAACTCTTAGATGATTGTTCTGGGAATGATTGAGAAGGTTTGGGAAAAGAATCCTCTTAACTTACATAATTTCATCAGCCTCCCATTTTAATAGAGTATTTTATTGCTAAAAATCAAGGAGAGAAGAAATTGCAAGTAAACCAATCTCAGGCATGCTGCCAGGAGGAGGAAGGCAGACAAACCAAGGTCCATGGAAAGTTCAAGGCTGAAGGAAGAGGTTTTCATTAGAGACTTCATTAGAGCTATTGTGGGTTTATCAGGTTGATAACTGAAGGCTTCTTCTGTGCCAGGCACTGGACTCCTTAGGTTGAGGTTTAAGTGATTTTAAAATGAGAGAATTAAAGCTCAGGGGGCCTTAATAACTTGCTCAAGTTGATTGGCAAAACTAAGTTTGAATCCAGGTCTAAAGGCAAAGTTCCAAGCTCCTAACCTGTGCTAAAAAAGGTCATTTATACTTCTAAACCTTCTTTTGACAAATCGTTCAAGAGATCCTTGATGCTTCTAACACTTACACAGCCCACTAAAGAGAAATTTTTTTTTTCTGCTGAATACTCAATTGAGAAATGGAGAAGAGGCAAGCTCCTAAATGATGGAGGTTTGGAAAAAGCAAAAGAACAAATTGACTGAAAATAAAGCCATCTTAGAATTTTTTTTTAAAAAAAGTTCTTATTTCTGATAGAGTTCACAACCAAACTTTGTGACAGAATACATTTTTTTTGTTCTAAGATAAAGGTGCAGTCATTACACATAATATTACTTCAGTTTTCTGATTACAAAAAAAAATCCAATTAAAGTTCAAAGTCAAAAAGTTAAGATAGGAAAGCCCCCCTAAATTCAAAGCAATTACTAGTAAGACATTGTGCTGAATTATTACATATGTAAGAAAATACACAAATTGTAAGTCACAGCTCATTGAATTAAAGCAACAAGAAAATCTTTGTGTAACTACATTCCCAACATAGTTCGAGACATTATTAACAGTCATGAGATTCCCCTCTATATATCACTATAGTGCCCACTATGTATCACTACCTTCTTTTCCCCCCACCTTGTAACCACTGTGATTTCCAAACTATTATTGGGTTTTGTCTGAGTTTGAGTTTTGTGTAAAGACTCAACATTGCTTGATAGATTTATGTTTCATGTCACTATAGTTCATTTTCACTGTTGTAGAGTATTCCATTATCAGTTAGGTTAACAGACTTAGCAAATAATGCAAGATATCTAATTCTGTTTGAATTTCAGATAAACAAATGTTTCTTAGTATAAGTATGTCCCATGCACTATTTGTGATGTTTACAATTTTTTAAAAATGTTATTTACCTAAAATTTAAATGGATTTAAATGGGCATTGTGTATTTTATCTGGCAATGCTAATTTTATGACACACAAAATTTAGGTAATACTCTACTTTTGGAATGTTTCAGCTTTTGGATCTTACATTTATGCTACTCTGAATTCTTATACATGACTTTTCATTATTGAGGTTTTAAAGTAATTCTTTAAAATGACAATATGTGCTTTTAATAAAAATGTGATCAAATTATAGTATCAAAATTTTGCATTTTCTGAACATTAATTTTTTTAGGTGTATTGAATTCTTTTGGGTGACTGGAAATAGTTAAATTATAGTAATATAATACATTTTATTGGTAATATAGATATGCAATTCATAGTTCTAGAGAAATATTCTGTAGAGTTTAAAGAGCACTAGAGAACAAAAATGAAGAGGTAGTTGTAGAAAAAGCAAAAAGGAGCTCATGAGATTTGCCTCAGACTCTTTTCTAGAGAATATAAGCTAATACGTCACTGGCGGTATGAGCCCAAAGAAAAAAGAATGGAGAGAAAGAAGTGAAAAAGAAAGGAAGGAAAGCAGTTAAAGGTAGGGCATTGCAGAGCTGGCTATAGCTTGGAGAAAACTTTACAGTGAGTTGCTTGATCACAGGAGAGGTCCCTATAGAGGCATATTGTTCCACAGAATCTGATTGAAGAGGCAATTGATTGAAGAGTCAGAGGAGAAGAATACAAACAATTTAAAGTATTTCTCTGGGGCTGGTAACACTCCCACACTTCCAGGTTAAAATAATTCAGACTTGCTGTTAGGACATTGGGGAAGGCAGATTCTTTTGTGGTCACAATCTAGTCAGACCTGGGCAGTGGAGTTGCTTTTTATCCTCCACAGGAAGGTGATGAAGATCTTGCAAAATTCCATTCCTTGCCTTAGGGGATGGAGAAGACAAGCAATTAATAGTAGGAGGTGAGACAATGGCTGTGCAGACCTTTTCAGTCATAGATGGCAAAGCTGTCACTGTATGTAGCTGCCTCAGCCTGGAGACACAAACTTTCAAGGCTCAGGGAGGCAAGTTGGGACTGAGTAGCACTTATATCCTACCAAATCTTTGAAGGGAGTATTAGCTGGGGGGAGACACTTTTTTCAAGGGGAATACAGAGAATGGATAGAAAACTCAGTAAGCCAAAAACCAACTGTGGCCATATAAATAGTTGCAGAAATAAGAAACCTAACCTCTATTTGTATTTCTTTGCATTCATATAGTTTTACCAACATTTTATTGAGATTGATAAACTTATAGAATTGGTAAAGCAATGATACAGGGAACATTCTTGTCCACAGTATGAATCCTAAAATATTTTCTTTATATTTCTATTAATTCAACATTTCTAATGTATTTCAAGTTAATTTTCAGAATCAGATATATTTAACCCTTGAACACTTCAATTAAATTGTCAAAAGAAATTCAATATTTAGTTTTAAATTTACAGACATTAAAATACACAAAACTTGAAGTCCTGCATAACTCAGATTCAATTATTTGAATTTTCATCATGACTAATGATTTCGGGCATTTTTTTAGGTACTCATTGGCTATTCCTATAACTCCTTGTAAAGTTTCTATTAGGATGTTTTGCTAATTTTATTGAGTTGTCTTATTAATTGAGAATTCTTTATATATTCTAGATATTAGTCTTGTTAGGCATGTTTCCCAAATAAGTATAGAATGAGCTAGGAGAAATTATTTGTTTTGTTAATTATGGTACCTTTTGATGAGAATGTATTTAATTCGATGTGGTCTAGTTCACCATTACTTTTATGTTATTACATTGTATATAAAGTGCTGTTTTAAAAAACTATCTTCAAGTACGTAATTCTAAAAAGGCTTAGGTGCAAATACAGTAGGCTAAGATTTCTTTTAGAAGATTTATAGTTTTAGTCTTTAGCTTTAGTGGAATGATCCATCTGAAATTTTTTTCTGTATGGTATAAGATAGGAACTGAGGTTTGTTTTGTTCTAAATGGATGTCTGGTATTTCCATTTGTTAAAAAGACTATCCTTTTCACTGTGGCACCTCATCAAAAATCAAGTTACAATTTAGTGTGGGCCTGCTTCTGAAATCTCTATTAACCTATTTGCTGATCCAGTGCCACACTATTTGGATTTTAGCAGCTTTGTGCTAAGTTTTGAACTCAATTTGAGTCCTTCAGAATTTGTCCTTTTTTAAAGATTGTTTTGGATATTTATAAATTTTAGAATAAGCTTATTGATATCTACCAAAAAGAGCCTGATAAAATTATGATTAGGATTTCATGGAATTTATAGATCATTTGGGGATAATTAAAAACTTATTAACAATTAGTCCTTCAATTAGCACACATGATATATATTTAAGTCTTTTCAAATTTCTGAGAACACTTTCAGATGGGAAAATAAAGACCACTGAAAATCCACATCTTCATACAAGTAACAAGACCACTAAAAAAACTTATTAAAGTCATCTTTCAATCTGGAAATTAGTCAAAGGCTTACAATACTTTAAGAGCTTATTCAAGAAAAAGTGAATCCTGATAACAGCAAAATTTGTGGTGCTTTAACTTACACTATTTTCATGTCTCTCCCCCTAAATCCATGATAGCCTTAAAAACTAACAGCTTCATAATTATGTAGCCTTGAACTATAGTAGCCTATACTGGAAGGGCAAAATGGGATTGGTGCCCCTCTAAAATCTTGATTTCCAAATAACAGTCTATTTGGCCTGTCTGGTAACTCCCTGGAAATTTTCAGAGACTTTGTCTTTATTTGACCTGACTCAGAGCTTAACTTTTGAAAAGTGCCTTTCCCCTAGGCATTTGTCAAGAACAAGCAGCAGCAATCTTTTAACATCACATGGTTTGAAGTGGCTGATAACAGTTGGTGTAAACAAGAAGCTGACCAACAAACTTAAAAGGAAAAACTGGGGAATGACATGTCCATAAGGGCCTTGGAAGCACTCCAATATATTCCTGGAAACTTAGAAGGCCACACACATGTAGAGTTGTGCACATTCTAGAGTTGTGTGCACGCTCAGCAAAGACCTGAGAAAGTCTGAGAATTTCTTGTCTTTGCTGACCTTGAGGCTCTGTATAAGCAGAAATGAAAGCTAAAGTAAAGTTGTAAAATGTGTGCCAGAGCACTGAAGGCACACACCTCACAGCGCACACCAAGTCCCTAGTAGAGGTTGGGAGACCTTCAAACTGTGGGTGGAAAAGGGGTTCTATGGAAAGTAACTTCACAGGTGATCCGATTCAAATTCCTAACTGGGTAAGTTTTGGTGTGTAGTCACACCATAGGCATATAACTTCTTTAGTAAAAGGTATATCTTTGCTTTAAACCCTGTTCATTGTTCTTGTACATCTAGGTAATTCCAAGGTACTCCTTTTTCAGACCCCAAGGAAGCCACCACCTTCAAGAAAGCACATATTCTTAACTATCCTGAATTCCAATCCCCACTTTACATTCTTCACCTTCATGTAATCTTCCTTACAGTCCCTCCTTAATTCCAATGCATGAAAGAAACTACAAAACTCATGGAAGCATCTGACCTTGTATTGGCTCTAATAAACTCATAAAAATTCTCTCTATGTTTGGATGTTTATTACACCAACAAAAGCATTTAAGAAAGACTTTATTCAATCATTAGTTTACTACTAAGCTAACCAAGCAGAGACTTTAGTACCCACACATTTAAAGTCATGGTTTTTCATTTAGCGTGCTAGAAAAAAACAGGAACTAAAACTGCAGAATCCCAGACTCAACCCTGAGTTTCTCAATCAGTATGTCTGGGATAGAGTCCAGAAATCTGTATCATCTTGACTGATTAGAAGTTTTACTACCTCCTCTTCAGTGGGTCAAATACTGTACATTAGTGATATACAGATGGCTCATAGAACAATTTTTTTTAAATGGAACCATAAGTCTCCATTACCATTTCTTAATTTATGGAATATGGGCAAAAGAGCTGGGTTATAACAGGGGGCTGATGGGAATGATGAGGATTCAGCTTACTTCTGCTCACAATATGCTGAGATGCTTATAGGGTTTGTATGGAGATAGCTTTATTTTCTACCTGCCTGCCACCTATGTCTTAAGACCCAGACTTGCATGGCAATCTGGTAGAGAATGATATTTGAAACTATGTGAGAAATTATCGAGACAATAAGTTCCTTGGCTAGATCACATTATGCTTTTGCTTCTTAAAAGGCAATTAAGACTCCACAAATGAAAATGTATTAATATTAATCATTTCATGCTAATCTCATTTCTGAAACAGTTGAGAAAGTTGGATATTATACTTTTCTTTTAACCTTTATTGGCAATGGTCATTTAGGTGTTCTCCCCTAACAATGTGCATAGCAAGAGTCATTGCTATTCAGCCATGAATTTTATTTTTAATGTAGGTAACTTATGCAGACACTGCTTTTTTTTTAGTTTAAGGGTATCCCTCAAATATTTTTATTTGAGAATAGGTGCACACAGAAAGTTGTTGTGGGTTAGTTTTTTAAGAAAGTAGGCTGCGATGGTGATTAGTATGCAGAAAGTTTATTGGAGAATGCTCTTGGAAGTGATGCTTTCCAGGACAAGAAAGAAGCAGTACTGGGCAGAGAAACAGGGTGATCTGAGCTGAAGTCACAACAAAGTCCTTAGTCCTACAGAAAACTCTGGAGCTGGGTTGGCCTTTCAGGGTTATCCTAACTTGGAGCAAAAGTCCTGGTATTCTTGTTCTCATGCCAAACAGTCACTGAATAGAGGCTGGCTCTAGAAATATGATTTGGGGCTGGCAGTTCTCTTCAGCCAAGGACAAGATGAAATAAGATTTAGCTGAGAGCTGTTAACTGCCAGTATTTCTAGAAGGTAAAGGAATGAGTGCTCAATCCTGAAGTGGGGGTAGGGATGAGGGATCCAGCTGGCATAACAGCATCTACTATGGTTTAATCTATATACTACTTAGATGAACTTGCTTAAATTCTGGAAGAAGTTTCTTTTTCCTAGGGGCAACAGAAAAGTTAGGAGAATGAACTTTCCTGCAGCTGGTCTCAGGGCCATAAATATTTATCATTCCCCTCCTATTCTAGATTTCCCTCATCCTTGACTAGCTCCTCTGCTGACCTTGTTACTTAACCTACAATAGAGTGATAGTACTGGAAGAGATGTTGCTGGCAGAAAAGACATGAGGGACTCTGTCTCTGGTTACTATGCCCTTCTCAGACTAAGGTTGCTATATCTGCCTTTTTATCATAAAGTGTGTCAAGGGAATACCAAGAGGTACTCAAGTGGTCAACTAGATTCCATGTTCTGTCTCTATTTTATAATAGCAGCCCTACTTTCTCCTGATGATTAGCTCCAGGATAATAATTCTTGCCTGCTGGTCTCTCAGCAAGGGGCACTGAAGTGACTAGGTGTTGGCCATAGCTTGAGATATAATGGGATTTTTGCTGTGTCCACTAATGTAAGCATACCATTTGGTAAAACTAGAAATACAAATTACCAAATCTAGTCATCAGAAGTAATAGAAATGGGGCTACCTGTGATCTTATCCCTTGGTTTCTGGGCCCAGGTATTTTACCTATTGGTGTTATAGCACCATATAATGATTTAGTTTGTACACTCACTCTGATGGGATGCTATCCTCCAGGATGATCATTTTAAAGGTGGGATTTCAGAGACACCTTTTAAGTGTGTTCCTTCACTTCATCAAGCTTGGAGCTCTGGGTGTTGCAGTACAATATAGGGCCAGCAAATCCATGGTCATGTGATTACTGCTATCCTACTTTGCTGTAGAGTGGCTCTTTGCTTCAGGTAATATGCAGGATTCTCGGCCACTGGATCCAATACCCTTTAGGCCTTAGGATAGTAGTACTGGTCAAAGCCTTGCTAACAGGAAAGGCGAAACTTTACCTGAAGTATGTGAACTGCCAAATGACCATTTTGTCTTCAGAGATGGTACCATATTCTGTGGTTCAAGATTTTTGTTGCTGGTATTTTGTATATTTAACCGTAGTAGTTAAACCAACTTCAGTGAATGGGGGTCAGTGGGCTTGGATGCATGCATAGCTTCCATCAATGTCACCATGACTACCCTAACTGCATAATTATTAGAAAAATATTGAGGTCAATGGTGAGAGACTGGTTCATGTCAACCAAAGAACCATTCTGTTCATGTTATTGTAGAATAGTTATTGTGTGGCAGACATCTTCTGGTAGGTGATATGCCCACTCCCATATGTTCTTCCACATGCCTCTTCCCCAGACCTCCTTGCTCATCATCTTCCAATATTTTTGCTACCAGGTCCCCCACTAGTTACCCACTTTTTACAAAGTGTATGTCTAGGTATATCACTCAAAATTCTGCCCACTTAGAGAGTTTTTCTCTCTTTAACTGAGTTGAGCTGTACATTGAAGCAGTCCTTTGTATTAGCCACCTACAGAATGAACTATTTGGGCCTAAACTTGATCTTTTTACTTTTGTCAGCTCAGTATAAGAAATTCCCTCCATGGCTATAGATGTGAGTTGAGGGGGAGGTATCAGTAAAACATTTGTGCATGACATGGTAGTCTCATACACATAATTGTATAGCTAACAACTTCTGTTACATCCTGGATGTACAACTTCCATTTAATGAGGGATTACTGCTGATCTATCTGAATTTATGACTTGGTTAATTTGACAGAACCTCAGTCAGGATGGGTATTTCTGGCTACACAGTCCTTTGGTGTTCTGGGACAAGTTGCTCTATCTCTAATGGGTTCAATAGCACACTAAGTGCTATTTTTTTACAGGAATGTAGTTCTCTGCTACAGAAGGCAGGGCCTAGTTATGACACAACAGAGTTGCATCTTGTGATTTTATTAGAATGTACCATTAATTGTACATAATGATTTTCCCTCAATAATAGACACCTCTAATACTATAGGAGATGCCAGGTTTTATGGCCCGAGTACAAAGGCTCTTTTGAACTCTGGGCATCATTCAACACTGGCAGCCCTTTTTGTCATCTGGTATATAGATCAGAATGTTATTCCCAAGGATGATATAATGCCGCCTCTAGAAGTTGAAGAGGCATATCAGCTACTGATTGTGCTTTCTACATGCTGAAAGGTGTCTTTTACTTTGAAGCCATGTCCTAGGCCACTGGACTCCTAAAAGCTTCAAAGCTTCACTAAAATGACAGGCCCTTCATAGGTTTTTAATTCTCATCCTCTGGTATGCCTCTAATATATTTGCTACTTCTTCATCTGGTCAATTATAAGATGCCATCAATTTAGCAAAAAAATGCAATGTTATGCAAAATGTTCAGATGTACCATTGCTTGCAGACTATTAACAGAAGGTAGAATGGACAGAGCCTCAGGAAGACAATTACATACATATAGAACCTGGCCCCAGGGTTTTATACTTCAGGTTGTATTAGCCAGAGTAAACTACCTGATGTGAACAAAAAGGGACTCTAATAAATCTGATGAAGCTCAGTGAATAAAAGTAATCTCGTAGGGTGATCTGATCTTCAATTCCTAACTGGGCAGGTCATGGTGGTAGTCAGGCCTCATCAGGCCTCTAACTTCTCTAAAAAAGTTTCTTTACCTTAAGCAAGCCCTGTCCATTTTTCTTGGTATCTAGGTTAACACCTTTGAAATGCCTAAGCAATTCTCTTTTTCAGACCCCTCAGAGACATAACCACCCTCAAGGGAGTACTCATTTTGTTAAATGTCTTATAATCTAATCATGAAGATTTCCCCACCTTGCTTTTCCCAACTTCATGTAATCTTCCTTATATTCTCTCAGTTCCAACTGTATAGAAGGAAACTGAAAAACTGTCATTCTCAGGAGCATTTTATCAGTCTGTTTAGATCTTGCTTCTAGGCATGTCCTCTGGCTCAAATAAGCTCTAATAAAATTTTTCTACAGTTTTGGACATTCCTACATTGAAACTCATCTACTACCGAATTGAATTTACAGTAATCCACTCTTTCTCCAGGGACTTTCTTCAGTAACCTGGCTTTTGTAGGAGCTAATTGATGGTCTAAGGGAAAAAAGATGAAATAATGAAGTTTGTAATAGTGGCATTTGTTTTTATTTATTTCAAAGATATCATATTGAATTTCTATCTTGGCCATTTGAAGGCGAGTTTTAGAAAATACCCTTTGGTCATCTCCATGATAATAATTCTTATCCTATAAGCTAAGAGAACAGTATTAGGGTTCTGCCAATGACCAAGAATTTCCATTCTGCTTATGCAGTTAGGTACCAGGGAAACTGATCGTTGAATAAATTTGTGGACACCAAGCCTATGTTAGGACTTGATCATCTGGCCTAACATGTAACCTAACAAGAGAACAATTATGTTTTGGATCTCCAGATATCAACATTGTCTTGGTTTAAATACGGGAAATATAACAAGTTACTTAACAATATGTAGAACAGATACATATTGTGCATTAAACTTGAAATTTTTTTGAGTAATTTAGAATATACGTTGTGTGTGAATCTACTAATGTACATTAAGATAAGGAATATCAAATTTAGTTGTCAGTATATAACTCATAGCACATAACATAAATTCTAATATTCTCTGCATTTTCTACCTCTGTGCTTTGTAGTCATCTTTCAAATGAAAGGTGCTACAATATGGAATCTGTATAGCTAGTTCTAAGATACAGCAAGAAAATAAAAAAATTTATCAGAACATCTAATACCATTGTTTGGACAAAGGTTGAGAAATATTAGAGACTTGAAAATTAATTTCATTAATTTGAGGGAAATATTGAGCTAGAAGTCTCAGAACAGGCAAAGCAAATAACTGCTTTGCATAGCACTAATGCCACATCCTTCCCTGAAGGAAGGCATTGATAATTAAACCCAGTTCTCTTTCCTGATGCTTAGAAAAATATTGGGGTTTCTCAACATATTATTATGAATGTTATCTATCATTGGCCCATGACATGAAACCTATGCCATTTTTCTGGTTTAAAACTGTAAACGATTCAGTACTCATTTTAACACAGATCGTGACAAATACTGGCGGTATATATATATGGCTGACAACCTCCAGATGCTGCACTTCCGGGACCTATTGCCACGTTCATGGCAAGGCTACAATCCCTCATGCTGTTCTCAGTCTAAGGCTTAATTCTGCCCAAGGTAAGACTATGAGCAGTTCTAGGGCTCCCAATTGGTCAAAACCTACTCAGAGTTAGCACTTAGTCAAGGTTCTTTCTGTTCAATCCTTTTTCCTTCTCTCTTCTATCACAGGTGTCAGATCTGCATTCTTTTCTAAAGGCTCTCCCATATTTTTCTGCTGCCTCTTTTTTCCCCCCTTAGAGACCTTTTCCTTACTTGTCTAATTCTATTAGGCACAATTTTTCTGAAGACCCTGACTCACATTGGTAGACCAAAGTGATAGAGCTAAATTGGCAAGAGTTTACCTTTTTGATGCCAATTCTGATGATCCCAAGACAAGAATTTCTAGGATGACAGTAGCAATCAAGAAAATATGGCTTCCAGGTTCCTGCCAGGTACTAGTATAGAAGGGCAAAGCACATTTTGAGGCTTGTGTTTCTTTCTAGAAGATTTTGCAAGAAGTGATTCTGAGATCAGATAGTTGATCTCCTGCCTTACTTGAATATGACTGAATACATCTTTAATTCATTTGCCAACAGTCTTGACTCATTGGTCACCTCTGATACAGTTAACGCTGGTGTCTGTTAAGCAGTTGATCCATATGTCTGAGTACTGAAAACATTCATATATACAATGCTCAGATTTTAAACCTGAATAGCATACTAGCTAAAAACAACTTGCCATTTCTGGTCTACCTTATTAATGAAAATTCAAAGCAGATACACTAATTTCATATTTATGACCAAAAGAAACCCTGGCATATTGGTGATTTCTATAGCACCTCAAGAATACATAAAGATGCCTTTCATTGTTGGAAGCTTGATTAGAAACTCCAATATTTCATAGGATTAATTTATGTGCATGCCAAAGTTCTTAGCCCTCCCTGACTTCTGAGGCATGCATTCTTACTATAGCCTATCCAGGATGATGCTGGCTTTGGCATGGTCCACGTCATATCCTCCTAGGCAGGAGCTCTGATCCTGAAGGCAGCTCTCCAACTCAGGCCTGATTCTAGAAGACTCAGAAACATTGGCTATTCTCACTATTTTGAGATGCAATGAAGCACTATGATACTAGCTGTGAAGTCTGGCCACCCACCATTATTCTGTTTCAATTAGAAAGACATTTCAAAATTTGTTCACGTTACCAGGTGATCATGTGGAAGAAGACAAATGAACCCAACCTTACATCATACAGAGCATTCAAATCAATGGTTAAAAATTACAGGTAAATATGGAATCTTGAGTTTGGAAGCTTTTCTCCCCCTAAGGAAATAACTTACAAAGGGGAACACACACACACACACACACACACACACACACACACACACACACACACACACTTTCAAAATATGCTAAACCCTAGGATAAACTGATGTATTTTTCTTAGAAGATTGATCCTTGAAGGGAGTACAGATCTCACCAAGTCAGAACAGGCTCTAGGCTCCTCCAGTACTTTCTTCTGTGCAGAGTATTGGAATATCTTCTAATTTAGAGATGAAAAAAGCCCATAATTTAGTTTCTATGGTTTGGCTGTCATGGCAAATTACTCTGGCCAGTTAATGCAAAACTCAGTCTGGATGAGCTGATGAGAAAGACAATGTATAAACTCAAGGAAAAGGAGCAGTTTAGAAGCTTCCAAAGAATCACCACAAAGAGAAACACTTTATAATTCAAGGAACTGTATATTTGAATATTTTCTTATGTGCTTATGGTTTAATAAGTTAAAAAAGTAGAAAAGCATTTGTTTGATAGCCACCCTTAGAAGCAGAATATGAAAGACTGTCTGAGGAGAAAATGGCCAATGCAACCAATAAGTAGCTCATTCCCTCAGGGCAGCAGTCTCAAGGTTGCTGGATTCCTTAAATGGAAGGGTGAAAAACAATCATTTCATCTAGTAAAGCAGATAGAGAGCTTGAGTCAGAAAGCAACTAATTCCAAACCCCTGAAAATTCAACTTTACTGTATTGAAAGTTTAGCACTGATGGTATCATATCTCAATGTGGAACGGGGACTAATGGATAAAGCTTTCTGCCTTCCATATCCTGGGAATCTCCAGGAGTTGCTGTTTCCCCATCAGTAAGAGTCCAGAGGAATCCAGTCCATGTTTGCCTCCTCCAGATAGCTACTAGCTTACTTCCTAACCTCTTAGTCTTGACTTAGTTCTTTTGATGAATTCAATCCTGATAACCCAATTTAAAATTTAGATCTTTGCATGCAAGCATGTTTTAATCCCTCTTTATCCCACTGCATTTATAATGTGAACACTTTAATAGACTATTTACTTACGTTCAGTCTATATTAAGTCCACATTAAGTTATGTTTCTTGATGGAAGAGATATTTCTCTTGCATTTACTGAATATCACTAAGACTTTTAATGACATCTAACACATGGTAAGGACCAACCAATTGACTGTTACTCATCTCATACAAAAAAACTTGAACATTAGATCTAACTGATATGGATCATTATTCATGAAATGTTCTCACAGAACTTTTAATCATTGTTTTCAAAGTATTTTTTACACTGCTAAGTTTTGCAGAGGTTTTCTTTGCTTCCCGCCCCCCCTTTTCTGGAAAAGAGGCCCTCTCCCCCAGCTAATTCAGATAATTACCCTGAAACTTGTGACTCAGGTCCTCTGGTTATTGACTTAGGTCCTGTTATTGAGTAAGAATCACTGAAGCTTAGCATTCTCCATGCATTGTAAACAGAAATTGCCTTAGGCCAGGAAGAGCCATTGTAGTCATGCGGAGGCAGGGACCCTTAACCTGGAGCTTTCTTTTTTTAAGTCATATATTAACCAAGTCTGTCCTCCCTTACTAAGCTTATTCTTTTCACTTAAAAAAATCAGTAGTAAGAAATTTGATATATGATTTAAATAACAAGTTTACATCTTTCTTTCTTCCTTGCCTAGGGACAAGAGCAGCATTTTGGCATGATATATCCTCTGGAGGACAATCCAAAACCCAGTTCTGACTAAGACAGAGAGGGAAAGAGCTTCACAAAACCCCAATAGGCAGGGACTACAACCCTCCTCAGCAGGAAGCAGCTACAGAAAAAGAGACCTCCCGTCCCTCAACATCCATAAGAATAAGAGATTCATAGCCCTTAGAAAAAAGTACGGGGTTTTGGATCCACCTGCAAAATCTGAGGTCATCTTATTCTAGAAGAGTCCTACCCCAGTCCATCCACAATTAAGCCAAAAGGTATTTTGGGGCTAAAAAGTAACCTCCACAAAGAAACAGGCAGAAAATTAGGTATCAGTTTAAGCTGGTTGCTTGTACTTGCACGAAGACCATAATGACCTCCAACACACCTTAGCCTCATTATACCATTGTTATAGTGTAGTACATATGCCTGGAAGTTAATGCCATTATGTCATTGTAACAGACCAAATTCTGGGAATGAACATGCACGGAAAGTAGATGAGTCACTGAGTCCTATCTTAGTTATCCATTAAGAAAGCCCACTCCTCCAGGAAAAGTAACCACCCACAGTAAGTAGGGCCACATTCTCTCCTGTCTGTTCAGAGCCAGTGAAAAAGCTTGACTAGTAACCAAATCTATATCTTTCCTACTCAATGCAAGAGTCTTCTTTGGGTAGTTGTTGCTCTTGCAAACCATAGTTTGGGACTTTCACAGAGCTGTCTTGTAATTTGATTCTACCCAATCCTCCTCTCTTCTCAGAAATCATACTAGCATTCCATGCAGGATTGTGCCCCAATGTGCTACTCATTTTTCTTTTTATCCTTCACAGGATTTCCCCTCAATATCTCTTCAGTGTTTACTTCCATCTTGATGCTTACTTACAGAAGGTATGGATGGACATAATGCAAGTGATCCAAGAAATAGCATGGAGTATGAAGACCTGAAATGGAATGTAGGTCATACAAAAGGCCCTAGGTACACAGCAGTTGTATAAGGGCTAAAAATTTCACTGCAGGTGACCTGAGAAATGTCCCTTTAGAAGAGGCTATTGGTGATTTAATTCTACCATTGAAAGGGATGAGGGTAACAATGTCTAGGGTAGTAGAGATGGTCAGTTGTTCATAAGTGGAATCAGTGTTCTATAGGAAGATATGGGGGTTAATAAGGGTTGTTAACAAACAGGTGAAAACAGTGAAAAATGAGCATCTCTGGAAGCTTACCAATAGGACCTTTTTTTTTTCATAAAGACAGCAGAGGGTGGAGGGAAAAGGTGAGACCAAGTTGACAGATACTACATGCTCAGTTGAAGCAGCTTTGTTATGCTAAGGTCAGAACTCTGGAAAACCTTGGGCCTTTAAACATTGTAGACACATCAAAATAGGTCCTCAAGGATTTTAGCTCTAATACCTCTTTGAACCCATTGGAACAAAAGAGGAATTGCTTTTCAAAATGTACTTTATGGGTCTCTTTCTCCAATCAAAATGTAACCCCTGTACCATAGAGATGTTCTACAAAGGGAGTAGCTGGTGGGAACATCCTTCAGCTGCCACCCTTTCAAATCTGCAGCAGCATCTACCAAGGTTACACTTCTTGGGATGCTGCAACCAATGAGAAAGTGCAGCAAAGTTACAGGAGCCTGGCCACTCCTGTCTGATGACTCCTTTATAGCAGTCTTTGTGCTAGGACTACCCAGTGGTTGGCCAAAACCTTCTCAGACCTGTGCTATCATCTAAGTCTCCTCTCACTAATCATCCCTTTACTGTTTCAGTGTCAGACCAGCATGGCACTTAAAGTTTCCCCCCATGCACTCCTGTTTCCTTCTTCCCATTATCTTCAGATATTTTCAAAGTAATTCCATCTGGTGCCTACTTCTTGGAAGACCTGAAGTGACACAATTACTCTAATTTTTATGATGTTAATCATGTTACCCACAAGATTAAAAAGTCATCTGGGATAGTTGTAATCTTGCTTTTTTGGTAAAACTTACACTGGCTGACCCGAAGACATTGTGGTTCATGCTTTAACCACATTTTATTCCTCAGGGAATCTGTGTCACTGTATCTAAGCCTCACAGAAACTGGGAAGTGAAAACTATTTAAGGGCACTGCCAACATGCCCAAAGACTTTTACCCTTAAATAGCCTCAAATACATTTTGGGGGGGCTATTTATTTTGTTTACAAATTCTTTCACTCAGTAATAAGAGAGCCATACAGGAAATAAATCTGCCCACAGAAGGTAGATAAGTTCAAGGTGAACCTGGTATATTGCTTGTTCAAGGGTGAATGATTGGTAGGTTGAAGTCTATGAGATTGAACCAACTTTTTCCATGGCTTTGATAATCAGGACTTTGTATACACATGAATATTTATTTTGTGTGTATTTTTTTAATCTTTCATAACAAATTATGGGAGCCACAATCATGGAACCCCAAGACCTACTGTAGAGTTAAAATGGACTGAGGTTCTAGCTATGCTTTTTAAAATTCATTTCTTCATTTTCACCAAGGCCACACCTACTAGGGCTGCTTCCCAATAACATAGCTCTGTTGCTAAGGAAGACCTTATTTTGGGAAATGGGGGATTCTTTTGGCTGTTAAACACTCCTCAACAGCTTTGTCAAAACTTCCGTTAACTGTGCAGCTGTATTGGATGCTTTCATCCATACTTCTAGTTCTTTCTCCTCACTGTAGTCACACTTGCATCACAGATGGCTTTTGCAGCCTTCCCAGGCTATTTCCTTTAATACAATCTTTTTACTCAATATGTTCTGTATACATTTAATCTCATCTTCGAATCCGATCTTATGAATCCTACTCTAAATAAACTGAACACTAAGATTAAGAAAAATATTTTCTGATTACCTATATTAATATAATCATTTTGTTGTGAAGACATGTTTTACCATGTTTAGTTCTTATGCAGATAATTAGTTTAAGCAAATGTCAGGTGTTTTTGCCCCAAATTGTGTTGTTTTACATGCCTTTCTACATACCTGCAGACTAATTTGGTTTCCAAAGATAATATCTAGAAATCAAGACATTTTATGATATGAGAGGGAGCTTTGAACTGCAGGCCTTCACATACAGTGGTCTGTACATTCTTTTATGAAAATCAAGAATGTATTTAATTGTTTTACAAACCCTACCTTAAGTACAGAAGTGTGTTATCTTGGTTTTGAATAGAAATCGACAATGGCTCTTGGGGTCAGAGTATAAACCCCTAGAAACAACCTGTGTTTCTTTGCAAAGGATCCTGAAACAAATTATATTCTTAGCACAATATCTGGTTTTATTCTGATTCAAATGTACATCTGCTATTAATCTAGAATCAGAGTTACAAGTATTAAATCTTCCAAGCATTTTGTATTTCAGCCTTCAAAGCTACAAGCATGCCAGCCCTTCTCATTTTAAAGAGAAACGCAAAGTTACTTCAAGGCAAGTGCACACTTATTGACCCTATTCTTGGAATGTAACATAAAGTTTACCACCTTCTAAATTCTCAAGATACTACCTATAGATTGAAGTTTGTTGGGTTTTCTAATTTTTTATAGACAAAAGCAATGATTTGAACCCAGAAATTTGAATTCACTAGAGGGTAAAGAGCATCTTTAGACAAATCAGAAAATATGAAGCCTTGAGTTACAGACACTGATTTGAAAGTGGTTGAGAAGGTTAAATAAAGTGACATTTGAAATGAGAGGATGCTCTTTGTGACTGTTTTTTCTAGGCAACATTTTCTAGCATGGCTTTATGGTTTTAAAGCCAAGGCTCCATGTAGGCTACAGTGAGTTTCAGAAAATAGACTCAAATTCAGGCAAGGGGAGAACACAGGTAAAGGTGCATTATGATGGGACATAAACATTATCGTTATATGGAATTCTTTCCCTTCAAACTACCCACTCCTTTGTTTTAAATTGCCATCAACTAAATCCTTGTCTCAGGCTCTGCTCCTGTGAGAGAACTCGAGGTAATCACAATTTTTAATAAATATGGTCTTTGAGTATTGGAATTAAAAATAGGCTAGTAGTAATCTATTCTATTTGTTTTACCTTCTACTTATATATTTTCTTGCTAAAGGGGCAAAAATCATCCAGATCTTCTGAAATGTGCAAACCACTGACATCAATGACCTAGACCCAGGCCTGAAGACAGGTCTCAGGCATAAGACTCATCTAGGATGAGCTGTGGGATAGAAAGCTATGCCTTTAAAGGTTTATCAGTTGGTGCAATTGGGCACATCAGAAACACTACAAAGCCAAAATGCATATGTTGTATGTGTATATATTATGTCAATCCAGGTTAGAATGCTCTGCCAATTTTTCTAAGTTTCTAACTGATTTATAAAAGCTCCCCAACTCAGAAGTGTAATATTTACACTTTTGTCTGCTTTTGTCTACTTCATTTGTTGACTTTCCCTGCAGTGAAACTTTTTACCATGTCCTAGATGTGATGCAATGAGGCCTTTAGTAAAAAAAATGATACCCACTGTGTGGTGGATATGTATACAGTGCATAGGATCTCTTCAGTGAAGGGCTTGTTTCTCCAGGCCATGGTAGAGACAGAGGACCTTTATTAGCCCCTTCTGTATTGCTTTAGCTATAGAGGGTCATCTCATTCCTAAAGTCATCTCTCTTTCAAGGTTAGCCACATTTGGTGACTGTCCCACGTAGGAAGATAACCTTCTGGCCATGTAAATCCATTCAGAACAAACCTGAAGAGCCATGTTAGTTCTAGAGCTCTCTCCTACCTTTTTCTACAGGCATAGACCACAAAAGTATGCCTCCTTTACTAACATATTTACATCAAACTTCATGTCAGATCTTTATCTGATGGGGAACCCATGGTGCATTACTTCCAGGAAATATGAACAAAGCAGCCAAGAAGGCAGGATTTTGAATTGGATCACTTGCTGACTGGTTGAAAATGAGGTCCTTGTTACTGATGCTAGGTGGAGAACAGGGTCCCTGGCACAAAAGGGTGGTCTAATTATTAATACTTTCACTGGTATGTAGAGAAAAAGAGTACATTAACTGGTATTACATTATCAGCCAAGCAATCTTGTGTGCAATAGTATTTAAGGTCTCCCAATTACAACCCAGAATTGTGACAGCTCCTTTGCAGTTCTTGTATTCCTAGCATGATGCTGGGCTAGTCTCATTTAGGTTTGATGATCTCCCTTGGAACCCTGCACTTTTAGTTCATCTAGGATGTATGGTAGTCTGCCAAAACTTCAGCCCTATAACAGCTTGGATATAAATGGAGCCAATGTTCCTTCATCCAGGTAACTTTCCCAGTAATATTTAGGATAAAACAATGGGCTGTGGAATTTGAGGCCAGAACTAGCCTACCTATAGTCAGGGACTTTTTTTCCTTAAAGCCACCCTTGATACTTCTATTATCTCAGAAACTTGGAGCCTAAGGCTTAAAAAAAAAAAAAAAAAAAAAAGGCGGTTAGGTCACCAAATAGAATTCTGTCTTTTATTTAGACAGGTATCTCTTGGTATTTAAATTATGCTTTCAATTTTTAGAAATAAGATATATAGCATAATATACTATGTGTAATCTCTACCATATATAGATTTTGTTTTGGTAGAGCATGGGCAATATTTAAAGCTTAAAGTGCATGGTATTACACAGCTTTTAAAGTCATATTTAGAAGTACTAATAATTCCAGTTTTTACTAAATATCCGAAATTAACCTCAAGTCTAAAAATATTGCACCTTCGGGATGAAATGAGGGATGAAGAGATGCATCCAGAGATGTTTCATCTTGTAATCACAAAGTATCACTAGGACCTACACTGGTTCCTAATACATAGTAGGTACCCACTGATAGAATCCTCATTTTGTACAATAGGATCTGGCACTGAGGAAAAAATGCATTTAAAGAATCCCACAATGGGCTGAAAATAGTTAAAGTATATAGGGCTTGGCTGAGTCTCTATTGGTTCATTCCCTCTAAGATGAAAATGATTCAGCAGACCCAATGACCAATGTGTTCCCTTCTGTTGTCACCACTTGTGATTCTAAACTAATAAATGCTTCAAAGATCACAATTATAGTTCAATACCAATCTCAAATTTTATAAGACATCAAGACTGTTGACTGCAAAGCAACACTCGTAAGGGGCTCACACGCAAGAGTAATTTTAGTTCTTGGTTAACTGAGTGATGTTCTAGATGAAAAAGTTAGGCCAAATATAGTAGTTCAAAAATTAGAAGGAAGATAGCAGCAGAGAAAAGTCTGGAACACTCAAAATCTGTCAGGAAAATATTACTCAGTCATATTTAATTTTGCTGCTTACATCATGTGAATCAACAGGCTATTAATACTACTCCAATGCAAGGGACAGCTAAAGCATTCACTTCTGAGGATGCTGAGCTTCATCTATTCTTTCAATAGCTATACCTCTAAGAGCACTTTCATTGTCTGTAGTTAAACATACCCTGATATTGTTATCCATGTTATGTTTTTATGTATGTAAATTTATATGTATATCAAGACTCCTTGTATCAAAACTGGGGGCTGTTACTGTATTTGAAATATCCCTAATATCTATGCTTTGAACTGCAATGTTTCTTTTTCCTTTTTGTGGCTAATGTTACTTGGACTCACACAGCAAGCAGTATTCAGAAGGAGATTAATTATTCTTCCAGTTTAATACAGAATAGACCTGTTTTTGGATTTATAGATTCAGAATGGTATTCTGAACATGGGCTGCTGTTATTCTCACCTACAAATGCCAAAAGCTGGAAATATCTAAAACGAATCAAAGAAAGGCCTTCCTGAGAAATAGGAAAGCTATTTTTGAGGCACAAACATTGCATACAACTACCAAGAGATTGAAGTATTGGTTCCAGTGGAGCACAGAAAGCCAGATATTCCTGTGGATGCCACCGCCAACACAGGTTGGGAGAACATTAGGGTTCCAGGCCCAGCAAGGTTAAAAGTTAGCAGGAAATTTAGAAATAGCCAAAAAGGAGATCTTGAAGAATCCCACATTAATAAGCACCAGCAAGGGGAAAGTTTGAGTGGGGAAATGAGAAGTCCCATAGACTATAAACCCAGAGGGCTTCTGGTGGCTAAGCTCCCTAGTGCTCTCCTGGCAAAGCAGATGGTGCAAGGAGTTACAGAAGATACGGATGTTGATGTTAATAGCTATTAAGAGAACTCTGAAAGTTCCATGAGGGTAGTTAATATTGGGCCTGTTATTTTTTCAGAGAACTCCCAGGATAAACAGTCTAGAGAAACTACACTTAAGATCTGTAAATAACCCTATGATTGGAGCCCTCTGTAGGCAGCTTTCCCGAGTTGTCCTTGGGCTCCAAAGAAAAACTTCTGAACATTTATCCCTCCAGAATATCTTGGAATTTCTGGGATTTTGGACTAAAGTAAGGATGTCCCCAGACTAATTTTCAAATAAACCACACTGGACTACTCAGTACATTAAGAGAGCCCAGAAGGAAGTACAGAACCCTGACATCTAGCACTTAGCAACTATTATACTCATGACACACACGGCTATATTTTCTGTTAGCTGAACATGCTAAGTTTTCACTTCACAGCCAGTGTTAGGGATAGATGTCCCTTAGGATGAGTAATCTAAATTCACTCTCAAGACTATCTAACCCTTACTTTGCTCTCATAAGGATCTCAGTCAGATCAGCAGCCACAGACCCCAGAAGAGTACGTGCATTTTTTCCAGGTTCAGGATTTTCCCTTGCATGTGAGGAGTCTATACAGGCACTTTTAAAGAATCTCTTATCTCCCAAGACATGGGCTCCACATGCCAGGTTTTCAGCTACCCATTACAGAAGTATTTTCCAAACCATCATCTTAACATCCACCAAGGAAGTTTGTTATAGGTCTGAATTCTAGACCTCCATGCCTTTATTTGCAGGAACAGCCCTCTTTTTATACTCATTCTTATCAAGTCGCATCCTGGAAACTTGCTTCTCGCTAGTAGTGAGAACTTCAGGATTGTTCTATTTTCTGGGGTTGTGGTAGCTGTTGGTGTCTTTACCACTGGTATGTTCAAACTTTGAGAGACCTGTCATGGGGATGTGAGGTGTAGCATAAAAAAATAGTCAATAATATTGTAATGATTATGTATAGTGCCAGGTAGGTACTAGACTAATTAGGGGAATCACTTTGTAATTTATATAAATGTCTAACCACTATGCTATATACCTGGAACTAACATTAAATGTCAACTCTAATTGAAAAATAAAACTTTCAGGTATCCCTGGAATATGTAAATGTATTTGTGTCCAGTGATTTTGAGTTAATCACAAGAGACATAAGGCTCTGCATTAGAGATTCTCAAGGTATGAGTCCTACAAAAGATTTGGGTTAACAGTTTGTCAGCCACCCAGATTCTATGATCAATGTGACTGACTGTTAGACTTTATGCTTTTCAGGCTAAGGAAACAGTCTTCCTTCTGGAAGGAGTTGTAAAGGAGAAATACTTGTTCAGAAGGACTCTGAAGACATGCACCAAGAGAAAAGTGATGCCCTAAAAAGACTGAGGTATGAGCTACACAAGACACTTTTACCATAGATGCAGGCTTTGTGCTGCTGCCAGCTTAAATCAGCTCCAGGGGTTTTATCATTGCCCACCTGGGATGAGCCCTGACAGATGTTTACAACTGTCTAGTCTCCATTTTCTTGGTCTGTTGTTTTCACCCCAAAAAGAAACCAGAATTAGGCCTTTCTGTAAAAAGACATAGTAAAGAATTACAAAATTAGTTTAACCAATTAGGTAGGAATGGACTTGAGAATTCTGCCTCAGGATGCTACAACACAGAAGTACATTTATGCAATGGGTACAATAAATAAGGTATACTGCCAAGATGTATTCAGGGCTCAAAACACACAAGAATCTCATTCAGCATCTGTGTGAGAGAAATCTTAAGCTTGAATCCTAATCCTATGAAGGTGCAAAGTAGATGCAATTGCTGAATTTTCTCTTTTATGCAGGGCATCCATGGAGTTTCCAATGGGATGAAGACACCTATATATGTACCCACTAGACCAAGCTTAGGATCCAGTAACAGTACATTAGTGTTGGGAGCCATTCTTGCTGAAAGCCCTACAGACAGGGTTAAAGTTGCCTGCAAGCTGGAAGTTTGCAGAGCAGGTGGGCTCCTTACTGAAGGAGGAAGTTTGGCTTAATGGATAGTTTGTTGCTGAAGGAGGAAGTTTGGCTTAATGGAAAGAGTTGAACATTCCTTGACCCAAGGAATAAGATGGAAAACAGGAACAAGGATGTTTTGAGAGAACTTATGTAAAGGTCAGCAATTGTTTGCATATCTGTGGGTGTTGCTTCTCATGCACATCCTAGAGTATAAATATGCTGTGCTTAATAAACTTGGGGCTCAGTATTTACTGTTAGCCCTCCTGGCTCTATCTTCTGTCTCTGTCTCTTTTTCTTAATCCTCACTCCCCCTCTTGGGAACTGTTCTATCTTAGCCGGCTGACTCTGGCACATTAGTCTTACACCATGGACATAAATAATACAAATATTTTATTTGGAAAAACTAAAATGCTTCTATGCCATATGACACACCATTAGAAGCCTTGATATTGAAGAGTAAAATTACTGATTGTTCTTGCAAAGCACGAAATCACATACCATCAAGTCTTCGAAAGCAAACTGATAAGCAAACCACTGCAAGGAACCACTGAAGGAAGAGATTTCACTTACATTATAGTAACTACAGTTTGTAGATCTTGATGTGACACAATACAGTCTAGCACAACTGATAGTTTTGTCAATAAACTGATCAATTTTATCAATGGTCCTCAGACTGCATGACTGATATTCCAGAGGTTTGAGCCATATGCTGAGTAATTCTGCTGCCAAGTAAAAGATGTTCTCAGAGATTACTGAGAACTAGCGTTTCAGACAATTCAATAAGAATGGTCAAAGAGGAGCCACGTTTTAGCTCAAGAAAAATTCTTGTGAATCTTGCTAGGGGTACTTCAGTTTGCTGTGGTAGTATTATTCTGGCAATGAATTAACTATTGGAGGATCATGATAGCAGTTTTAGTAGAGTCCTCAGAACACCGGAGGAAAATGCAATAAAGCTACAAGTTTACTCTATCAACATTACATTCCCGAGTTTATGACCTACGTGGTGAAATTTTTATGTTAAAGACTTAGCCAAATCAATAACTAATCATTTCCATTCATGCAAAGAATATAACAGTATACGGCCATTTATAAAATTAGCTTATTGTAGAGCCCTGCTGTGACAGATTCTGCCAACATTTTGCTTAGATTTTTGAAGTATTTTTTCTATGTTCAGATCTAGCTTTAAAAATAGAATTAAAAAGTTCATCTTTTCTTTCATGCATAGTCTGGTGTGTTTTCTCTTACACTAACCAGTTCCCTGACACCAGTGGGTATACAGAGAAAACCTCTCTCGATGACCCGACACTCACCTCCTGCTGTGTGGACCAGTTCCTAACAGGCCATGTACTGATTTAGGGGAATCACTTTAAATCACCTCATTATCATAAAGTCAAGTATGATCAAAAGATTCTGCTTACAAAACAAAAGACACTAATCACTCTAGAATTTCCAAAGTTTTAAGGAGCTTTAAGTCAGAAACCAGGGACAAATATTGATGAGATTTAGAATACCATCGTCAAAGTGGTTCCTTTAAAAGTTTTATTCGAATACTATGCCAGTAGATAAAGCCAAATATTTTTGTATGTTTTTCTTACTAAAGTCAAGTATTTTGTATAAGCTGTTCCTTTTACTCAAAACCTAATGCTGGCTGTTAGGTAGAATTTAGACATTGCATTTTAACCATAAAATGCAGAGAAAAACCTAAATTAACTCATTATGTACTAATACACACCTACCATAATGGAGAATGTTTTAAAAGGCTTTAATGCTAAAGACAGGTGAAAAGTGTCTTTTTAAGAGGAAGTAAAGAAGGGGAGACTGGATGCTGCATTGTCACTAAGTTATAGCACACTCTACCACTCAGAATATCTTTGTTAAAGCCTGAAGAATTAGAAAACCCTACCTTAATATTTAGATGGCATGGCTCTGAGAAAAAGATCCTGAAAAACCAGACACTAGAGAAAAGGCCTATGTGCATTCCTGTGAAAGAAGACACGCTTCAAATGGCTTCTCTGGGGTCAGAGACACATGGACTGGCTTCAAGGGCAGTGAAGTAGAGATGCTAGTCTTTTGAACCACGAATTAGAAGCAGTTCTCTTCAATGACAAGGGAATTTAAAGAAACTATCAGAAAAGCTAAAACACAAGTGATAGAAGAAACAGAAAGGCAGCATGAAGAAAACAAGCATTTTTGTAAACACATAAAAAGAAAAAAGTAGAACCATCTGCATATGCCTTTGCAAGCAGGGAACAGGAAGCAGGATGGAATATGGGCCTATAGGTTTTATCAACCAGTGCTTAGATTGCAATACCTAGGCCAATAAACCGAATCTATTTTTATAGTCACATGATTAGGTACCTGGATAAAAAGTTGCATCTCCATCCCCCTTAGGTACTCAGAGGTGCTCATAGCCAATACATGTCAGCAAGTATACCTGATCCTTTCCCACTACCACAGTCCAGGCAGATCTAGAGTGACTGGAGTACAAATGCCAAAACTCGTGGTTTTCAGGCAATTAGAAACTAATCATATGGAGTATGATCCATATCCAGGGGCTCCTTGTGTCAGGAGCTATTCATGTACACCAGACTACCACACAAAGCTGTCTAGACATCCAGGGACAAAGTGCCCCTAGGAAAAAGCCATATCCTCCTAAATGTGAGCCTGTAATCTAGTCCAACAGGAGCTGGGCATCCCTGTATTGTGAGATTTATCCAGCAGTTAACTTCTCTACGAATTCCTGGAATCCTATTGACTCCAATTAGAATGATGTATTTTCTTATATGAATTGTTATCTCAAATCCATGTTGGATTGTTGAATATTCTTTTAACATTGCCATCAGCCCCAGGTTGCTACTATCTGTGAGGACTGGGGGAGGAAGTCATTAGAAAGAATCTCATAAATGTCTCAATCAACCTGGCAATGTGATGAAAATCAGACATCTGCATTTTGACACTTCCACTGCTGTCTAGAGTCTCAATGAGATTAACTATAAATAAGGTAAGGACTATTGGCATAATATTTCTTAGTGATAACTGAAGAGTGAGTGTCAAAAACAGCACTCTTTGGGACAATGGGAGGAGAAAAAAAAAAAAAAAACTTTCCTGCAAGTAATTTCAGGAAAAGTCAAAGGCTCCTGGAGACAAGAACAAGAGCAAGGACTGGAGAGCAGAAGTGAAGCCTAAATATGACCCAAACAGCTCATTATATGTGAGCAAAACCCAATAGCAAGACAAGAGTATAGATAAAACTCAATGGTCTTTGAAAGCAAGGTTATAATTCCTGGTACAAAAATATATAGATAAATGAGAATTCACCTATTCGAATGTAAATCCTAAGGATTTTGAGCCACTGTAGGTATATGGATATTAGAAACTTATCTGACAGATATAAGAAGGACATGAACTGAAAGATACAGGGGCTTGAGGAGAGATTCAGGAAATTAGTATGTAGATTGACCTTTTCCCTTTAGGAATGCCTGAGTGAAACTAAGAAATTTCCCCGAGCTGAAGATTGATTTGTAAGTACAGTTTTGTTAGTATTTTGTAAGTATTGTTTGTAAGGTCAATCAAGGCAGGACTGATGACAAAAGAAATACCTTCCACATATCATGGAAAATTTGCTGAAGTCTAACAAAGGGGACTTTTTCTTTTATAAGCCCTTAGAGAAGAAAATATTTAAATAAAATTGACTTTAGCATCTGACATCCAGTAGTAGGACCTGGAAGGCAACAGACTATCACTTGTACTCCTGCAAATAGTTCAAACGGTAGTTTTAAATTACTCAGTATGCTAAGAACAGGGGCACAACAAGAGAAGCTCTGCAGCTCATCCAGGTGGTTAAAACCACTTTTCTTTATGCTGTACAGATCCACTGAAAATTTAGGTGTCTGTTTCAGGGAAGATGCTGAATGGAGCCCTTTGATAAGCACCAAGACACATGTCTTCTACCAACAGTTAGAATGGCACTTCAAGTGGAGTATAAGATTGTTGCCAGGCCCTTAAAGCTACAGGCCCAGTCTAGGTATTACAGCTTTCTGTCCAGAGAATAACTGACTTTGAACTGTGAAGTTGGTTCACTATGTCTGGGCTTACTTCTCACTCCCAGAATAGTGTAGAAGGCAGTTGGCACATGTTTCTAAATGCATGAATTCATTCTGAACTTTGACCTAGCTGATCCTCAAAGATACCTATGAAATTATTTTTCTAAACAAAAGTCACCCACATTTGACATGTTGATACTTTTTTTCAAATGAACTTTTAGACTAATGTGCCATCTCATTCCTTTTACTCTGTTCTCCAGAGAAAAAACAGTGTCCTGAAGTTAGTCTTTCCCATCCATGTGCTGACACTTTTTACATGTTTGCATTAATGACAATTTACAGTATTGCTTTTAAAGGTAAATGGTGTATTGTGATAGTTTTACAGTTTGCTTTTTTTCCCCAAATTTTAGTCATATTGAGTTATATGTGATTTACATATGTTGTATCTGTAGTACTTTAATAAGTCTCAAGTCTTTTCCCCCCATGAAAATAAGTTTTGCCTTATTCTTCTCTAGGTACTTAACAGAAACAAATGCAGATATGATCTGGAACATACCTTAAAAGTAGGCCTCAAAATATTCCCATAAAACTTTGTAGAAAAGATGCTGAGAAAAACAGCCAGCAGGAGGAGGATAAAGGCAGATTTTTAGAAAATCTACAGGCATTGAAAGGAAATGACAGAGTGCCAAAACTATAAGGAGAGAGACTATCAAGATGATTTGGCATGTTTAAGAATCAAGTTGACTTCTTTAAGTAGGTTAGTCATACCCAGGTATCAACTTACAGTAAGTTACTCTGGTATGTAATGCCTTAGAAGATTGGTTCTCTGTGGGATAGGTAGAGCCACTAGAATTTTTGGAAATATACAGGCGTTGTCAGAATACTTGGGGACTATTATGGGTACATATTAAATAACAAACATGAAAGTCAATCCCACAGAGTTGCCTTGCATCTCACTTCTAAAAGTCCCATAGACCTTCGAGCAGATAAACAGTTACCTAATTCCACCTTGCATGAAGTATTCTTGTCATAGTTTTAAGATATGCAGAGTATTCTCTGAATAGAATTGTATCTTGAAGTTTTCACATTGTTTTGTGAAACACTGGTCAGAATTAAGTCTTTGTTCTTGAAAGTCACATCACCAATAGCAAGAGCACAATGGCATTTGAGTCACTGGTACAGTATGCTTGTGTTATTCTACACCATCACATTCACAGCCATTTAAAGCCATACTCAGTGAGTTCCTCTTTACTGTATTTTTAAGAAGTGAACATTTAAGGCACAGTGTGATACCATTTCACACTCACAAGATTGGAGTCAAACAACCTAATGATCATTAGGATGTAGGATATGGGGAATACTTGTTTACATCTTTGTTGTTTATGTATAAATTGATATTGTCACCAGAATTAAGTGAAAAGTGATCAAACATGTTTCTGCCACAGGAGAGTCATAAGACCACAAAGAAGTTGCTGTGATGAGTGCAGATTCACCTTGCAGGAATATTGAGCACTTTTAGGGGTCCCTCAAGACTTGTGATTTGTAGTGCACAGGAGGTTCTTTTAGATGAGGCAATTCCACTATACCCCCAACTTGAGCTCTTAGGTTATGCATTGTAAAATATATTCACCTGAATGCCCAATAAATTACAAAAAAACTTAGACTTAAATAAATAATGTTCATTGTTTATTACTAAAGTTACTGAAGGCAAAGTTCTAAGTTCTCCTACCTTCAGTGATCTTCATTGAAAGTCTTTGCCAAAGCAGTTTTGAACCTATGCTTATGAGAAGGATGGGTCTGTCCACAACTCATGACAAAGAAATTCCAATGTAGTGCATTGGGTGAAAGCAGCACCTTAAAGACTGTAGAATTATTATGCCAAGAACAATCCTCCATTCTCTACCCAAATCGTGCTTAAAGATATAATCCTTATATGGCCAAGCTCAGAAATAGAACTCAACCATGAGGTAGCAAGACTGGATACTAATGAAATTTGCAATGATTTTTTTTCTTAGTAAACTTGCTTCATCATGAACCTATTCCTCGGTTGCAGCGTTACCCAAGTCTGCCTCATAAGAATTATCTAAGATGCTCATTAAACAGTCTCCAGGCAACTGGCCTGGGGCTCTATATAATAGAGCCTTCAGATCAAACATATTGAATGAACAGCACTTCTTCATCCTGATGGATGTTAGAAGCACAGAAAAATGAGTCTGCCATTGCTGTAAGAGGTGATATTGGAAAAAGTATTCATTAAACATTCGTGATCTTGAAAAACACTCATTTAGTTTCCTTCTACAGATAGACATCATGAAAGGTACTGGGATAAATAAGCCTGATGGCCCTGACCAAAACACATATACCATCTGTGTGGTTTAACAGGTAAGATCAGTTCTAGGACATTTAGAGTTCTAGAAGAGTTTTGTTTTTGTTTTGGCCAGGCATATGCAAGTGAAACAAAAATAAAATGCAACTCTGGGCTAGAATCAAACCAGAGGACAACTTGAGAGTTAACATTAGTGTCTTGAATTAAATTAACTGTTAACAGTGATTACTGCTTGCAAAAGAAAATGTGTAGGTTATAGATTAAGTTGAAAGGGCTACATCCCAGAACTTCTTATAAGTTAGTCACCAAAACTCATGCCTGGATCAGTCTAATCAAGATGATCACAACTAGAAGAGGCCATCTTTTATAGTTCCAAATGAGAACAAAGAGAAATTTGATTAGTAGAAAAGAAAAAAGGCAGAAATTAGTGAGGCATTTTGAAATTTTATAACTAAGACTTTGTCAGGAAACACTAACAATCTTCCTGCTTGGTGCAATAACTATGCCTGATTTACTTGATTTAGGAAGTTGTCATGTTTAAAGATATAGACAAGATCACTAAGAATGCACTTCTACTTGCTAGACTAAAACAGTCTTAAGAAGAGACAGTCTTAAGACTACATTTGTAAACTTGTTCATTCTAGAAAAGAAATAAGCACCTGGGGGGGGGGGGAATCTAAGGGAATGCTCCAGTGGAAGAGATGAAGGACTTCATTATACAACATCACTAGAATGAACCCAGGATCTCTTGACAAGTTACCAAGAAGCTTTATTTTTACAGAAATAGGACTTTCCATGTTAGTTTGACTTAGATTCTTATTAATTCAGACTCAGTTACCCTACATGGTGTAAGAAAGGAATTTCACTGTAGAGACATAGTATCCAGACAACTTTAAACTATCACCCACCTGAGCACAAACGCCAACACCATCATGAGCCCATCACAGCAGAAGGTTGTGATTCATGGACCACTAGAAGAACTGCCTTCTCTTTCCATGAGCAATGGTGGTCTAGAACAATATAACTATGAAGTAATACCCCTTCTTCCAAAGGCATGAGCTCATTGTACTTAGTTCCCATCTGCCTCTGGACAGCCACAGTTGCAGTCAATTGCTCAGGCAAGCCTGGATGGATGAGAGACGATTAGCATGTCCTGGCAAGGATCAAAGCAAAGGTATAGGACACACAACATGAATCTGGTTAATGTGCTGGGCAACTGAGCTTTTAATGGGTGATAGCTTCACTGTATTCTCACCCTGATTGTACTCAGTTCAGACACTCCCAGAAGGCAACATTTTCTCTTATTGATGGGGGAACTGAAGAGGTGAAATAACTTTGTAAAGCTACATGAATGCAAGTTTGAGTCAGGTTTCAAGTTCTGAGTTGAAAGTTATTTATATGAAAACCATTCATCTAGTGGGGGTAAAATCTTATTTGTTTTTAAAAACTAGATTATATGTTCTTTTTAGTTTAAGGTGGAACATTTTAATGCACCTTTAAGAAATGCTTTTACTGTATCTTCAGATTCCTCACTTTTTAGACTCACTACTCGAGTTTACATTGTTGACCTACAAATATTTTTACTAGAACCATGAGTTGCATACAAGTCATCTTAGTTATCTCCTGAAAGGGTCATGCATTATGCTCACATTTAAATGCACTGTTGTGACTATTTTCCCCACTTTTTCTGAACATTTAACTCCTTGGGGGTCTGAGTTCTCTGCTGGCAGTGTTCAAAGATCATCTTAATTCTTTATAAACATACACTTAATTAAACCATTAGTGGATACACCAGTTTATAGAGGTTTAAACTATATTGCCATAAAAAGCCTTGGTGAATTGTTAGTAGATATTTCAATTATATTTGAAGAAATTAGTTGAGGTTTTAGACAGGCTAGGAATGCTTTGTTTTTTCATTTAAAATATTTTGATTCCTGCTATCCAAGTGTTTTCTTCAATGTGTTTTAGGAGAAGATTAAAGTACACATTATTTCTCAGGCACAACTATACTAGAAGACATAATGAGGTAGTCAGATGCTTGCACCTGTATGTGAAACTTCAGGAAGTGATAACTACAAATGCAAACCAATATAAATGCACTGCAGTGACCACAAATACCCTTAGGAGGTATTGTCTTTAAGATTTTTTTTGAGATGTACTTTGTTTTCAGAGCTTTATCAGAAGCAAACCCTGTCCTGAGAAGTTGCATTCTTAGGAAACTCAGCAACTAATAACCAGTACAATAGTCAAGTACCAACTCAAATTTTTAAGTTTTTTTCACCTGCATGTTAGTTAAGCTGTATCAGGGTTGTTAACAATTCCTGAGATCCTGACATCTAGCATTGTGGAACTTCCAGATCCCTGGCCACTAATTACCAGCACTGACAGCCCTCAATAATTGTGACAACTAAAATTATCCCCATAAGTTGTCAATATGCTCTTGGGGTGGGGGACATGGGGCACTCTTGGAAGGTACATTATACTATCTACCACCATTGAGAACCTAGTTCTACAGTCCACAACTTGAGAAAGGACCAATATGCCAGAGTCTCAGTTGATAGACAGCACTATCATCCTTTGGTCAAAATGCCCAATAACTACATAACTCGTTATGTCTCAAAAGCTTTCAGAGGCCAGATTGCCTCTGAAATGAGTATGGAGAACACATGAGTATATATAGAGAGTACTAAAGAGAAATGGCTTTGGAGTCAGACTGCATATGTTTAAGTTCCAGCAATATGAGAATAAGCCATTTTCTTACTGTGTTTATCTTACTCATCTGTCAAATGGGTATGTTAATGGCATCTATCACCTGGACTTGGAAGATACCCTACAGTACTTGGCATAAAGAATGTTGTCTGCTATTAAATTTGCTTTTTCTTAGGCTGGTGCTACCAAGTTAGGTAACATATTAGAAAGATAATGTTATCCAATAACTCATACAGGAAACTCAAGAAGTTCCCTGAAAAGAGGACTCGTTTAAGAACTAGGTTTATAGACTCCCTTCCAGAGCCCAGAACTGCATTTATGGAAGGTGAAATACATAGGTATATATGCTCATTACTCTAAGCATATTTTCTAGGGTGTCAATTTCCTTGCTTTATATTCCTAAGGCTCCATATTTCTAAACATTTACTTTATTATAGTTAGACAATACTTTAGGGTTTTTTAAAAATTATTGGTGGTCATAAAGAAAAACCTGAACATTTGCATGTCTCTTTCATTACATTTAAGACAAGCTCATCATTGATCAAAACCAAGTTAAATTTCTAAAAGGTAAGGGTATATGTTTTATCTTTTAGAATTAAAAATATTTGACTAGTATTTCTATTGTGGCATAAATAAAAAAGGTTCATAATCTTCTGCTTCCCAAACCTATAAGAGCATCAAATGGAATCACTATTTGTGCCTGAGGGCACAATTTGCATATGAACAACTGATTAGTCAACAGCTCTTTCAGTTTTAGGTGAATGGCAGGTCAGATGCCTCATATCCTATTAGGGGCCTTCCATTTACATTTGGAAATTTTGAGAACTTGGAATCCTGAAATAATCAGCTTTCTGAGCATGAAAATAGGTAATATTTTCTGTCATTTTCATCGATGACCCAAAAACAAGGTACAGATAGAATTAGATCTTTAAGAATCTTTCTGTTGCATTTCACGTAACTATTACCTCTCCTGGCCCCCAGGGGGAAAAAATTGAGCCATTGAAAATAAGGCTTTGGCATTTAAGTCTCTCCAGCTTTTCAACATTCAAAGAACTATTTTTCCCAGCATCATTTACCATGCATCTTCATAAATTACTTCTAATTTTGGCTAGTTAGTAGTATTCATTCAAAATAAAGTCAAACGGCCCTCTTAAAGAAGACTTCTCACCAGTCAAACAAGAAACTTAGATCTAATCTTCACTGCTGTGCACTTACCTCTTGTAAACCTTAAGTCACTCTATCCTGTGTAATGTAAATGACAGGCGTGGCTTTTTCTGACTAACCATTTTAAGTTATCTTTTATGGAGCCTTGAGTACACCAAGTATTTTGAAAAAGAAATTTAAACTTATTTTATATAGAAAGTAAACTAGTAGTTACCATGATTAGATGAATACAAAACACAAATTAGAAGTTTAACTATATAGTTTGTCTTCTGTTTGTTGAAATAACATTGGTTGTATTCATAAGGTGAGAAAAAACACCCATCAGAAACATCTTTAGTTATTTGACTTCCTTCAGCCAGAAGAGCTTCCAGTGATCTCAAAGTTTTCTGGAAGAATTCCACCATCATGAAGACAAGCAACAAGAATCAACATTTCTATAATTATCCAACATCCCTAGTTAATTCTATGACCATAGAGATGTGTCACTCATATGTCCATTGAGAGACTCTGCAGCAGGAAACAGACTTTGAAAGTCTTCAATGACCTACACAACCTTCATGAGGCTGTGCATTACCTGCTGCCCTAAGCCAGAGACCAAGCACTGTCAGCTGCTAGAGCTGTTTTCTGATAAACCTCCTCAGATGGCACCCACTGCTCTAGGACTCCACTGATTAGAACTGAGCTTTAGTCAGATTCTTCCTACCCAATACTGCTTCGATTTTTTTCACAGGAGTCAGAAGTATATCAGTGTGTCGAGTCTTTTTCTGCTTATTCCTGTTACCTCCCTTTTTGTTTCATAGGCATCTTCTTTAGTAAGTCTCTAATCCTATCTTGGCTTCTGCTTCTGAAGATCTGAACTGATGAGGTACTGGAATTGGTTTGAAAAAGCAAGCGATAGAATGGCATGAGGATTCAGTCACTCACTGCTTGGCCAGCAAAGATAACCCTGTGTAGAATGAGGTTGAGGACAAAGATAGTCCATGTCATAAGGTGGAGACACAATTGAATAGTTGACCAGTTGGTCACCTGAGAAAATACCCCAATAAAGGGAAAGACCCTAGCTAGTGACATGTTTCAGGCATCTAATGGAGAGGAGAGAACCCACAGAATGAAAGCACATACCTGAAAATCACAAATAAGGCATTAGTATGCAGAATACATAAGAATTACAACTAAAGAAATTATTATAAAAATGGACAACTTGAATAGATATTTATCCAAATATACATAGATGGCCAATAAGCACATGAAGATGCTTCATATCAATCATTAGGGAAATGAAAATTCAAACCACAATAAGATAACTATTTTAATGAGTATGAAGTGGTATTTAAAAATTTTTTTTTGGCAAGGATGTGGAAAAATTGAAACTTTTTTCATTGTTGGTTGGAGAATAAAATAGTGCAGTTACTATGAAAGCTTGAATTACTTTCAATAAAGTAATTCAAAACACCAAGAATTACTGTATAATTCATAAATTCTACTTTGAATCCTGTTTTCAATTCCTTTGGATGTTTCTAAATAACACTTATAAGCCAGTGTTCATTGCATTATTCATAATAGCCAAAAAGTAGAAGCCATCTGTGTCTACCTACATATGATTGAACAAAATGGGGTATATACATGAAATAGATATTCAGCTATAACAAGAAATGAAGTTCTGATACATGTTACAACATGGATGAACCTTGAAGATATTATGTTAAATGAAATAAACTAGACACAAAAGGACAAATTTTGTATTATTCTACTTAATTTATCTAGAATAGGCAAATTAGTTGAAACAAAGATTAGAGGTTACCAGAGCAAGGGAGAAGGGGAATGGAGTTATTTCTTGATAGAGTTTCTACTTAGAGTAATGCAAAAGTTTTCAGAATAGTGGTGATGTTTACATATTGTTCTGAGTATAAAATTACTGAATTAATTGTGCAATAGTTGAAGTGACATTTTGTTATATATGTAGGGTGGAGAGAGGAAAGTCCATAAAAATGTTTGTCTTCACAAATACTTGAAGACTTGTACACAGATATCTATAAAAGCATTTATTTATAGTTGTCAAAAAGTAGAAACAAATGTCTGCCAGCTGAAGAATAAGGAATATCTTTGGGGGTGATAATCTAAAACTGAATTGTGGTGACAGATGCACAGTTTTGAGTTCATTGAGTTGTATCCTTAAAAGGGGTAAGTTTTAGGGTATAAGCTATAGCATAACAGAACTTTAAAGGCAATGCGGGGTAAGGAGAAGTTTCAGAAGGAACCCAAATGCAGGTCTCTGAGGGGTGTTAGGGCAAGGTCCATGTTGTCTACAGTGAAGAACTGTATGCCTTTCCTTTCAAGAGGCAGTTGCTAGTGTACTGCTGAAATTCAAAGGTTGACCAGGAGGCTCCAAGTGACCATGAATCTTGAACTGTCTACTATGAGCTTGGTTCCGTTAGACTTGCCAAGTTTATTCATATATTCAGGCAGGACCAACAATAATCTATTGTAAGACAGAAATGAAATTGCCAGGAACAAAACTAAGTAGAATCAGAGAACACAACACACATTAGAAGGTAGTTCAAATACCCAGATTATCTACTAGAGTTGCATCAATGCCTCTCCTATACTGTGCAGATGGATGTTGTGTGGGGAAGTGTTTTGTAAAGATCAGCTGAAACAGGAAAATTTTGAGCTTGGTTTACAGAGGGGTTGGCTCAATGTAAGTGCGTAGTTCAAAATTAGAGAGCTGCTACATTTTAGCTGGTATCAGGGTTAACATAGATGAACAGAAAATGGAAATTAAAATCTTCTGAATGGACAAAATTATGAAGGATGCACGTAACCATCCAATGTGTAAAGAAGTGGCTCAAGGTGAGAATGTGGAGATTCCTTAGTGATGGCCAGTGGCTTGGCTGTCTATTTTGAGGCCTGAAGAGAACTGGGAGATTAGAGACAAAGTGGCCTGGAGTAGAGAGGTATGTGATACACCTACAGTCATGTGAAGATTTTTGTATCATGTTAACACCCACCAGAAAGCATCTACCATGGAAGATGCATTAAATAATCAAGTAGACAAAATGACCCAGCCAACTGACATTAGATAGCCTTTGTCATTGTCCACCTGAAACTGGCACAATGGGAAATTGAAAAATATGGCCATCATAGAGATGTGCCACATGGGCACAACATGGGCCCACCTTATCAAGGCCATTTAGTTACTGCTGCCTCTAAACATTCAACTTAACACCAGAGACCTACACTGAACCTAAATAAGCTTTATTCCTTAAGAGCAACAGCTTTTAATTTGGTGGTAAGTTAACTCAATTGGGCCTAGCCTGGAAGAGCCAGTGGTTCATCTTCTAAGAGGTAGGGTGGATACATGTGAAACCAAATGATCCACTTGAATACCTCTTGGTAACTATATGGAGCTGCTGTAGCTATTTGGAAACACAACTACCCCTACCTAGATATGCTTAGCAAGAGATTAAACTTCTCGGTAATAAAGGTCTGGGTCACACCATCAGGTAAACTAAGATTAGCTGATCTGGTACTGAGGGCAAAGAAAATTAGAAGGGATAGTGAACAAAGCAGGGAGGATTATTTGTTCCTCTGATGTCAATTGCTGTGAAGGGAACTGTAGCTCATCCAGCTACCCTTTGCTGTATTCCTCCTTCGGAAGAGGCACCCATGGGAATTATGGAGGAACCATTTCCTGAGCATGCACAAATGGATTTATGCAGCACAAATGAACTGTGGTGGCCATGGAGGCACTAAACTCGGATATTCTTCAAAGAAGCTTAATGATATTAGCCTTCAGCTGATGCCCCTTTGAATACAAGGTATTCATGCTGAGACTTTGCTCTTCTGGGCAGTTCCCAGCCAATGAGAGCAGAGCTGAAACACTAGTGCCCAGCCATTTTTGCTTGATGGGGACTTCTCTGTAGGCAGTCTTTGCACCTGAGCTTTCCTTTTGGCCTGCAGAGACTCACAGAACTGCATTGCAGCTTGGAACTCTTAATCTTCTCTTCATAAGGTCATACCTACGTAGTTGTGTGCAGGCTTTCTTCTACTCCTGCTCCCATCCCTTTTAGCTTTCACAGAAATTTTCCTCAATAAGTCACATTTAATCCATCTTGGCTTCTGCTTCCTAGAAGATCCAAACTGACAGTATTCTAAATCAAAATTTGAGAACACACTTTAAGTCTAACATTGGCAAACAACTTCATTGCCATAGAAGTTAATAGGTGCTTCTTATTAAGCAAAAGTAAGTTATTTTTAAAGCTTAAATGGGAGGTTAGATTGATTATAGACCTTTAATAATATACATACAGTGCTATGTTTTCCTCTAAGCACTGCTTCTCCTAAATCAGATTTTGATGTTATATTTTCATTTTAATTTAGTTCAAAATTTAAAAAAAATGAGATCTCTTTAACCCATGTGTTTAGAAGTGTGTTGTTTAATCCCCAAGTGTTTATTTAGCTATCTTTCCAGCTATTTTTGTTATTAATTCCATTGTGCTCTGAGAGCACACTGTATAATTTCTTTCAAATTTGTTAAGGTATTTTACAACCCAGGATGTGCTCTTTAAGTAAATGATCTGTGTGATATTTAAGAATGTATTCTGCTATTGTTATATTATTCTATGGCTATCAATTAGATTCAGTTGATTGATATTGCTGTTCGGTTATATTGATTTTCTGTCTGCTGGATCTGTCAATTACCTAAGGACGAATGCTGAACTCTCCAAATGTAGCGGACTTATCCATTACTCCTTGCAGTTCTATTGGCTTTTGCTTCATTTATATTGATGCTTTGTTAGCCATGTACACATTAAAGATTATTATGCCTTGGAAAATTGACCCCTTTATTATGTGATGCACCCCCATTTTCTTGCTATAAAGTAGGATTTGTGTGAAGTGAATACAGCTACTCAAGTTCTCTTGATTAGTGTTAGCATAGTATATCTTCTCCATACATTTATTTTTAAACTATGTCTATTTAAGTTGGGTTTCTTGTAGAAAAATAACAATCTTGTTTTTTTGATTCACTCCAACTGTCTGTTTTTATTTGGTGTATTTAGACCCTTAACATTAAGGTGATTGATATAGTTGGATTAATATTTGTTACTGTTTTCTGTTAGTTGCCTAAACTTTCCTCTAGTATTTTTATCTCCCTTGTTGTCTTTGGGGTTCCCTAGAAACTTCTGTAAGGTCTGAGACAGGTGTTTCTCAGTTGTAGTCCCCTACCCTTACATCAGGAAACCTAAAGATGTGCTAAGATAGATGTGAGAGGAGGAAACATTCTGGCCTCTAGTCCAATGGTTAGGTCTCAGGCTTTTAGTGAGCCTGTGGCCTTGGGCTGTGATCTTCACAAGTGCTTCTCTCTTTTTTTTTTTTTCTCTTTATGTGACACAGAAATCTAAGAGGGACTAGAGCTGGCTATTTCCCTTTCTTCCACATGGAAGGCTAAAGGGAGCTAAATTTGTATATTTCCTTTCTATTAGTTAGGTGACTCTGGTAAAATTTCACCTGAGGCAAGCCTTGTTAAGAATACAATGCGTTGAAGTATTTCAAAAATGGTTACTTTTCCTCTTCTGCTGAAAGCAAGAAAGGATTATTTTGACTTAACTGAAAGAGCTTGCTAGGGGGATCCTAGGGGTAAAACTCACACAAGTGTGTGGCCCTCGAAAACCGGCCCTCCTGGAGTTTTTAAACTCTTGAATGGGCCCACACTGGGCCTCCAGCAACTATCAGTTATAGTTCAGTTTTCCTACTTAAATACTGTGTCCTGTAAATATTTCTTATTGAGATTCTCCTTCGATAAGTTGTTATTCTATTTGCCTGTCTCTTCGATTTTAGAAGTTTGCCCTATAGCCTTAATTTTCTGATGGACCCAAGAAGAGTTGACTTTGTTTAGCTTTATTTCTAGTTGTGTGCTACTTCTAAACTTCACAGACTCCCAAATCAGAAGTCCTTGCTATCCAAACAAATCTCCAACTAGCAGGAAGTACAACTTATTCACAAGAATCAGGATTTGTTATGAGTATTTTAAAAATTTTATTGAAATGGTGAATTACAAAGTCCCCAGTACAATAGCTAGTTTTAATGCTTAGAACCAGGTACACTTGGAGTTCAGGGATAAATTTCTAGGAACCCAGAATATTGACTTTTACTTTTGGGCAGCCACATTTCTACTTAGGATAGGATACACTTTCTTGGTTAGAAAAATATTTATCTCCATACCTCAAGAGTCTGAGTTGTAACAGTGAGAAAAACCACAGTCCAGTAGCAATGGCCATATTCATGCCCTTTCAAGGTAAACAAGACAATTACAAGTCATTTGACAAGAAGTTGCCAAATGCATTTCCTGTGCATGACTACTGGCAAGTTCTTCTTGATTTAGCACTGGCAAGTTGTATTTAATCACCTGTAGATAAATGGTTCTCTTGAGATTCTCTGAAGCATAGCAGTATGATCAGACAGCTGTTGAGTGGGAGGAGGGAGAAAGGGCGAGAAAGCAGGCACTTATTCGGCCTTGACCTCAAGTTTAGACACATTTGAATGGTCTCACCATATTTAGTATCAAGTGAAGAACTGCATTAAAACTTTCTTTAGAATGTTTCAAAGATCCCAACCCATGTGAGAAATGTTAGGGTATATCCTCATGTTATCTGTCATTGCTATATGCAGGGAAAACAGCTAAAGCTACAACAGATCTTGTTCTCAGCACTTCAGTGGGTCTGCCACACAACTATTAGGTAAATAGGGAGGGTGTCTTGAATTGCGTTCCCAGGTTCAGCTCAGTAGGGAAGCTTGGCTGTTACCTGGCTCCTTATACCTATTGATATAAGAAGTTATCACATTATCTTAAAGATCTGTTCTGCTCATTTGGGCCATATATGCCCTGTTCAGGCATCAGTATTACAACAAGTTCTAAGGGCAACTTTTAAATATTTGGGTGTATTCCTCTGCTATCCCCACTTTTTAGTGGTAGAAGTTTAAAGTCACTAAACTGAATAGAAACACCAACTGAGTGTCTGCTGATTCAGAGTAGCAAAAAGGTGAGTTCCTTTCCCACAGAATTCAACTTGTTTACTAGATCCTATCAGATGTAATAGATGTACCAGACACGAATAGTTGTTCTACCTACATTCAAGACAACTCCCAGAGTGGTCATTTTCTCATTTTGTAGATGAAACCGAGTTTGTGGTTAACCCAGCAGACTTATAATACTTGGAGCTGCACTCAGACCCAACTTCACAGCTCATACTTATACCCCTAGCCTTCAGTGACCACAGAAAGATTGAGGAAGTATACACATTGGAACTAGGCACAAATGCCAGGGAGCAGGGGCAGAAAGAGCTTTAACACAAGCAGAGGCAACAGCTTAACCTGAGGCACAGGATTTAGTTTATGGCATATTCGGGGCAACATGGCTAGCTTCTAGGCTGGAGTTAACTCCAGTGAAAATATAGAGTGGACCCAAGGTTCTAAAAAGATGAAAACATTTTACTACCAGAAGGTGAAGACAGCTTTTAAAATGGATGCCAGTACTCTGGTTTTCAGGTTGTATAAATCTTCAGATAGATGCCAAATTGCTCCCATACTCCAGCCTCATTCCTACAAACCATATTCAGTCTCACTTCCCACCTGATCTGTGCCCAGGTAAATTCTATCCAACCTTCAAAACCAATTGACAGCTCACTGTTTCCCTAAGTTGCTTTAACCAGAACTTTTCTTCTTAAATCCTTACATACTCTCAAGATCTGATGTTTTTACGTCAAGTTCAGTCAAACTTATTTTTCCTTGACATGCCTGTGGGAAGTACTGTGACTATTCTCAGTACTGTGTATTTAAAGTATATAGCCATTCTAGATGACAAACGTCTCCAGGCTACTTTCTAGAGTCTATAATGAAGTAGCAATATTTGAGAGCTTTGAATATTTAGTTAACATGACTGTTGAGATGAATTAACCCAAAACATTTTCTCCAAAATTCTTGCAAGTTTGTCCCCCTCTCCCCTTCCACCAGCTAAAGTGGTTTACTTTCTGTGACTACAGCCCAGATGTCCCTTATTTGCCAAATAATCACCTCCATACAATCATCTGTTCACCTTAAAACCTTTATATGGGCGATAAGAAAAATGACTCAGATTTCCACAGAGGTCTATAAACTTGTTATAAGTCTTACAACACCTCACGTCATGAGAATCAATTCAGTCCTTTTTAAATGGTTTTACCAGCTGGTCACCCTAACTCTGCTTGGCAGAAATAAATCACTCAGGTGGAAGAGCTCTTGGCCATGGGCTGTGGAAACTCGAGTCTGTGTAAAGTGGGGAGGCAGAGTTAAATAGAGAAAGTCAACCTCTTCCTAAGAGCTTTCTGACACTAGATATCAAGACTACTGGAAGCCTTGATTCTTTTATGCTCATTTGTCTTGATTTTAAATTCCTTGATTTTAAATTACAATTTCTCACGCAGATTAGAGAAACATTCTCCACAGGATTACAGACTGGACTGCTTGACTTAATGTTTTAGACTTCTGCAGTTGCCTAGAGTCACAGCTAAAGATGAATTCACTTACTGCCCTCTCACTGAAAGTGAGTAGGTGGCTTCAGCACCTTACTAGTGGCAAAGGCCTTTTTAGTAATTTCAGTTGAGCTACTGGCTGCTAGAAAGCCATGACTTCAGAGTACCAACTTCAGGTACTTCATTATGAAACAGAATTGAGGTGCTTAGTATTTTAAGGTGTAAGAGATAAAGGAGTGGCTTAATGATAGGAAGATTGAAAAATTGCTCTTAAAATCTGCTTAACATGATGGAAGCAGTCTTATAGATAACTATCAGATGGACAAAGATAGAACCAGATACTTGTTTTCCATGTTTGTTGAGTGACTTGTTAAGTGGTCTCCACTGAGTCATTAAGGTTTGCACTGAACTTAGACTACTCCACACCTTTAACACACCTTTCACCATTTTACTACTCCATGGGACATATAGTTATTTCACATTCAGCTCTTAGTATCTTCACTAGTAAAGTCTAGTGAAATTAAATAATAGCTACCTGTCATAAAGGTCCATTTCTTTTCTCTCTGAAATAGTCACCAAGTGTAGCTTATTCTGCTTTTTCTCTATTCAGATGGTACTTGACTGTTAAATAACTAGTGAGTATACATGGATTCTAATAGCTTACTAGAATCAAAACTTTTATCTAGCCAAGATTTCAGCATAGTTAAAACCTAGAATGGTTTGGTTAGTCATAATCCAACCTGAGTTCTTGGCTTGCTTCTTGTCTGGGAAACTCTCTCCCAGAGTAACAGAATGCTCCAGAAGGATGTGCTTGGCTTCATACAAACACCCCAGTCTTTAGTCTTGCTTTGAGAAACCCAGGTACAAGACAGCAGAGTTTTATGAAGAGATACAAACTGTAGTTAGAAACAACCTTCTTAGAGAAAGGAGCAGCCTACCCCCACCCCTTAGTCTCTAAGCTGGAGGCAGGCACAGCTGAGTTTCTGTGCTTGACTTTTAGAAGAGGGAACCTAACCCTCCTTGACATTGCAGGAGTATCAGTAGTTGCTAGGATAGTTAGGGAGCGTCCTATCCCCATTAATGTTTTAAAAAATGGGGTCCCCCTTCAGAAGAATGGGAAAGAGCTTCCTCAAGTGAGCTTTCACATCTTAAAGGTTAGTCAGAGTCTAAACAGAAAGGAAGAATTTCAGAGCTGTGCAGTCTCCCATCACTTTGAGAACTGACTTGTTCAGAATTATGGTAGAGGGATAAGAAGAGCCAACTCTCCTGAAGAGGTGAAAACACGGTGCTTTGTAAGAGAAGCGCAAGTGAAAAGAGAACAGTCTTTTCAGTAAAACAGCCTTCCAGGTCCTGGAGGTAGGGCTGAGAAGGAAAGTTCTTGCAGAAAGAAAGAGAAAGAAAACATACCATTTCTTCGCTTCTCCCCAGCTCCCCTTTTCCCCCCATCACTATCTGATTACAAGTATGCTAACCTTCATCCCCCTCAAAAAATAGGCCACTCTGTCCCCAAGAGAAAACAAGAAGCCCACCTTCCCCCCAGAGTAAATGCCTCTTTACAATGCCGCCAGTGGCCCAGCCTCAACTTTTAAAGGCAAGCATCATTGGCGCATGCTCAGCACGAAATAAAGCTGCATCAGGAAGGAGAAAAACACCTGCCTTCCCATCCCTCTTCTCACTTTCCACTTCATAGGCACTCACCTCATTTAGGAAGAAAAGGGAAAGCTGAGAGTGATTGAGATAGCAGCTCTAGCTGGAGGGTTAATCATATACAACTGTGCTTCTTCTTTCTTTTATTTATTTATTTTTCACCTTTTCCTCAAGTCCTGCCTCAGTGTTTATGCTTTAATATTTCCAGCGAGGAATGGTTTTCAAAGAATAGCTCTGAGAACCTTCAAATTATTTTACCAAATGAATGCAAGACTTCTCCTGTGGGTGTCTCTACTCATGGATAAAGTTGCCAGATTTAGCAACTAAGAAGGAAGGATGCCCAGTGATATTTGAATTTCAGATAGTCAACAAATAATTTTGTGGTATAAGTAGGCTGTGTTTAAGCTCTACTGTCCTATTTGGGATATATTGGTATTGCGAAATTACTTCTTGCTTATCTGAAACCCTCATGGGGCCCCTGACCACCCAGAAGATTCCCTCCCAGCCAAATGCTGATTGAGTTCTTTGAGATGATAACGAGGGAAATGGAAAAAGACTTCTGCAGCTATTCTATTGCACCTGAAACTTTGAACCACCAAACAGTTCTGCCTTGAAGAAAGCTGCTCTCCTATTCAGCACACACTAGACAGTAGTCCAAAGCCTAAAGCTGCCCCTTGAGAAAAAACTGCCTTAAACTTCTTGTGACTTGGCATAGATTTAATCTTTTCGGTGGTTATTAATTTCTTCAATTGTGAGATGACTCCAACTCAATAAGAATGGTGACTCTTCACTGAGCCAGGGATATCAGGCTCCTCATTTTTGAATCAACAATGCTGCTAGTTAGGTATTATGATCTTTATTTTACCAATTTACATTTTACATAACTTAGAGAAACAAAGGTCCCATAGGTAAGAGATAGGATTTAAACTCAGATCCATCTGATTATAAATTCTGGGATCTTTTCAGTTCTTCATACCACTTCTCTAAGTTTTTCTGGGTTGTTCATTCACATTTGTTTGATTGCTTGTTTCTTGATTGGTTGGTTGTCAATAATTAGGTAATACAGATACACGATACAAAAATAAATAGGTACAAAAGGGTAAAACATAAACCTCCCTTGATTGTTTTCTGTCCACTCAATTCTCTTCAGAGACAATCAGCCAATTAATAGTTTTCAAACAGAGCCTGTTTTCTTTTCCACCCAGGTGGCCTTCTATACAAAATTTTCTGCACTTACTTTTTAAAAACACTTAATATATGCTGGATATCTTTCCATTTTAGTAAATATAAAAGTGTCTTTTTAAAAGGCTGCATATTATTTCATTGTATTGGTGCGCTATAATTTATTTTACCTGTGCTTTATGGAAGTACACTTAGGTTTTTCTATATTTTGCCCTTTTTACAAACAATGCTGTAATAAATATTTTTCTACAAGCTTCTATTTGTACACATGCTATCCATGGGATGTGTATTTAAGTATTTAAATATTTAGGAATAAAATCACTTGCTCAAAGGATATGTAGATTATAAACTGAGAGATACTGCTAGATTGGAGTAGAGGTCTAGGCAATTACAGACTTTTCTTTCAACAATATGTAAGATTACTTGTTGGCTTGCAAAGCTCATTACAATTTGTGATTTCTGCCAATCTGACAGATGAAAATATAGTGTCTCGTTATGGTTTTAATTTGCATTTATCTTATTATAAATATGACTGGAGATATTTTTCTGTGTTTGAGCTGTTTTCATGTCTCCTCTTGGGTATGTTCATCTGGATTATCTGGAGCCCCAGGAATGAAGGCAACACATAAGTAAACTCTTGTGTTTAGTTGATAAAATAATGCCAATTTGTTAGACTTTTTCCTGTTTTGTAGAAGCATATCATATTCTCAAAAAAATGTCCCTTTGCCTGTCAGTTTCAAATATTTGTAAGTTGTCTTTTAACTTGTGTATTGCCATTTTTCTAATTTATAGTGTTTAATTTTTATGTAGTCAAATTTAAGACTTCAGAATTTAATGACAAACTTAGACTTTTCTTACTTTAATGTTATAAAACAGATTTTCCATTTTTTTGGCTCCACACTTCTATTTTTTTAAGTATTTAAATATTTTGACCTATCAGAAACTTTTCTGTCATCAGCATCTCAAAAGTTTTCTTCCAGGTCTACAATTTTGTACTGACTTTTTATAGTAGATTATTATAGCAGATTACTTGGCCCCTACACCTTCATAAGAATATTTTGTGTCTTGTTGACCTGCAGTGACTTCTACTCAAGGAAGAGGGAGTCTATATCCCTCATGACTGATGTGTGCTTGGCAAATGGTTACCAGTGTATGGCAAACACTATTGGTTTTAACTATCATTCTTCTATGTTATTTTATTGGTTAATTATGTACATGTATTTGATTTTTTATAAAAGATAGTCTTAAAAAAAAAGATGTAGTATTTCTTAAACTCTCACTGAAGTACTTCTGGAATGAAGAATGAAAACATCTCTGTAGAAATGGACTCATGTCCTAAAATTGTGATGACAAATTAAAATATGCTTTCGGGTCAGGTATTTTATAATAAAAAATATATAAGAATTTTATATTCTTATCCATAATATATTTGTTTTAGTTTGATATGAAACAATCTTTTATTTAAAGCACTTATATATTTCAAATTTCCTAGCAAATTTCATGCTCAGGAAGATCCAGTAGGTTTATTTTTTTGGCTTCAAGTAGCCCAAGGACACCCCTGTGAACTGCCTGGGGCTGTAAGTAACCCAGTTTGAGAAGGACATTTCTGACTTGTTAATTCTGCCATAATAGCTACATATATTGGGGCTTCCAGATGTAACTACTTCAGATGTTAGATAGGCAGCACAGGACAGTATAATTGAAGCAATATTCATCTTGCAATCAGAAGATCTGTTTGAGTTCAGACTGCGATCTTACTCTGGGCAATTACTTGAAGTCCCAAGATTTGAACCTCCTCAATTATAAAACAAACCTAATAAATACTGATTTTTGCCTATTGCCCCACAAAGTTGTTCTGCAGCTTATGTAATTATCTTGTAAACCATGTAACATTTGTCTTCCAGAGTACTGGCAGAAAATTTGTATGTTGAATTTTAATATCAGTATTTTCAACATAAGTTGGCACTATGATATGTTTGAGTATCTTTATAGCTAGCTTCTCTGTGACTCCTACTCCAAGTTTGCATTGACCAGCTAGTGAGTTCCATTTGACAAACACTTTGTAAGAATTTATGCACTCTGAACTATCAATATACAAAGAGGAATCCCGGTCCTCAAGTGATAGTGATATGCAATGTAAAAATCTGCACTATAGATTTTGTAGAATTGCCTTTCACATGAGTACGCATGCTGTATATTTCCCTGGTTGTGTTACCTTGTGAAGTCATTTTTCTTTAGTGGGCTATAGTTTTCTTAACTATAAAATGAGGATGTCGGAATTTTACATATACTTAAGATTCATTGATTTCTAGTATTTTATATTTACCAAAACACTTTAATGACTTTTAAAAAATCTGCAGCAATTCTTTATTGTGTACCTTCTACATACTCAATATATGAGGCAGGGTTCAACCAGGAAGCCCTCAGTTTGAGCCTAGAGGAAACGCATCCCTGAGAACCCAAATATAAGGCAGTGAGATTTGCCCCACCTCTGCCCACTACCCCTGAGGTTGGCAACAGCAGAAAACTGCTATTTCTCTCCAGGTTGGAGGGACAAAAGGAGAAGCTGATGTTTCCAGAGCCCAGTGGTCAGGGTCACCTGGATGGAGAGGGTTGCCTAGTCACCATAAAGGAGACCCAGTTAGGGCCAGAATCACTGAGTCAGAGAAGGGAGTGAGGATAATCTAGATTTTTTTCCTCCTCTGCCTATTGTCTTCGATTTGTGTCTCCTAGGGTCCAACTCAGCTGGAGCTTTCTAACCAGGAACCTGGAAAATGCAGCCTTCTTGGGTCATCCTCAGTGATACAGAGCAAAGCAAGAGGAGGGTGAGGAATGGGTCTTAGTGCAAACAGTACACAGACTTGCCCCCTCACTGTGGTGATGTGTACTCCTTCAAGGAGCTTATCTTGCTTTAGAGGAAACCAAGCTCATATTAAGGAAGCAACACAAGTTAAAACAATGATAGTAATTCTACTTCATTCACATGTTATCTAAAACAGAAATTATTATCTTTATTTTCAGATGAGGAAACAGGCTCAGAGAGATCATTTGCCCAAATTCACAGAGCAGGTAAAAGCAAAGCAAAATTAAAACTATAACCACCTCCCACCAAAGGATGTAATCTTCCTTCTGTACACATTAAGTGTTGCAAGTTCTCAGTAGGAGGATTGTTCAGAGAACAGTAAAATCTCTATTTCCTCATCGAAGAAATGGGATTTGAAACAGCTCCAATAGGAATCCTTTATCAGCCTAGGCTAGAATCATCTAGGAAAACTTTATAGAAAAAGTGGGGCTCTTCGGAGGTCTTGAAGGGATATGTAGGGCTCACAAAGAAGGGGTTTGGCCTCAATAAAGTTCCTTCTGTTTTTCTCTCTCTGAAAAATCCCCTTTCTTTCTGCAGATTTGATTTGAGTTTTGAGCATTGAAACATAATATTGCTTTCAGGAACCCTAATGGGTTCTCCTAGGTCTTTGCTTAGGATATGCAAAACAGTGGTCACATCTCACAGCTCTGGGCCTAGGAGGAATTCCAGAGAGTGTTTTGAGTCCATTCTCCTTCCCTGGGGCCTTGTGCCCTTACTGAGGTGTACCTGCATGTTTGACATTAGTTCTCCTGGGCAACTGAATCTCTACTGGCCATACATCTGAGAATTCTCAAGAACACTGTTTATTCCTTGAGAAATCTGGAATGAATTAGGCTGAATAAATTGGCTCTCAACTTGGCTGTTTCAGATGGCAGCAAAGAAATAACATATGCTGCTTTTCCCCTTTTTCTTTTTCTTTTTTTCTCTTTATAGAAAGGGAAATGAAAACACACTCATATCCACACAAAAATTAGATTTGGTCAAATAATGCTTCACTTCTCCAGCAAGTGGAAACCTTTGATCAGAATATTTAGGTATCTCAGAAGAGTGTTAGGATAGCAAGAAGCCTGGGGAATTTATTCTAATGAATGTCTGCAACCTGTGCAGCATAAATATAAGTTGAACTGCTGTGTCCACAGAGCCAACCTATAGCTGAGTTGCTAGGGCTACTGATGCAGTAAGCAAACACAGCAAAGAATGTTCCCTTCTTAATCCTCCACTGATCTTACCTTTCTAACCTCAGTGCCAAACATTCATCAAAAGAAAGCCACTGGAGACTTTGAAACAGTATTCAGAAAAAAATTAGAAGAAAAAAAGAGAAATAATTTGGGCATAATTAATCATGATTAAACCTGACACATGCATTATTTTAACTGCTCAGTCTTAGTTTACAAATAATGATAACAATGATAGATGGCACTTTTGAGCACTGTGCTAAATTCTTAGCACATATTACATTATTTATATGTAACAGTAACCTCATAATGGAAGTATTATTATCCTTACCTTGAGATAATAAAACTGAGTCTTATAGAGTTTATTTCCTGAGCTAATACTCTCAGAAAGGAAAGGAACCAGATTTCAACATTATGTCTATCAACTGTGTTACCCAGCTATAAACCATTATACCACACCCTGTGTGATGGACATGGAGGTGTGCTGCCCAGATTTACTTCAAGAAAGTATTTGTTGCCCTAGCTGCTTAGGGTGCTCTAAACAGGCAGTTTTCAGCTGTCAGTCCCCTTGGGACAGCTGCAGAGCACCACCTCACCCAAGGTCAAATTTTTCCCAAGGTTGCTCATATTCAACAACTAATGGGCAGTCCTGGACACATAGTCACTTGGTACCCCATGGTCAAGCTGGCAGCCTTTTCTGTCATCTGATATATGGCCACAGCATTATTCCTAGGTGTGGAATGTGATTTTTTAAAACCTTAAAAATTCTGCCAAGTGTTTTCTTTTCTACTTTATAGTAGCAAATGCAAGATCTAGGAATTTATCTTTTTACTTTGGAGGGCATATCCCAGCATGCCCTTGACCACTGGACTGCTCAGAACTTTCCTGAAGTGACAGGTCTCTGAATCTTTGTAGGTTTTATTTCCCACCTTCTGGAGCACCTTTGTCTTCCCAAGGCCTCTAATGCATTGGATATTTGTTGTTCATTCTGCTTAATCAGCATGACGTCATCAATGTAATGCATTGACATGATGTACCCTAGGATGTCCTAGAGTTTCAAATCTCTTTAGACTATATTATATTAGGCAATGTACAAATTAACATGAACTTGGGGAAAATTGTACATGAATATTTTGTCTTTTCCATGTGAATGCTCACTTTTAAAATCTAATCAGAATAGGGAAGAACATGTTCATCCAGCAAAGCTTCCTGAGGCCCTATCAGTACTCTCTATCAAAGATACTACATCCAATCCGGCAGCTGCATTGGGATTACTGCTTCATTAAGGGTATAGCAATCTACAGTCATTTTCTAGGATCTATTTTGTTTCAGCAGGGGTCAGACTTATTCAACATGGTAGTACTCTACCCCTACATCATTGAGATCTTTAGGGTGAATACTGTTTTTTATTTACGTTCTTGGTGAGAGTGGATAGAGCACTGTTGAAGACTTGTCCTTGGTTTCTCCATGTGATAGCTCTTACCCTGAAGACCCAATGTAGGGGTTTACTCCAACTGCCAAGTACGTCAATCCTATTTATACATTTGTGGACTGGGGAAATGACCACCAGGGTAGGACTGTGGACCCAGTGGACTGATTGTTAGCAAACCATTGCCAGGATTTCATTTACAGGCCTCTTATAAGCCCCTACTTTAATAGCAGATCTGTGATAATTCTCCAAGTCTCTCAGAGTTTCCTTTTCCCCAACCAAGTAAATGGCTGAAGTTCCCTTTGGGGAAGAAATGTGTGATTAACACAGCATATACTTGTCGTGATGTGGCAGGATTCTTCCTCATGGGGAATGCGCCGCATCTTCAGTCAACAAGTTCTTAGTCTAAAACCTGATGCAGGTATGGAAGCTAGATAATCAACTGAGATATTTTGGGCAGGGGAACAATCTCCTTCAGTCTTTTGCTCCTTCATTCTTGCTATTTTTGAATTGTATATATTAAGCAGAATTCTTATTGACTTCCCATCTATTTTACCCTTAGAAACTATGTGGTGTCCTATTAACTATCTTTATAACTCTATAGCCCTCCAGCTGCCATTTCTACTTTATCAGTCATTATGGCAACTGAAAACTCCTTGCATCTGGTGGTTAAGCACCATGACTTGATCTACACTGCTCCATTGTGGGAGGGAAGGTAGCATTATCTACATTACTATCAACAAATCAACCTCTGTGACAAGTCCACTAGTCTTCAACAGAACAGAGGCTTTCCTACCTGGTCAGAGAAGAAAGAGCCCTTTGTTCTAGGGGGCCCAGAGTAGAAAAACAGCATCATAGACTGAATGTGTTTCTATTTGCTTCCACTTTCCCTAAGAGATGGGTATTAGGTCTGTTCTTTTATGGGCAGAGTTAGAAATAAGCCTCACTTTTGTCTGATTAGCAAAGAGCCAAGAGCCAAGTAGAATACTGCATCAAATTGGAGATGGTTGATGTTCGGGGGAAGATTTGAATATCCTCAACAAAAAATAGTGCACACACACAAAAAATAAAGTCAATAGTACTGATAAACATAGGTGCAATAATTTTCCACAAAATATTAGCAAACCAAATTCAAAAGTATATTAAAAGGATCATGCACCATGATCAGGTGGAATTTGATCCAGGGATGCAAGAATGGTTTAATATCCACAAGCCAATCAATGTGATATATCACAAAGCAAAAGCTAAAAATTACAAAATTATCTATATATGAAGAAAAAACATATGACAAAATTTAACATTCATTCATTATAAAAAAAAAAACTTTCAGCAAATTGGATAAGGTGGAAACATACCTTAATGTAGTAAATGCTCTTTATGACAAGTTCACAGAGATCATTATACTCAATGCCGAAAAGCTGCAAGCTCTTTCTTTAGGATCGGGAGTAAGAAAAAGATGCTCACTCTCACCACTTTTACTAAACATAGAATTGACAGTCCTAACCAGAGAAATTTGGCAAGAAAAAGAAATAAAATCATTCAAATTAGAAAAAAAAGAAGCAAAATTATCTCTATTTGCAGATGACATGATATATTGAGAAAACTTTACAAACTTCACTAAAACACTGTTAAAAATAATAAATAAGTTTCAGAAGATCAAATCTATATATAAAAATCAGTTGTTTTTCTATACATTAAAATATATATTAGAATTGAATTGTTTTCTTAATTTCTCTTCTATTTACAAAAGCACTGAAAAGAATAAAATACTTAGGAATAAGTTTAACCAAGATGGTTAAAAATCTGTATTTTGGGAACTATAAAACATTGATGAAGAAAATCAAAGACATACAATTGAAAAGCTATTCCATGTTTATAGATTGGAAGAATTAATATTGTTAAGATGCCTATATTACCCAAAGCAATCTACAGATTCAATGCAATCCCTATCAAATTTCCAATGGCATTTTTCTCAGAAAGAGAAGAGCAATTCTAAAATTTGTATGGAACCATAAGACCAGAATAAGTAAAGCAGAACAAGCTGGAAGCATCATGCTTCTTTATTTCAAACTACATTACAGAACTATAGTAATCAAAATATAAGGTATTAAAATGAAAACACATGTAAATCAATGGAACAGAAAAAGTCCATGCATAAATGGTCAATTAATTTACGACAAAGAAACCAATAATATAAAATGAGGAAAAATAGTCTCTTCAATAGTGGTATTGAGAAAACTGGAGAGTTATATGCAAAAGAACAAAGTTGGAACCCTATCTTATGCAATACAAAAACAATCATTTCAACGTGGATTAAAGATTTAAATTTGTGACCTTAAACTTAAACTTAGAAGAAAATATAGACAATGAGACTATATTAAACTAAATAACTTCTTCATAGCAAAGGACATTATTAATGAAATAAAAAAGCATCCTATGGAATGAGAGAAAATGTCTTCAAATTATATATTTGACAAGAGATTAATTTTCAAAATACATAAAGATTTTACACAACTCAACAGCAAAAGAACCTAAACAATATGATTTAAAAATGGCTGAGGAACTGAATAGACTTTTTTTTCCAAAGAAGACATGTAATTGACCAACAGGTACATGAAAGGTGCTTAACATCACCAGTGAAAAAAACACAAATCAAAACTGTGATGAGATTCTGACACCTCTTAGAATAGCTATCATCAAAAAGATGAGATAACAAGCATTGGTGAGGATGTGGAGAAAACAAAATATTTGTGTACTGTTGATGAGCATGTAAAATGGTGCCGCCACTGTGAAAAACAGTTTGGAGTTTCCTCAAAAATTTAAAAAATAAAGCTACCATATGATCCAGCAGTCTCACATTTGGGTGTATATCCAAAGGGAATCAAAACAGATCTCAAAGAGAAATCTGTACTCCCACATTCATTGGCATTATTTACTATAGCTAAGATATGAAAACAACCTAAGTTTCTGTCAATGGATGAATGGATAAAGAAGGAGTAGTACAAATGTATGCAATAAACTATTATTCAGTCTTGAGAAAAAATGAAATCTTGCTATCTATAAGAACATGAAAATGCCCTTAGAACATTATACTAAGTCAGAAAGAGAAAAACAAATACTGCTTGTTATAACTTGTATGTGGAATAAAAAAACAAAAACAAAAACAAAAAGCCTCAAACTCATAGCAACAGAATAGAGAAGTGCTTACCAGGGGTTGGAGGTTGAGCTAAATAGAGAAAGACTAGTAAAAGTATACCAATGGTCAACTATAAAATACATAAGATGAGGATCTAATGCATAGCATTGTGACTATAGTTGATAACATTATTGTATAATTGAAATTTGCTAAGAGAGTAGAACTTAAATGTTCTCACTAAAAAGAGATAGGGAGGGCAACTTCTAAGTATTGTCTTCTCACTAAGCTTACAACTCTTCATCTTATCATTTCATTTGATCCTTCCAATGATCCTATGGCATAAGAGACCGGATGTTATACTTGAAAAGATCACTGAACCAGGAAATCAAAAGACAAAGATTTTAATTTCCACTATTTATTAGTTGTGTGAGCTTGAGCAATTCTCATGACAATCATAAAAAGAAATGGGTTTTATTACATAAAACACTCAACAGATATGTACATGGTTCTAGATGCTGGAAGTACAGTGGAATATAAGACAGATATGTTCTCTTTTCTCTTAGAGCTTTCACTCCAGTGAGGTACAGACAAATGCAAAGGCAGCAAATAATTAAGAAAATATTGGATATTAATAAGTGCTAACTACTAAATTAATAATTGTTATTGAGAAAACAAAATAATGTGATGTGTTAAACAGTGACCAGTGGAAGCAGTTTTGATTAGGAGGTCAGAGAAAGTCCTCCCCAAAAAGTGCAATTTTTCCATATCTGAAAGACAAAAAGGAGTCAGCTTATGAAGATGCATGTGAAGGGCTTTCCAGAGGGAACAGATGTTTAGAGCTGGTTACAAAAGTTCTAAAATAGCACAAGCCTGTTTCTGACAGTTCTCATCATTGGTGTTTACCATGTTACAGATGATGCTCCTAAGGCCTAGAGCAGCAGAACAACTTACTCAAGAGTAAAAGAGTTCTTGTAAGAGGGCCAATTCAGACCCACAACTTCAGACACTTAAAGAGAATGTTCTTCACCATTTAAATTCTTAGATACTTTAGTTAAACCTTCATGTTCTCACTTCTGGATTATTTCAGTTGACTTTTAATTGGTCACAGCATCCACATCCACCTCCTCTCCCATCCTCAACCCAAATCCACTTCATCTTTTATATTGAAGATGGCCAGAGTTAAGTTTCTAATATAGAAGTCTATTAATGCCTCCCTACCCCCACTTAAAAAAAAAAAAAGAAAAGCCTCCTGTGGCTTCCAGCAGCCACAGGATAAAGGCCAAGATTTCCAACTAGTTATTCAATTGATTCCCAATGTTTTCAGCCTTAACTCTTACCACCATCTTTCCCAACATCCTCCCTTTAGCCTCAGTAGATGAAATGCCATGCCATTTTATGCCACCCTGTCTTTAAACGTACTGTTCTCTTTTGTTGGTAAACTCTAATCATCTTGTAATTACTCACTCAAATGACATTTACTGTGTAAAGTACGTCACTCCCTTATCTATGTCAGCATAACACTTTTGCTCTATTATAGTAGTTTTCATATCTATTTCAATGGTTTGTTTACTTGCCTTGTTAGATTGTGAGATCTTAAAGGCAGAAAATGCATTTTTCTTGTACGCCCAATGCTCATTTTTCTTTCAGTTTTGATGTATTTTTGATTTATGGGTTATTTTAGAAGTGTATTATTTAATTTCCAAATATTTAGGAGGTTTATAAGACTAGCTTATGCTATTAGACTTAGGTCTAAGTCAATTCTTTGAAGCCAGAGAAAAAATTGTACGATTTTAATCCTTAAAAATTAAAAAAAAAATACTTCTGTAGTCTTGCTTATGGTCTACTTTGCTGAATTTCTATGTTCATTTGAAAAATATGTATGTTATGTTGTTAGTTCAAGTGTTTTATAAATGTAAATTAGATTAAATAAGTTGAATGTATTTTAAGTCTTCTATATTCTTACTAATTTTCTCTTTACTATTTTGTCAATTATTTAGAGAGAAGTTCAAAGTTCTATCAGTTTTGGTTATATATTTTGAAGTTTTTTTATAAGGTTCATAAACATTTAGGAGTTATGTTTTCTTAACAGTTAATCCTCATATCATCATGAAAAGATTTCTTTTGGTACAATTTTTTTCTCTTCTTTTTCTTAAAAAAATAATTTTCAATTACAGTTTACATACAATGTTAGTTTTAGGTGTACAACATAATGATTAGACATTTATTTACCTTCAAAATAATCACCTTGATAATTCTAGTACCCATCTGACACCATACATAGTTATTACAATATTACTGACTATATTCTCTATGCTGTACTTTACATCCCTGTGATTATTTTTATAACTGGCAATTTTTACTTCTTAATCCCTTTCACATTTTTCACTCAACCTCCCAGCCCCCTTCCCACATGGCAATTATCAATTTGTTCTCTGTATCCAAGAGTTTGTTTTTGTTTTCCTTGTTCAGTTATTTTTTTAGATTCCATAGATAAGTAAAATTATATGGTATTTGTCTTTCTCTGTCTGACTGATTTCACTTAGCATAATACCATCTAGGTATATCCATGTTTTCATAAATGTTAAGCTTTCATTTTTCTTTATATATGTACCACATCTTCTTTATCCATTTGTCTATCCATAGATGCTTAGGTTGTTGCTTCTGTATCTTGGCTATTATAAATAATGCTATTATGAACATAGGGGTGCATGTACTTTTTTTGTATTAGTGTTTTAGATTTCTTCAGGTGAATACCCAGAAGTAAAATTCTAGGTCAGGTGTAGCTTTATTTTTAATTTTTTGAAGAACCTCTATACTGTTTTCCATAGTAGCTGCACTAATTTACAATCTTACCAACAGTGCACTAGGGTTCCCTTTTCCCCACATCCTCACTAACACTTGTTTGTTGATATTATTAATGAATGAAATGTTCCTTTTTATCCCTGGTCATATTTCTTGTTCTGAAGTCTTATCTTTCATTAATATAGCCACTTCAGCTATTTTATGTTTAGTATTTGCATGGTATATCCTTTTACTTTCAATCTATCTCTGTGTTTATTTTTAAAGTGGGTTTCTTGTTAGACATATAGTTGGGTCTATAAATAAATAATATTTCCTGCATTTTAGTTGGGCTGTGTTGGCCCGTTCATTACATTTAATTAACTATTGGCTTAAATGTACCATTAGCTGTTTATATTTTAGTGATTGTATTTGTTATTTGTTCTATTTCATTGGGCTTAAATGGACCATTAGCTGTTTATTTTTTATTGATTGTATTTGTTATTTGTTCTATTTCCCTCCTTTCCTCACATCCTTTGGATTAAGTTATTTTTAGTGTTTTATTTTATAAGGGTTTATTTTATGTGTTTATTTCGGTGGACCAGAAGTGCCCAGATATTGGGTCAAACATTATTCTGGATGTTTGCCTGAGAATATTTTTGGGTGAATTAACATTTAAATCACTGGATTTTAAGTAGATTGCCCTTCCCAATGTGAATAGGCCTCATTTAGGTAATCAAAGCCCTAAAAAGAACAAAATCTGGCTGTCTTTTCTCAAGCAAGGGAGGATTCTCCAGCAGACTGATTTTGGACTTCATCTATAATATCAGCTCTTGCTCTTTTCAATAGCTGCCTGCTGTCTTTCAGACTCCGACTGAAACACTGCTCTCCTGAGTCTCCAACCTGCTGATGCAGTTCAGCACTCTGTTGTGTATTCACTTTAAGGATTATTATGTCTTCTTGGAGAATTAACCTCTTTATCGTTAATATAATGCCCTTCTTTATCGCTGATAACTTTTCTTGATTTGAAGTCTGCTCTGTCTGAAATTAATATAGCTTCTCCTGCTTTCTTTTGATTAGGGTAAACATGATGTATTTTTCTCCATGAATTTACTTTTAATGTTTATCTGTCTTTATATATTTAAGTGGGTTTCTTGTAGACAGCGTATAGTTAGTTCTCATTTTTTGATCTACTCTTACAATCTCTAGATTTTTATTGGTACATTTAGACCATTGACTTCAAAGTGATTACTGATATATTTGGATTAATACCTACCATATTCATTATTGTTTTCTGTTTGTTGCCCTTACTCTTTATTTCTATTTTTATCTTCCACTCTTTTTCTGACTTTTGTAATTTTAATTAAACATTCTATATGATTCCATTTTCTCTCCCTTCTTAGTGTATTAATTATACTTTTAAAAATTATTTGAGTTGTTGCTATAGAGTTTACAATATACATTACAGCTGGTCCAAGTTCATTTTTAAATAATACTCTATCACTTCACAAATAGTGTGAGTAGCTTATGATAACAAAATTCCTCTGTCCTGTCTTATATATCATTGCTGTCATTCATGACACTTATATATTAGCCTACATAACTATATATATACATATATAGTTATATAGTATACACACACACACACACACACACATTAGATATATATATAAACACATACAGTTGAATACATTGCAGCTATTATTTTGAACAAACTATTATCTGATGTGTCAGTTGTAAACAAGAAAAATAAAAGTTTTTATTTTACCTTCACTTATTCTTTCTTTATGTTACATAGATCTGAATTTCTGACATTATTTTTCTTCTTTCTAAAGACTTCTTTTAACATTTCTTGCAGGGCAAGTGTACTGACAACGAAATTTCTTAAATTTTGTTTGTTTGAAAAAGTATTTTGCCTTCATTTTTGAAAAATAATCTCTGTGTTTTGAATTCTAGATTACTAGTTTATTTTTTTCTCTCAATACTTTAAATATTTTACTTTACTCTCTTCTTGCTTGTATGGTTTCTGAGAAGTCAGATGTAATTATTATTTTCATTCCTCTACAGGTAAAATGACTATTTTGTTGTTGTTCAATCTGTCTTCTTTCAGGGTATTTTCTCTGCCTTAAATTTTGGGCAATTTAAAAATGATATGCCTAGGTATAATTTTTTTTGTCTTTTTTTCTGCTTGTTGTTTGTTTAACTTCCTCACACTAATTTAGAGAAATTCTGTTATTATTATTCCAAATAGTTCTCTGTTTCTTTCTCTTTTTTTCTTCTCCTGGTATTCCCATTATATATATGTGACACCTTTCATAGTTGTCCCACAGTCCTTGGATATTTTGTTCTTTTTTTCTCCATTTGTTCTTTTAACTTTTTGTTTTTCAAGGATTCTATTGATAGATCCTCTTACTCAGACATTCTTTCTTTAGCTATATTCAGTCTGCTAATAAACCCATCAAAGTCATTTTTCATTTCTGTTATAGTGTTGTTATTGTTTTTTAATTTCTAGCATTTCTTTTTGTTTCTTTCTTAGGATTTCCATCTCTCTGCTTAAATTATCCATTTGCTCTTACATATTGTCTACTTTATCCTTTAGATCTCTTAGCATATTAATCATAGTTCTTTTAACTTCCTTGTCTGATCATTCTAACATTGCTGCCATGTTTGGTTTTGATGTTTACTCTATCTCTTCAAATTGTGTTTCCTGCCTTTTAGAATGCCTTGTAATTTTTTCTTGATAGCCAAACATTAAGTACTATATAAAAGGGGCTGCAGTAAATAGGCTGTTAGTAATGTGGTGAAGTGTGAAAGAAGGGGGAGCAATCTCTAGTTCAATGATTAGGTCTCAGTGTTTTAGTAAGTCTTCCCTGTAGACTGTAAACTATAGTGTTCCTCAGTCCCCCACCCACTGCCTTAGGTGGGACCAGGATGGCTAATATGGGCTGGAGTTGGGTATTTCCCTTCCCCAATTTTAGTTAGGCTTGCCCATTAGCTAGTTTCCCCTGAGGGGAGGCCTTGTTAAAAATAGAGTTCTCTGGTGTACATATTTTAAAATGGTTCTTTCCTCTCCTCTCCTTGCAAGAAGCCTAGGGGAGATTTTTATCCATTATTTTTTTGTGGGAATCTGGTCAAGCTCCTGAAGATAAATCTAACAGTATTATGGGGGACCCACTAAAATTTCCCTGGAGTTAAAACTCTCAGACTTGTCCACACTGAGCCTCCAGCAATTCATCAATTACAGTTCAGGTTTTCCTACCCTGGCTCTGGTTCCTAAGGTAATTGCCACTTGTTAGCCCTTGCTCTGTAAGCTTTGACTCCTTTTATTCACTTTTCTGTCTCTTCATTCTTGGAGGGCAGCGGTTTGCCCTATGTCCTCCTCTCTTTTATGGATCCAAGAAGGGTTGTTGATTTTTCAGTCTGTTCAGATTTTTTACTTGTTGTTTGGAAGGAATGGAGACTTCCAAGCTTCTTTTTGTCAAACTGGAAGTCTGTGTACCAATTTGTAATTGGCTGATGTATATTGTAACTGTTACATTACCAAGTGTCTAGATTTGTTGCCTTCCTTTAAAGAATATTGGGATTAATTCTGCATTTGGTTAATGTTACTTTCAGAGCAGCTTTATTATTATTATTATTGTTGTTGTTGTTGTTGTTGTTGTTATTTTTAACTTTGTTAGGATAGATCTAAGGTATACCTAATCTTCCCTTAGGTATAATTTTATTCTTCAGCTAAGTCTTGCCTCTTCTTGGCTCTCAAGCAAATAACCCAGGTGTCCCTTCATGTCTCTTCATTCTCCTATTTGCTACTCAAGAAGGGCTATAGATAAGCTTTGAGAATTTTTCAGTTTACACATTTCCAGTTGTTCTTTACCCATAGAATTTCATCCTACACATGAGTGACTTTGTATTGAGGATAACAAAGGTAACCCAGCGTAGTTTTCTCTGTATCTCTTGTGCTTCTCCTCTGCGTAGCTTTCTTCTCTCTGAGACTCTTTTATGTACTTTCAGCCCTCTATTTATAATAGTTGTTTTATAATTGCTAAGTACAAAACGTGTTTAAAATTATTTTGTTTATTTTTCTACTTGTTCCTGCGAACAATTAAGTCTGTTTTCTGTTACTCTATCATAGCCAGAAACAGATATTCAGAAAAGCCAAGCCTTAAAATGTTAGGCAATCTGGCTATAAACTACTATCTCAGTGTGGCTTTATTTTGCATCTCTCTGATTATTAATCAAATGAAACATCTTTTTCAAAGTTTATTGGCCATTAGTGCTGTTGCTTCTACTCATATCTTTGACCTATTTTTAAAAATTCAGTTGTCTTTTTCTTCTTGATTGAATAAATTCTTTGAATATTCTAGTACTAATTCCTTGCCAATATATATTGGCTCCAAATATCTTGTTAGTATTCTTACTGTACAAAGAATTTTGTTTAATAGAAATTTATGTTTTGCTTCAAATGTGGATAACTATCAATTTTTATGTTTTTTACTTATTTAATAATTCATTGGTTTTTTAATAATTTTAGAGTTTTACTGCTCATATATATGAATTTAATCTGTTTATGATTATTGATTTTTGTGTGTGATGTGTAGTAGGAAACTAATTTTTTTTCTGTAAATATATACAACATATTCCATTCTGTTTATTGGGAAGATCCTTTTTAATTTATTGATCTAATGTGCTATATTTGTTATATATCAAGTTTGCATGTGTACATGTTTCTGAGCTCTTTATTCTTTTCATTGGTCTGATTATCAGTGTGTGCTTATCTTAATTCCACATAGTTTTAATTTCTAGAGCTTCATAATAAAGCTTGATATCTGATAAAATAAGAATAAGCACTTTTATTCTTTTAAATTTTTCTTAGCTTTTTTGGCTAAATTCAGTGACAAATACTATTAAGATTTGGTTTTAAATTTATAAATTAATTATAGAAAGTTGACATCTGTATTAAGTCTCTTCAACCATGTAATACATATGATTATGTTAATATATTTCTATTTATTCAGGTTTTCTTTATATCATTCAATAATTCTTAATAATTTTCCTAACAAAGGGCATGAGCATTTTTATTATATATATATATATATATGTTAAAATTTTAAATCATTATTTGAATGGAATCTGTATTTTTTATTACATTTTTCTGATTGTTGCAGTCATATAGAAGTGTATTTTATTTTTGTATATTTATTTTATATCTGCCAACTTTGCTGAATTGTTAATTAGATTTAATGTAATATCTATGAATCTCTTGATTTTTTTACAAGGTAATTATATTGTCTACAAATAAGCATAGTTATCCCTATAATTTCTATTCCTATTTTTTTAATTTCCCTTTAATTGCATTATGTATAATTCTTATTATGATATTGATTAGAAGCAGAAATAGCTCTATAAGTTTACTATCAAACATGATGTTTTGTAGGTTTTGATAGATACTTGCATTAGATTGAGGACATCACTTTCTAACCAGAGTTGATTAAGATTTCTTTTTTTAATTTTGGATGTGTGAACATTTTAAATGTTTATTATACATCTATTAAGAGGGTTGTTTATTTTTTCCTCTTGTAATATATCAGTGAAGTATATGATATAATAGGTTTTCTGATTTTGATTGTCCCTGCTTCCTGAGTAAACATTACTTGTTCATAATGTCTTTAAAAAATATAACTCAGCCTTAATCTACTAGTAAATATAGTATTTAGTATTTCAGTATTTTTGCATCTGAACCTGTTTTCACTTTATATAAAAATCATTTTGATTGCTATCTAACTTTCTTTAATGGCTATTGGTTTACTTTAGATTTCTTGAGTCAATTTTGGCAATTTATATCTTTCCTTAAATGTAATCATTTCATCCAAGTTTGTAAATGTACTCACATAAAATTATTCTTTGTAATCAGTTCATTCTTTATGAAAATTATATTTGTAAGAAATATTTGGGTATTTTTTTACAGTGGATTGAGGGTCTATACATTTGTTTCATAAATTTGCTGTTGGAATAAATTCACCACTACCCTTCTTTTAGAACATAGCTGCCAAATCCAGTAACGTCTTTACATAGGCTATCACTAAAATTTCTGTTTCATGATCATAGCCTGATGATCTAGTGGTGTGGAGATCTGTATTACTATGTTCTCTTAGCGAATAAAGAATTTGAGGCTCAAGAAGTTTAAGAAAACTGCCCAAGTTTAAAAGCTATTTATTGTAGAGTTAGGTATTTTTTGAATTCACAACTCAAGCTCTTTTCATCACTGTGGCCTTTCTTAGTGTGTGGTCTGACAACCATCTAGAGCAGAATCACCTCGGAGATTTGATTAAAAATTCCCATTTCTGAACCCCTTCTCCGATATACTGAATCAGACTCTCTGGTTGCTTTGGGCCTAGAAATCTGTACTGTAAACAAATTCTACAGATGATTTTTACCCACTGAATTTTGAGAATGTCTGTATCTATAGCGGCTCTCTTATTAAGTCACTTGACAAAGTAGAATACTTAACAAGCAAGTCATTTACTACTGAATTTCCATCCCTGGTGGCTGGCTTTCCTGGTTCAGGAAATTATAATGAAAGTTCTCATGTACTTACCCCATTTAAAAGAGAAAAAAAAGGTACTTCTCACTTCAGTGTAAATATTCAAAACAGGGCATTTCTGCAACTGGCTAAGAGCCCCAAATGCTCACATGGCACCAGGAAAGGAGTTGCATGAAATCGGGGTCATGGAAATATTAGCAAAGGAAATGAAGTAAGAAAATGGATGTAAGAATGGGACTATTGCAGAGCTCCATATTACAATAAGAAATATTATTCCGAAGTTTCAAAAATGAAGTCTTTAAAAGGTTTTTAGGTTCTTTATCAAATAAGAGATTGTTCATTTTTATCTGTGGTTTGGTTTTGGTCTTTCTTCTTGCATTTGTTTTCTTTCTAGATTCTTAGAAGTTCCTGTATGTTGATGTTTTGAAAAAGGATTGAAAAAAAAACAATCTTTTTTATTCTTTACTTTTATTGACAATTGCCGCCCTCTGTGCTCAAGTATCATTCATATATTCATTTGGCATATAGGTATTGAACATTGGGCACTGTATTAGGTACTGAAGACTTGCCCTGGAAAGTGGCATAGTTTACTGAGAAAAAATTATAAATACTTACAATGAAAGTTAACTGCTAAAAAACAAGACAAAACAAAAACATGTCTTTGCCTGAGAGAAATGACATTTTTAAAAGAATTGGTGAGAAGAATAAAGGTGAATGATTTAGAGAACTAGACTGCCTAGATAAGAATCTTATCTCTACCACTTACTGGCATGTGCCTTTAATCTTTTTTGTGCCTCAATCTCTTCATCTATAAAATAAAAACAATAATAGTATCTACCTCATAGGGTTGTTATGAGATTAAATGAGCTGATATATGTAAAGTGCTTAGAATAGTTCAAGGTATGTAGTTATTTATAAATGTTAGTTGTTACTGTTGTTATTAACAAGAAGGTGTTGAAGGGAGACCTATTATATTTCTTATGCAAAGAATCAAATGAACAGTAGCCCAGAAGAATACAGGGGAGTGTGATATTTAAGCAGTGACAAGAAGTTCTGTGACTAGAGTGGACAGTTTAAGTGTGTATTTCCATATATGAGTGTTGTGTGTGCATGATTGCACTCATGGGTGTTCATGAATGTGGCCTGGTAGTGGATGGCAGAGGCTTGCACTTGTGGGCCATGATGTTGGAAAGCTTGGCTGGGGCCTGAGGGGGAAGGGCTGTAAACAATAGCTGAAGAGGCAGTATCTCACAGTGGATCCGCAGCATTGAGTCTAGACCCAGATAGCCTGGGTATAAATCCCAACTCTCCCACTCACTAGTGAGTGGGCTTGGGCAATTGCTCATCTCTCTGAGTCTCGCTTCCCACATCTATAAAATGAAGATATTCTTAGAGCATCTCCCATAACAGGCAATGAGGAATAAGTACATTAATATGTATAAAGCCCTAAGAACTCTCCATCACACACACAGTAGGCTGGATTTATGTCACTCATAATTATTAAGTGTTTTCCCTTTACAAGATAGGCACAAAAAAGAAATCTAAAGTGATATTTAAATGAGATATGATCAGACTTTTTATGTCCCAGAAATTAATAAAACCATAATAAATAAATAGACATTATAAACAAATAAAATTGTTATTTTCCTAAAGTGAGAGTGAAAAACATAACTTTAAATACTCTTAGATTGGTACTCTTAGATGTCAAGACAAAATATGTAATCATCATTTCACAGAGTTTATTCATTCTAAGATTTTGGGTCTACAAAGTAGACCATTGAGTTTGCACAGATAGAGGTGTCATGAACAAGGCATGTGGCAGTCCCACATTCCCCTCTGCTGGTGCCAGTACACTTAGATTGAAGTCATTTCTGGAAAGTATTTGGAGACAAGCAGAAACTCTCCAGCTGTACTCAGAGGAGAGCACCCCAGATGGTGAGAATGTTGGAAACCATTTCACAAGAGGAGCAGGAGGAAATACAGATGTTTAATTGAGAGGAGAGACTGGGAGTGCAGGCTGGTGACAGGAATATCACACCACCCTAAATGTAGGAAGGATTGTGCTGTGAAAAAGGGAATAGATCAGTTTTGTATGGTTCCAGGAATGGGGAATGAACCAATAGATGAAAACTACGCAGATATGGATTTTAACTCAGTTTTTAAAAAGTAACAAAAACAGGTCAATTTTTAACACATTCAATATCTCAGAAACTGTTCTAAATGTTTTTTAAAAGTATTCTATTTAGTATTCTAACAACCCTGTTATTATTCACAGATCAGGGAGACAGAAATATTAGCTAACTCACTTGAATCACATAGAAAATAAATGGCAGACCAGAGATTAAAACTTCACTTTTAAGAATTATGCAACACTGCCTCTGTATAGGCCACACAAAGGTGTAATGAGATGACTTGGCAGAAACTAAAATTTTCTTCTATCCATCACTGAATTCTTTCACAGGTCACTTGATATATTGTTTTTACAATGTGGCCTTTCTTGACCTAGGTTAGTTGTCCCTGTTAGATTTAAGATGTCCCTGTTAGGGTTTCCCATAATACACTGTTAATTCCATTTTATAACATTTATCAATCTTTACATTCATTGTTAATTTTTGACTTTCTCATTAGACTCTAAACCATCCTATTTATCAACATATCCTCGTGTCTAGACTAGTGCCTGACTCAGAACCTGTGTGTTCAATATTAGTCAGGGTTATCAAGAGAATCAGAACTAATAGAATGTGTGTGTGTGTGTGTGTGTGTGTGTGTGTGTGTGTGTGTGTGTGTGTGTATGAATGAGAGAGAGAGAGAGAGAGAGAGAGAGAGAGAGAGAGAGAGAGAGAGAAAGAGAGAGAGAGAGGGAGAGAATGAGAGAGAGAGAGACGGGGTGGTGGGGAAACTGTGAGGTCTGGCAAGTTCGAAATCTGCAGGGCAGGTGGCAGGTTGGACACCCAGGGAAAATTTGATTGTGTAGTCTAGAATCTAAATAGTCTGGAGGCAGAATGCCTTCTTCCTTAGAAGACCTTGTAAGGCCTTCAACTGATTGAATGAAGCCCACTCATATTATGGAGGGTAATTTGTTTTACCCAAAGCCTACTGATTTAAATTTTAATTGCATCTGAAGAATACCTTGCCAGCAGCAACTAGGCTAATGTTTGATCATATATCTGGCACCATAGCCTAGCTCAGTTTACACATAAAATTAACCTTTATAGTAGCTGTTTCTGAATGAATGAATAGTAAGCTACACAATTATGAAGATATTCAAGTTAAGATGGTATAAAATTTTGTAAATACTTTTTAAATATCTGAATAAATTAGATTATGAGTTTTTTTTATTTTCTGTACTTCATGAGAATTTTTAGAAGAGCAGAAAATAATTTTAGCATTTCAATGGTAGCCAAGCTATTCTTCTAATTTTTATACAATGTATTTATGGCGGCACATAAATTCTTAACAATTTAGATTTTTTTACTAAATAAATTATTTTGTAAACAAATTTTTATTGAGTGCCTGTCTATTCATAGGTGCTATTGTAAACAAAGCAGACAACAATACCTGCCTTTGGAGAGCAGGTGAGGAGAAAGACAATAAACAATAACTAAGTAGACTGTATAGAATGTCACATGATGATTATAGAGACAAATGAAGTAGGGAAGAAAATAGAAAGTACGGGGATCAAGGTGGGAGCAGGAAGGTGCCATTTTCAATAGGGAGGTCAGGGAAGACCTCACTAGGAAATAAAATTTGAATAAAAATCTAGAAGCAAATTACTAACTTATTTGAAAGCAGAAGAAATATTTCAGGCAGAAAAAAAATAGCAAGTGCAAAGGCCCTGAAGTAAGTTTATCATGCTTGCAAGAATAACAAGGAGGCCATTGTGGCTGAACTATAGTAGTTTCTTCTTATCTGCAGGAGGTAATTTTCAAGACTCAGAGTGAAAGCCTAAAACCACAGACCATACCAAACCCTATATATACTGTTTTTTCCTATACATACATTCCTATGATAAGGTTTAATTTATAAATTAGCACAATGAGTGATTAACAACAACTAATTATAAAATTGAACAATTATAACAATAGCTTGTTAAAAAAAGTTTAGTGTGAGAGTGGTTTCTCTCTCAAAGTATTTTATTGTACTGTACTCACCTTTTCACTTAAGGGAAACACTTTATGGCTTTTCTTTGGCATATCTAAGTGACAGCATCACCATTCTTACAATCTGGGGCCATTACTAAGTAAAATAAGAGTTACTTGAACACTGTGATACCATTATAGCCAATCTGATGATGGTGACAGTGATTAGTAGGTAGGTAGCATATCCAGTGTGGATATGCTGGACAAAGAGATGATTCATCCAGCCAGGCAGGATGAGATGGGGTGGGCATCATGAGATTTTATCATGCTACTCAGAACAGTGCCCAATTTAAATTTTATAAGGTGTTTATTTCTGGAATTTTTTCATTTAATATCTTCAGACCGCAGTTGACCGTGGTGAAATGAATCCTTGGAAAGTAAAACAGACAAGGCAGGACTACTGTAGATGCCAGAGCCAGAGGGATCACAGGGTCTTGAGAGTATAGGGACTTATGTGGTTATAGGAAGGTTATGAGGATTTCGACTTTGAATCATGAATAAATGGGAGCCACTGAAGGGTCTTGAGCAGTGGATGGTATGATCTGACCTATAAACTTACGGGACCACTCTGGCAGTAATGTGGAGAATATGTCAGGAAGGTGTATATATTCTGCATTTACCCAACAGTTACATAAGTTTCCAGCTCCTCGTTCCCTACCAGGACCACTGTTCAAGTTTATATGGTGTCGTTTTGTTTGTTTGGTTTTGTTTTAAATAAGTTTACTGAGCATAATTGACATAAAATAAACTGCAAGTATTTACAGTTTACAAATTGATAAGATTTGATATGTATATAAACCATCACCATATTCAATATAGTGATATATTATAGTTTCCCTTAAGATGTGTTTTTATTTTTACTAATTGCATCACCCAATTGCCATTTTAAAAGTGGGGTGAGGTGAGTGGTGTATGGGGTGAGGTGAGTGGTGTATGGCCATTTGTTCTATATTCTTGCCAAGAACCTGGAGACCATTTCACATAACTGTTGTGGTGGGTTTTCTTCCTCCTTTGCTTACTTTAGGATTACCTAGAAGGGTATTTATAGAGCCAATTTCAACTATTTCAAAAACTTTCATTGCATTTTGAAAGGTGTGGCCTACAGTTTTGAGCAGAAAGAGAGAGCAATCTGTGTTTTATGTGGCAAATATTTCTTGCCAAGATTGTTTGATGGAATCCCATCCAGCCTTTTGCAGCTATTTTGGTCCTGTTATAGGGTAAGTAAGCTATTTGGTTTGGAATTGCCTAGGTTTCTGACAGACAATTATAAGCCAATTAAAACGATGAAAGATGTGACAGAAGGAGAAATTTTTTTTCCCTCTGAGGAATAAAGACATTCCAAATTCTGCATCATTACACTTGGCAAAAATTCTCCCCTTGAAGCTAATTAAGAAATGTGGGTGGGTTGTTTTTAACTTCCTTAATTCTACCTTTGATTCTCCTCCCACCTCACCTCTCATCCCCGAGTAGCAATATATTTTCTTAGTAGGTGAGGGGAAATTCTCAAATAACTTAATAACATACCTTGCCAATATTACCCACAGTACTTTGGAATTTCCTTCTGCCAAATGTGCTGCCTCACTAGGTTCTTCCTCAGGCCCAGCCAGATAGTGGTTTCTTCTTCTCTTATTCTTATATGACTCTTTATATATCTCATGACATTTATTATCACCCAAATAGCTAAACAAAAATTATTTTCTCAAGCTCAGATCCATCCATACATTTATATATATATTCATCTGTAACATTTTTGTTGAATCGTTATTTCCTGAACATCGGTCAGGGTCGCAGTGGGAGACCTATAGCACATACAAATGAGGTGATTTGAAGAATATTTAATATGGGGATGATATAGAAAACCTAGGAAAAATTAGTGTAGAATTTTGGATACAGTAACGATAGTATTCATTACTGCTCCTAATACTAAAGGAGTAAGGAGAGAGAGATACTAGAACCAGAGAGAGATAGAAAGAGGGAGGAACTGACTAGACAGAAACCTTGGCCTCTAGTTAATGGATGAAGCCAACCTATACCAACCTGCCTATAAGATACCTAGAGAATAAGTACCCTGACCTTATTCTTTCCTTTTTCTCTTTCCAACTTCTTGCCATAGCCACCCTTGACAAAATTCATGGAGAAACAGGGCAAAAGGAAGCCTATTACTGCCAATCATACAGGTCAGCCTTCCAGGGGACAGAGGCTTGTAAAGAGTGTATCTGGAGGGCAAACACCTGCACACCTGCTTTGTGACAAAGTATATTGACCTGCTTCCCAAGCAAATATAGTTAGGTATCCTATAGGAATGTTAAATTCAGCTGGTAGAAAATTGAACTCTTTTATTCTTACAAAGTTCTTCATCCAAGTCACCCAAGACCTGGGCTTTATTCTATACTCTATTTCTTAGCTCCTGCCCATCCACCCTTTGTTATATCACAAAGAACTACTAATTTACCCCTAGAATGATCTCAGATCTGTATTCTCCTGGACATCCCTACTATCATTTTTCTAGCATAGGTCTTTACATCTATAATTTATCTGATTTATTGCACAAGCAAGCTACCATTCTCTAATTCATCCTTCACATTGCCACCATAGTAACTTTTCTAAAACATAATTCTTATTTATTGTGTTTCTCCTGGCTGATTATAAGACCCATCTTTTGTTTACTACTCTATTCTCATATGTATGGCATCAAGTGGGTACTCAAATGTTTTCTGAATTTAAATATGCTATGTCATTCCTCTGCCTAAAATCTTAATGACTCCTATTGTGTATGGAGTTATATAATCATCAACAAAATTAACAATTAATATTTATCAAGTGCAGGGACATGATTAATGCTCACAACTATGAAGTAAGAACTATTACTAAATCCAATTTATATCTGAAGAAACTGAAAGTCAGAGATTGACATGGTGAATGAGGAAAAACTCAGAGGACCTATGGGGGAGCAGAGCCATGGGATGAAAGAAGCCTGGACCTCTGAATCACTGTATGGTGGGCTGCCATCCAAACTCTTGTTATTAAATGGTCATAAGGGAAAGAAATACATTTTTATTGCATTGAGCCTCTAATATTTGAACATTGATTTTATGACAGTTAATCTGCTATGACTAGCGTAACTACTACTCAAGACAAACTTGTATGTCAAAAATCTATAAAGAAAATGACACTAAGAAAGACAGCCAACTTTTGGGAGTTAACTTTCTTTGGTTTAAATAAAATAACTACAAAGTGGTTAATTAGATTCCAAAAAAAGTCAAAGAAGAAATGTTTTTCATATAAAAAATAAATTATTGAAAAGAAACCTAAAAAGAAAAATCAAGATGGAGATATAAAAAGAAAAAGTAATTAATTTTGCAAATCCAACATGGAAAATACAGCTATTGATCCATTAATTGATCTAATATTGAAGGACATCTTGGTTGCTTCCAAGTTTGGACAATTATGTGTAAAACATCTGTGTGCAGGTTTTTGTGGAGACATAAATTTTCAACTCCTTTGAGCAATGACCAAGGAGTGCAATTGTTGACTTATACAGTCACAGTATTTTTAGTTTTGTAACAGATTGCCAAACTATCTCTCAAGGCGTCTGTACCTTTTGCATTCCCAGCAGCAATGAATGAGTATTCCTATTGGTCCAAATTCTTATCAGCATTTGGTGGTGTCTGTGTTCCAAATTTTGGCCATTCTAGTAAATATTAGTGGTATTTCATTGTTTTGATTTGCATTTCCTTAATGATATATAATGTGGAGAAACTTGACATATGTATATCTTCTTCGATGAGGTGTCCGTTAAGGTTGTTGGTCTATTTTTAAATTGGGTTATTTGATTTTTTATTGTTAAATTTTGTGAATTCTTTATGTATTTTAAGTAATAATCCTTTATCAGTTATGTCTATTGCAAATATTTTCTCTGTCTGTGGCTTATCTTCTCATTCTCTTAACATTGATTTTTCAGGCAGAAGTTTTAATTTTAATAAAACCTAGCTTATAAGTTATTTTTGTTAAAAAACAAAATTCAACTGTACATTTTTTATATTAGTTTCAAGTTCAACTTAGTAAATTTTAGAAATCTCACTGGCTTTATCCAATTTAGCAGGTAGAAAAGAGCTCTGAGAAACTATACAAAATGAGAGATTTTCATAGGCAGATGGGAGGAAGAACAAGGAAGTAATACTAGGCAGAAAAACAAGATTACTTTTTTTTATAGGATGGCAGGGGTCTATCAGATTACCTAACTAGTACTAATCAGGTGATTCCTGGTTGATTGGTTCAAGATTCCTTTTCTGGGTGAGCCAAAATTATAATTAAGTCTTGGTTTGGTGATGTGAGTTTAGCCTAAGCAACTCCATTTTGGGCTTGTAGTCTTGATTTTAGCAATTCTTTCACAGATTATGCTTTTGTTGTTGTATCTAAATATAGCTGCTGAAATGCCTTTTAAAATCCTTACTAGATGAGTGAACCTCTTTGGACAACATTGAATATAGCAACAATGAATTAACTAAGACTACAGTTCAATTACATATATATATATATATATATATATATATATATATATATATATATATGTCAGAAAACTGTTTGATATATTAGAAAGTCTCCTATATATGTCATATACAAGTATTTATGTCCTATGTGAGTCTCAAAAGACAGTACTAACACAAATGCTGCAGAAAAGATATTAAGATATATTGGATAAGATATTTAAGATATATTGGATAAGAAATGTCCACCAAGATATGAGTCTCATATTTAAAGTAAGCTCCAATGTGAATAATATAAATACAAATAAGTCCATGCCCAGATATATCAAAGATAAATTTAAAAAATTTAAAGCCAACAGAGTAAAAAAAAAAATAGAAAGACTAACTACAAAAGTGACAATTAGTCTAATTACAGACTTGTCCTCAACAACAATAAAAAACAAAGACAATAGAATAATATTGTTAACATAGTGAGGAAAGATAACAGTCTTAAAAATAAGATATACATAAAATACAAAATTATTATTCAAAGTAAGGAGAAAAAACATAATTTCAGGCATCTAAAGACTAAGATCTTTAAAAAGTAGTAAAAAATATTCTACAAGAGGAAAGATTTATCTGGGGAATATGAGAATAGTCTAACAAAAGATTGGAAAGACATTTTTTGGAAAAAAAATATGGATACAAAAGAATTTCTAATATATTGGAGAAATACCATAAAGTTGGCAATTCTCTCAAAATTAATCTGTAAATATATTATGATATTGAATAAAAATTTATAGCTATTTTAAAAATGAAACTTGGCAAAATTACTATAACACCAAATGGAAAAATAAGAACAGAGATAGCCAAGATAATTTGAAGAAGAAGAATGTGATTGCATTTGTCTTACTAGCTATTAAGACAAATTTTTAAGCTGTAGCTATTAAAACAGAGTGGAATATGCCCAGGAATAGACAAGCATAGCAATGGAACAAATTAGAAAGCTCAGAAGCAAATACATATGTAACACAGATGGTGTTTCATATCAGTGGAGAAAGAATAGTAGTAACATGACCATTTTTAAAATTTTAGTTGCATGCATTTATCTCTTATATTATTCTTTGTATATACATTTGAACTTAGAGAAACATAATAGGAAGTCTGAGTTTTGGCATAGTCTAAGCTATTCTTTCTTATCAATATTTAACAATAATCTAATATATTGATTTTTGCTTTTCTCACTCCTTGTTTTATCTCTCAATTGATTGGGAACTCAGGGATGGGGGAGGAAGGAAACTGTGACTAAATATCAACTAAAATATTATTTATAAATGGGAATAATAATATTACTACTTCAATGAGTGGTATGAGATTTAAAAGTGTTCATATGTTAAATGCCAAGAGCAGTCCTTGCTTAATAAATGTTAGCTGTTAGAATTATCACACCACACTCTCTTGTTTGACCCACTATTTTGTTGTTGCAGTGTCCTGATCAATTCTTATGAACTTCAGACATTTCACCACTTTTATAAATTCTAGAGTAACCCACATCCTTCCCAATCACCAGCTTTACATATTTTGAAAAAGAAAGTTGGGACTACTTTACCATAATTTATCTAGACAATGTAATAAATTTCACAATTGGGCAATATGCACATTATGGTCAACAATTTTCTTTTCTAATTCTGTGCTCCAAGTTACATATGCACATTAAACTATAAATATTTTCCATCCATACATGGTGTTTAGACCATCAAATATAAATTTTCTTTCAATATTTATCACTTCATTGAGTTAGACATTTTTCCCCTGGCTTTTGTTTGATGTTGTTGAAAATCATTTTCATTATTCTATTTGTCACATTATTTCATTTTATGTCGTTAGAAATAATGAAGTAACTGAGGCCTTTGGAGAGTCAATGGGAATAAATTAATTTGTCTCCTCCTTTTTCACTGAAAGTCAAGACTGTTGAAATAGATCTATTACCTATCAACTTGATGCCTGGGAGCAAGTATGGGCTTGAGAGCATTATTTGTGTTGAGTTTTATTTCACTGCACTAGATTTTATGTACTATACTGTGCTTTGTTTTTTTTTAGCAAAAATAATGCTTTGTGTTTATCAAAAGCAACATATTTGATATTTCTTAAAGGATTGCCTTCTTGGGTACTATGTTTTCAACAAGTAAATTGATTGGAAATCGATCATAGAGTACGTTCATAGGTATAGCTATACACATATATATGTGTATATATAAAATGACTAATATTTTCATGAAATTGGTTATAAAGATACATAAAACATAATTTTTGACTTTGATTATCACAGAAATCTAGTGAGAGATATAAAAGCTTAGAAATATGTTCAAGGTATACATTTAGTACAGAGTAGGAGGTGATTCAGTTTTTAAGAGACATCAGACACAGCTTGACAGAAAATCCAGAGATAAAAGGGTTTTAAACGGTAAACAGAAGTTCATTAAGTAGACTGAGACATTAAAGAGAACATGTCCAAAATAATTGAATTGTGAAATAATATACTGTTTCTGAAATTAAGATTCACACATACGCTATACTAACTATAATTGTATATATGTGTATTTAAAATATATTTCCCATATAGGTACTGGTTAACTTACTGTATAAAAAATTACCCCAAAACTCAGTGGCTAAAAATAATAGTCATTTATTATTCCTGGTGTGTCTACAAGTTCATAAGAAGTCTGCTGACAATTGTCTAGGCTGGGTTTAGGTAGGGCAATTTTACTCTGTGTGTTCCTCATTCTCCTCCTGAGACCAGTGAGCTGATTGGGCATGCCCTTCTCATAGTGATGGCAGACATGTGAGTGAGCTAGTGGAAACACTAAAGCTTCATAAAACCTAGGCCCTATTCTGGCATAGTCATTTTCATCACTCGTCATTGTCCTGGGCAAGTTACATGGCCAAATCTTAAGTCCAGGGACAGGAAAGTGCACTCTACTTTTGGTGAGGCCACAGCAAGAATGCCCACACTGGAATGAGTGAAGAATCAAGGCTATCAACAGACTTCTACTTCAGATCCCCAGGTATTTGCTGCAGCTCAGAACAAAAGACATGGAGAGAAATCTATTACTTAAAGACCCAACTATAGAATACTATTTATAATAGAAGCCCCAGGCCAAAGGAAACTGTTAAAATCAGGCATGGGCTTAAGTTCTGAGATTCCTGACAATCAAAAAAAAAATTTTTTTTTGTTTGTTTGTTTTTTTTTTTTGTAAAAGGCAAAGAAAATAAAATATTGGAGAAAAGGAAAAACACCAATTTGTAAAAACTAAATACATACACAGATATCTAACTCATCAACATATTTACTCTCTGTGTATGCATTCCTATATATTCTGTGTGGTTAGAAAATGGACTGTCACCTATAACAAGATGAATTTTTAATCTAAGTAATCATATATATGTCTATAATTCATTTTCATCCATTCTCTTCCTCTGTCTCTGTCTGTCAGTATGTCTCTTTCTTTCTCAAAAACTGAGTAACTTTTGTGTGGAGGGTCCTTATTAACTGTAGGGAATGAACTATTCATTTTACCTCCAAAGAGTACCCTACTTTTCAACCAAGAGGCACCAGACAAAGATAACCAGAGAGATTTTTTTCTCATCTCTAGTGTCTGACTGGAAGACAAAGATGTCTGGTACTTTAGCCAAGTTGTCTGCCAACATTTCACTTTCCTTACTTGCTGTTAGTTGCCTGGTGGCAAGGAAAAAGCAAAACAAAACAGTCTTCCACAAAATCTGGACCTTCCCCCCCCCCCCACTTAATAAATATTTTCGTCTCTCTGTTGCCTCACATCCTGTGTGAGTTGGTATGAGAACCAGCTTGGTTATTTTATATGGAAACAAACACTTAGATATGTGCCTTTGGGCAAATATCTGAAACAATGGTGATGCTTTATATGTGTACACTGTTTTTAACTTTCTCAAGCAAGTGGCAACATGACAAGATTGAAAGTTTTGGGTCTGTGGTAGCCTCTGATTGTAGCCTCGTTGCTAACTCTTTGTGAACCTGAAATATCAGTTAATATACTTGAATCTCAATTTCTTCATTTGTAAAAGTGACAATATCTACCTCAAAGCATGATTATAAGGATTAACACTGATATTTGTGTGTGTGTGTGTGTGTGTGTGTGTGTGTGTAGTGTGTGTAGTGTGTGTGTGCACACGTGCGCACATCTATCTGCTGGGATCAGAGTGGTAGCACATATTAGGTATTCAACAGATGTTTGAACCCTTTTGCATATGAAGTTTGACCCTTTCCCCATACACCTTTCTTATTAATTGACTGAACACATGCTATATGACATATTAAACAAATTAAGTTAAACAAATAAGAAAACTGAACTATAAAATAATTGAGTTTCCAGTGGTCACACAGGAGAAAGACTCAAGACAAGAAGCCAGATTGCTTGGTTCTCAATCCATTGTTTATTCTATTGCTATACTTTTCATTCATTTAGTCATTCATCCATTATTAATTTGCACCCACTTTATATCAAACTCTGTGCTAGACACTGTACATTTAAATTGGTAAAAGAGATGTACCTGCTGTACATTTAAATAAATTAAATCTAGAGGAATATAAAAAGGGAAAACAATTATGTTACTTTTCCTATTTGTAACAAATTAATTTAATAATTGTATTTAAATGCATTAAATTGCCTCATATATTTGTAATAACTGTAATAAAGCTTATAATAGAGAATATGGTAAAAGATCAAGAAGAAAAAAACTAATATAATTTTGAGAGAATAACTGTTTTCATGGTTCTCTTTCTGAAAACTTCTTATGATCATCTAGCTTAGTTGGGACCTGGCACACCTTTCAAAAAGTACAAATTGACAATCGTCTGAAAGGGAATTTTGTGTGTTAAGTCTATAGAAATAAGTTTAAGCCATCATTGGTTTTTAGAAGTCATTTAGAGTTATGGAACATTAAAAGTATTTCCCATTAACTGAAATCTTGGTAAGAAAATAGTATTGTCATTAAAAAATCTATAAATACTTTGTTTCCTCTGCCTTAACTGTTCTCTCTTCTACCTTTCCCATATCTACCCTCTTTTCAGCTGACTTCTGCCCACTCATTTTTGATGCCTAAATTTAGGTGTTATCTCTTATAGTTAACATCTTCTAGTTCTTGTGGGCTTTTAATTATTTATTTGGCTACCTTAGAGATATATTGCATGTAAAATGATTGTAATTAAGGCTACCATGTACAGTTGTTTGGGCTTCACACTACACCTTATAATTTACATGAATGGTACCCTTAATGTTGTGAAATGTACAACCTATACTGCTGTTGAGGTATCCTTCAATTAAAACAAGCAGAAGAATTTCTTCTTTCTTCAGGTGCCACTTTAATTTTATTAAACTCTTTTTAAAAGGTAATTATGGTGAACATTATTTTTTAAATTACCGAAAATGTACTTTAAGAAACAAATTCACACAATATAAACGAGTGTACATCTCTCTTATTCTCTGCTATCCTGGGCTCCTCCTCAAAAGTAATCACTGTTAACTATTTCTTGTTTCTCTTTCTCCCTGTATAGTGTTAAACAGCCTTTTAAGCTTTGATCATAATTAACTTTAAAAATAAACACCTAGAATGTCCCACTTTCACATCTTTTACAAATTTCTTTCCTCTTGCTGAAATGCCCTTTCTTTTTCTTTTATTTATTATTATTTTTATTTTTTAAATTTATTTATTTAAATTAATTTTAAGTATACAGTATATTGGTTAGACATCTATATAGGTCATAAAACTATTCCCTCAGTTGCTCCCTCCCTCCCCTGACCCTCCACTTAGCCATCATATTAATGCTAGTTGCATTCTCTCTGCCATGCTCCCCAACTCCATGACCAACTAACTATCAACTACTAATTTGTACTTCTTTAACTCTTTACCCCATTCTTTCAGCCCCCTAAGTCCCCTCCCCTCTGTCCATCATCAAATTGTCCACTATATTTATGAGTCTGGAATGCCTTTTCTTTCCTTGACTTTCTGGTAAACTCCATTTTATCATTCAGTCTCAATCAAGGCATCTATACCTATACAAGTAACTGATGACATCACCACTCAGGTCACTCCCTGAGTTCCAGACACACATATTCACCTTCCACATTTCTTATGTCTCAAGTACTTAACACTCTCAAAAGCAAATCCCTGATCTTCTCTGCAAACTGTATCCTCTCTGATGCTTCCTTGCTTAGTGAGAACTACCTTCCATCCAACCAAGCAAGTCAGAAACCTGGAATCATCTCAGATACTTCCCTCTTCCTCATGCTCACATCCTTCCCATCCTCTAAGTTCTATCAATTTTATCTTTTCGCTTTCACTCCAACAACTTTCTCTTTCTATTTACACAACCACAAACAATGCGACTACTGTCATTTCTTATCTAAACTATTATTATAACTTTGTCACAAATACACTAATATCTTATCCTGACCCATTCTCACACTGCAGTCTGAAAGTTCTTCTGGAAATTCAAATTCGGTATTTTGCCTCTCTTCTTAAATACTTTGCATGTTTTCCTATTGTTAGTATCCTATTAACTCATTTTTTAACATAGCCTATGAGGCTCTGTGTGATCTGGCGCCTTCCAAATTTCCTGACCACACCTTCTCAGCACTTCCTTTATTACTCTTCTCATTTTAGCTACTGTTCATCTTTTAGTTTGCTGCTGCTTATTAAAATTGTGAACATAGTATAAGTCTTGGGATCAAGTTTCAGTGAAGAGTGACAAGCAAGACTTCATGTCTCCTTTCTAATCCAGGTATGCTCATGTGCCTCCTCAGAAATTCATTCCAGTGAGGTCACTCATTATGTCAGTGTTGGCGCTTGGGTATGGCCCAAGAAGATGGTATGGAACGTGAGCCTTATACTACAATTGGCTAAGGCACAATTTAACAGGAGCAAATGTTAAGCATCTCACTGAGGAGAGATGCTTTAACCAGGCAAGACTAATAGACCTATTTCTGTTTGGTCTGATTTCAACTCCTCATTATGACATCAACCAAATTCTTCTGATCTCTTTCTTAGTTTTCTCTTATTATGGACCTAAGACAACTTCATTTTGAAGTGCTGATTATTTGTAACATGGCTCTCTATATTATTTTACAGAAAACTCTTAACCTTTGCTCATGTTATTTTTTAGTATTTACTTCAAACATTAAGGCTTCTATAACAAATTGACAAAAAGACTTCATTTGCTTCCAAGATGCTAATAAATGATAGGTAGAAAATTACTAATTTATGAGTCTTGATCCTGCATATTGGATCTAACAGCTTTTTGGTAGTCTGTGTCTACCAAAGGCCAACTGTCTCATCATTTTTCTTTTAGGATTTAGTATGTGGTTTGCTGTTTCTATGTCTTTTAAAAAATATTTCTTTTGTGTATGTGTGTGTATGTGTGTGTGTGTGTGTGTATGTCAGGAGGAAGTATTTTAAGATTCCTTGAGTTAGGAAGGGTCAGTTCCTGACTGGGGTCCAATATTAAAACAGAACCCTTCCCATTGAGAAGTTACCTGGACAACACTAAATTTCTCATGCAGCATCATTAAACATCATCCTTGTTGCCCTAGTTTATGATTTTATTATTTAACTAGTCCATGCTAACAGTCTTGTGGGTTATAGTTCTGTGTGACTGCCCAGTGCATATTATTTCCAGTATAGTACATTCCATTATGTTCTCTAAGAGGAAACATTTTAAATCATGCCAAGTGAGAACTTAACAATTATGTTTTTCCCTAAATTTGCCATTATTTTAAGGTTTGGTGTTTTTCTTCTAGTTAGTAAATAGTCATTAATTGTCAGCTTCACTTTGGTATCTCACATTTTCTACTTTCCAAATCTTATGGAATTTTCAAGACCTAGTTTTTGGGGAGTTTTTTGTTCATTTTTATGTACTTTGTTCATAAGAGTAGTTAGTGTTGCTTAATAACAACTGTATACTTTTCTAGCTTCTTGGATGGTTCTTTGTTTAAGAGGTGTCAGTGGTTTCCTTTTATTTAAATTGTTAATAACCTCACAGATTAATATGATTTTCTTGAGAGCAAGAATTGGACCTTTTATTCTATTTGATCCTCCAGATATATCCAAAAACTTAGGCACAGAGTTAGTTTTCTATCAATATTTGTTACTTATTCTCACTTCAAGTGAAAAAATACCCATCGAATCAGTCCTAAAACACACAAAGTGATGAAAGCTGAAAGGAGGTAGAGCCATTTGTGGTAAGCAATATATTATATGAAATGTACAAAGGGGTTAAGAGCATGGTCTTTAGAGCCATATAGTCCCAAGAGCAAATACTGGCTATGCTACCAGATAATTATGCGGCCTGGGTAAGTTAATGGCATCTCTAAGCCTTTGTCTTCTCATCTGTAAAATGCAGATAATGATATATATCTTATAGAGTTCTTATGAAACTGAATGAGGTAATGCATAGAAGTCTAAACATAAAACCTATCTCATAGTAAACACTTAACACATGATATATATTATATCAATATTAGTACTTTTAGTGGTAATAATGTCAATATTGATGGAGTAATACCTATGCATCAGCCTCTAATTCTGATAGCTATTAGTTATGTGTCCTGTGTCAGGTGAGGTCCTTTGAGAAGCAAATGGCAACATAGGATGTGAATGAGACTTATTCGGTGAAATGATTATAAAGGATAAAGGTGGAGGGAACAAGAGAAGGTAGCTGATACCTTTGTGAGGGGAGTGGGAATGAAGGCGCATAAGATCAGGAGATCTCTGACTACAGTTTGAGTACAATTCTAAGAAAGCTCTGGCCAGGCCAATGCAGAGTCTAGAGCAAAAACTGAAGGAATCCCATACTGGGCAGAAGTGGACTGGCTCTGGTGCCACTGCTGTGCTCAGTTACTGCCTTGGAGTATCCTGGGTGAAGTGTGGCCTTAAATGAACACCAACATAGATCTGAAGATGCAACAATATTATCATCTACACTGTGTGCAGTAGTTTTTCTTGAATAAAGATCTGAGCAATGCACCTCCATGCCAACCACTTGGTCTTAGACTCATTATTCCATCTACTAGAGACAGTCTAGACTCATCTGTGACATGAGGAACAAAATAAATACTCCATGCAGATAGTGCAAGATTTTACTTAAGATGATTTATATGTAATATCAGAAACATAGCAAGTATTCAAAAAATGTTAATTTCTTTACTCCCCCACCTCCCTCCCGGTTTTATCTTCTTTCTTTAAATTCCATCCATTAAGGAGAGACTTCCAATCTTTTCTGAATACTTCTAGTGGAAAGGCTCCTGAGAATAACTCAACATTTTAAAATCCTCACTTTTGTCTCGGTCATCCAATCTTTGGCCAGAAGTACTAGAATTGAATTATCTGCATAATGACTCTGGCCACCTTCTTTCTTTATCTAGATAGAAAAAGTCTCAGAAAGAAAAAAAAAAAGAACAGAGAAATGAAAAGCAATTCATATTTGGCATTAGTTTCTTTTTCCTTTAGGGAATAAAGTTAGCTTCTCTTTGAGATTAAATACTTTATGGGAACACTATGTCTTGAACGCCTTATCCTATTCAAGTCATTGGGAGTACATTCAAGAAATAGAACTCTTTAAATTAAAGAATATGAGCCCATTGGGGAACATCACTATCTTGAGCCTATTGGAATTCTCAGAAAGAAACCCTTCTGAGTTGTAGCCCACCAATAGACCACACAAAGGGGCAGAGGCTGAAATAATTACATATTACATAGAAAAATTGAAAAACATAAAACATAAATAATACAATTGGAATTCTACAAAAGAATTTTTTATAAGCTGTAGCAAGCAGAGATATAAATATACATAGTTTGGAAACATTTCTTCCTATATACAATCTTGTAAAAATTATACTTGGGAGAAACCCACATTTCTTTTGCTTCTGCTTGATTATAACTTATCCCAAAGGTGTTGTGTAGCCCCAAAGTCCTTCTATGGAGAACCTTTCACTCTCCTAGCTCTAAACATCACCAATTTAAATTGATTATTTTCCAAAGGTTTCACAATATTGTGTGGTTGTATTTCAGAACCTTGAGATATAAACAAAAGGAACCGTTTAATATTATTCTCTTCATAAAGTTTCTCAATAAAGCATCTTTGTTCTATAGCTGGCTTAGCAAGGCCAGTCTTGTCTGTACTTGTTCATTCTGGATACTTATTTGAATCACGTAGTGTTGAGATTCATTCTATGTGATGAGAGGGGAGAGCATTCAGGTGTCTGTGACAGCCTGTTGAAACTCTACATGGTCAGAAAGACCTTCAAAATTCCCTAATGACTTACAGAAGAAAGCCAGATTATTTGGCCTAAGTTTCTTTTGTAAATAGAAGCTTATTTCAAAATACTAAATAATACAATGAATAATATAAGTATCCATGTATTTATAACCCAGCCTTGCCAGATGTTAACATTTCACTAGAATTGCATCAAGTCTTCTTAAAAAAATGACATTTAAAATAAGAGATAGATTGGCAGGCCACTGTGATACTCTTCTTCATCTGACTCCATTACCACCTTTCCCAGAGGTAATCAATTTCCTGATTTTGATGTGTATCATGACCACACCTGTTTTTGTACTTCTACTATATATGAAATATATCCAAAAACAATTCATGGCATTCTCTAGGTTTTAAAATGTATAAAAATGTTATGTTCTATACATGAAACTGAAATTTGTGGTATGAGAGAGATACATTTTTATTTTTCTTTCTAAATGAGTAATTTTTCCAACCTTTCTGTGTGCATAGGTTATAACTCATCCTATCATCTTTTAAAGATTTGTTTGTTTTTTTGTTTTTATTCTCAGATTTTATGCTTATTCTCAGATTTTCAAATTTATTGACATAAAGTTATCCATAGAATTGCTTTAATACTTTTTATTCTCTATTATTTTTATAGTTTATCCACATTTTCACTCTTAAGACCTATTATCAACTTAGCTTACTTCTTTATTTTCTGATCAACTTCTCTAGAGGCTTTTACTTTAAATTCATGTTGTAAAATGAATAACAGTTCTAATTTTAATAATCTTGAATATGGCTTTGTTTCTATTTATTTAACTTCTTATACTTTACATTTCTTCTTTTGGGGTTATATTTTTTAAATTTTTTTAACTTTTTGAGTTTGAGTTTAGCATTCTAATTTTCAGAGTTATTTTATAATATAGTAATTTAAAGTTATAAATTTTTCTATAATAACTGTATTAGCCAATTTTTACTAGTTTTGACATTATCATTCACAAAGCTTATATTCTCTGGTAAGGTGGTAGAAGGTGGTAGGAATAAATAAATGAATAAATAAGTAAAAATATTTAATAATTGATAGTGCTATGGGAAAAAAATGAGTAGGAAAAAGGATAAGGAGTGCTGGGTAGAGAGGGAGCTCTGTGATTTCAAATTGAATTATTAATCAAGGCATCGCACACAAGGTGATATTTGTGCAAAGACTTGGAGGAGGTGAAGGAAGGACCTATGCAGATATCTGTGGGAGGAGCTTTCAACCAGAGGAAACTGCAAGATCAAAAATTCTGGGATGAAAACATGATGAAAATGTTTGAGGAATAGCAAAGAAGTAGTATGGCTGGAACAGAGTGAACAAGACAGAGAGTTAGCGGGGCAAAACTCAAAGGGCTGTACTGGCCATTGTAAGTACTTCTATCTTTAATGGGATATGAAGACATTGGAAGGATTTCAGTAGAAGATTGACATGCTATAAAATGACTTACTTTTTAAGGTTCAGATGTGAAGAGCAAACTCTAGGAGTAAAGGCAGACGCAGGAAGGTTAAGTAGAAGGTTATTGAAATAATTCTGGTGAAAGATGATGATGAATTGAATTATAGTCATTGTGGTAAATGAAGTTAATAAAAAATGAAAAAATTATAGCTATCATATTTCAAGTATTACTTCTCTTGCCATTTCTGTTTGTGCTATTATTTTGAATTCTATCTTCTATATATTTAAAATTTTTTAAAATGTTTATCTCTCTATACTATAGTCTTGGTAATTTCTTCAGGTCTATTTTCCAGTTCATTAATGTTTCTTCAGCTTATTCTAGGCTACTATTTATACTATATATTGATTTTAATATCAATGACTATCTTTCATTTATATACTCTTTCTCAGAGGTGTCTTTTTAATGTCTTACTCTTCTCATATATGTGGCTTCTTTTTTTAATGTCTGTAACCATTTTAAATATACTATTTCATAGTTTCTGTTATCTGAAATTCTTAGAGGTCTACTTTTATTGTTTATTGGTCTTCTACCTCTCTAATGATCGTTCCTTCATGAATTATGTAATTTTCATTTGCAAGCTAATCTTTAGTGGGTTTTAGCTTGAAGAACATTTTGTAACCTTATTTGACAATATGTCCTGCCAGAATGATTTTGTGCTTTCTTCTTTCTGGAGCTACCAACATAATAACTATTTGGACTTACTTTTCTGTTAATTCATCAGCTTGCAGTTTTCCAGATCACACATGTAATATTAATTCAAATTTCAAGTTCAAGTGTAACAAGTCTTTGGTAACAAATCATCAGAGATGGCAATTTCATTTTTTATCCAGCTTGACAAACAGATTTTATTTATAAATTCTTATAACAGTAGATAGATTTCTTTAAGCTCTATACTTTGTTTTCAAAGCCCTTAGGAGGCTTTTACTTTGTAGGTAGATATCAGGTAGGCACCCATCTATCCCCCACACTCCAGGCTTAATGTCTCATTCATTGCTTACTTGGGCACATAAAAGTCAAAACCTTTATTAGTAACAGGTCAGCTTATGAGTTTACTGGCTAATCTGCAGAGTTTTAGGGTTCTTATAGATTTTCTTTTCTAGTTGACAGCTGTGCATTTAAAGGATGTGTTTTATGGAACTGTCTAATGTAACATATTGACAAACATGAAGAGTGAACAGTCTAGCCTTTTGTAATCTGTTAACAATTTAATTTTCTGGTTTCATATTCTATTTATCATTCTCAGTAGTTCATTACTTGGCCAAAATGACAAATTATTACTTTGCTTCTTTTGTTTTCTTCTGGGTTTCTTTTTTTTGTTACACTCTTATGTCCATATCTGAGTCATATATTAAAGCCCTGATTAAACGTCACTTCTTTCTGGAAGTTTTTCTTCATTTATCAAAGGGAAGTGACATTCTTTCCCATGGTGTCTTATTTGTATCTTTTATTTAGTGCCTATTGATTTCCACATCTATTGTGATTATTGTTATACTCTTACTTTCTCAAACTTCACCCCACTCCTAGTATTACACTGGACACTTTGGATCCAGGACAAGATCTGTGGCTAATTCATTTTGTATGTATCCCAGATGTAGCACTATGTCTTTCAGAGTTTGAGAGCTTATCAAGCACAATTGAACTTCAGCAGAGTTTTAAACAGAACCTATAATATAAACATAGAATGAGATTAATACATCTTCAGTGAATGCTTAGATTTGATACCTGTAAATTTATTTCAGTCTTTAGACTTACAAATAATAATAGTCTAAATGGTGGAAACTATTATATTTCAGGCACTTTGATAGTGCTTTATTTATATAATCTCTAATTCTTATGACTATCCTGAAAAAATGCATGAGGTTAAGGTATTTGCTCAAGATCACAGAGGTAGTAAAAAGCATAGCTGAGCTTTGGATCTAGATCTATCTAGCTTCCAAAGACACCAAAAGGCAAGCATACATAAATACCAAAGTAGAAAAGCTATATACTTTATTGGAGGTAAGTATTATTTATTTCATGTAAATGATCAGAAATGGTAGACAAAGGTAAAGAAGTTGGAATGATACCACTCATTTGTGAAGGCTCAATGCCAGGGCCACCTCCTCCAGGAAGCACTAGCTCTTCCTACTTAGTTTTTTCATACTGGTCCTCCATAGGCCTCTCTGTTTTTACCTTAATCATTACACCTTAGTCACTTGATTTTAATAATCTGTTTGTGGGATTGTCTCCTCATTAGTCAATGATGACTTGAAGACAGAAATTTTGTTTATTTATTTCTTTCTGTTTTCCCATTTTATTCCCAGAAGATAAGAATGGTGTCCTTATCAAAACTTTTACATACCATATCTTAGTCTTGGGGATTCACAATGCACATTAGCAGATAAAAATTCTAAGAAGTTCTGCAGAAAGGGATTTGTTTAGCCTTCACTAAAGTAGCATTTCCCAATCTTACTTGACCACAAAACCCTTTTTCTCAGAACACTTATTAATTACTTCTGCATCTAGTGTTCCAGAAAACAAAACTTGGGAGCCAGTGTTCTTATGTGACTTTCTTGGATGTTCCTTTTCTTATTTTGGGGGTGACAGGTGGATAGTGACAGTGATAGGTGGATAGGAAACTCATTAATTTTATGATATAAATAGAATTGTTCTCATCCCAGTTGCTAAAAGAAAGTATAAAGTCTAGCAAGAGGTCAACTCGGAAGAAAAATGAACTTGGCATTTCTATCTTGGAGGTAACCACAACTGTTCTAGGGTGCTGGAGGGGAGAATCCCTTAACTCAGATTTGCTTTTCACTTTGATTTCACCTTTAGAATGTGATTCTGTTCCTTCCAAAGCATAAACTTCTTTGTTTGCTCTGTCTGATTTGTTGAAGCACAAATCCAAGCGGCAGCTGTAGTATTCAGAAATATAGATTACAGGGAAACAAGTTCAATAGTTTTCTCAGTACTAATGGCAGCCAAGGGCTGAGCCTTGTGTGTCATAAATGATAGATAGGGCTTTCCAGAGGAAAAATTCTTTGTAGGGAGTTTTTTATCCTCTTTTAAATTCTTTGGTTTTAAAGAGCGGAATCTTTCAGTAGCAGAAGCATTCGCAATCAAACCTCACCTGTTTTTTATATCTCTCCATTCCTTAGGGAAAAAGAAAATGAAGATGACCCGAGGAAGAAGAGGGGCAGTAATGCCAAGTTCTTAGCAGCACTGCTTAACCAAAAAAAAGTGCTATGGAGAGGTGCCTTTCTTTTTATAACCATTTGGTGTCTCCTATCCCATGAAATGATTCTTGAAGTCTCTTTTTCAACTGCCATAAATGCCTCTATTATGATCCTCAGGAAAACACTCATAAAACACACTCATGTGAGGAGTTTAACATTATTTGTCTCATGGGTCCCCAGTATACTACATACACAGGCACAGACCTATATTTAATATCAAGACATTTGAAAGGAGTGCACCCCAAGATTCTCAGTGCTGAGAGTAATTACAAAACACTTGCTAAAGCAGAGTTACACAGGTGTTTTTATTTCTCAAAATTCATGTTTTTGTTTTGTACTATGCTTGGTAAATAGGTATACTTCTAAATAAAAAACAAATGTCAGTTTTAAAATATTGTTGATAACATTTTGATAATAAAAGTTATGAGGATTTATTAAGGATCAACATTATCTAGTTTATTCCACTATATTCTCACAATATTGCTATAAAGTAATTATTATTCCCATTTTACATATGAGGAAAACAGACCTCGGAGGTAAGAGGTCACAGAACTACAAAATATGGAGCCAACCTTTAAAACCAGGTTTGTAATGTCTCCGAAGGTGTAATAGGGGGTGTTGTTGAGGTGAGGCAATTTTAGGTCAGGTTACCTATGAGGTAACATCTGCCTAAAGATGTAAAGAACATGAGCTCAAAGTTTGTGTGGGAAGCCATTAGCAAAAGACATGGTAACAGGGAGTCATGAAAAGGTGAGGCCATTAATGCAATTTATCTACCACATTGGGCACAGTAAGCAAACAGCAGAGAGGTAGAACAGCTCCAAAGGAGGCTGAGGAAAGAGGTGGGTTCTAGACAACACAGGGCCTGTGGGGCATGCTCCTAGCATCTGGTTTCATTTTAAGGCCAAGAAGGAAGCCCCAGTGGTGGCTTGGATAGACTAGCTGGTACCAGTGGAAGCAGGGACCATTGGACAGAATTGTAATATATTGTGTCTGTTGAGCAGATAAAATCTGGTGACATTTTAGAGGTGGAGGCTGAAGGGGAAGCCAGGTTCAAGGAAATGGCCGGGTCTCTGACGTGAGTTAGTGGTGGTTGATGGCATCATTCCCTGAGATAGAGAAGAATGACGAACAGGAGCTTTAGAGGCAGGAATCAAGAATTCTGTCTAGGGTATTGATTCAGCCAGTGTCAGATAAGAAAAGCAGAAACTATTAGCTATTTCACCCAAAGAGGAATTTGTTGCTGGGAAACAGTCACAAAGGTCAGGGTTGCGTTACAACTTTCGTGCCACTAGGCACTTTTGTTTTCATGGGCCACTTCCTCCATTCATTTTTTTTTCTTCTGATTAAAACAAATATTAAAACATTTCGAAGGCCCTAAAACTATTGTGGGCCCAAGGCACTATGCCTGCTGTGACTAATGGATAAGTCAGCCCTGATAAAGGTGTTGAAAGAATTGGAAAGCAAAAGGGAAATGGGATATTGCATAGTGTTCAGGAAGCTTCTGCCACTATTGGAATGGAAGTCATGGGCTATACTTAACCACTGATAGTGCTGAAACCACCAACTCCTGCTGCTAAGCAGGAGCCTTCATTGCTCTCTCTAATGCTGCAGCAACCTCTACTACTGAAGCTGCTTAAACCACAGAAATTGTTAGAATCAGGGCAGCTGCCACTGAGCAGAAAACATCAGAGTTACCTTTGCCAGAGGAGGTGCTGGAAGCTCACTGGCTTTTAGTTTCTTACCCTTTCTCATCTCCATGTAATATCTTTTATTGGCAGAACTTGGCACAAAGTTAGCAAGTTTGGGATTCTGGGAATTGTCGTTTGCAGGCTTCTAGCCCCAGCAATACAAGGATAACATGAGAGCAAATTCAAAAAAAAAAATAATCAACTGATAAATATCTGGTACATGCATGTTAAGTTTGAGATGTCTATATAACATACTAATGGAAATGCAGAGTGAGGTCACTTTGAAGAGGGTATACAGAAAGAAGATTTGGTCAACTTAGACAAAGACCAATAAAGGAAGAGAAATTGGCAAAAGAGACTGAAAAGACACAGAGGAAAGGCAGCCAATAGTAGAAGCTTAGAAGGGAGAGTGTTCCAGAAAAGGTGAATGACAAGCTGTGTTAGATACTGCTGAACAGTTGAAAAGATGAAAACATAAAGGTGCTTGAATTTCACATCATGAACATCACTGGTAACCTTGATAAAGTTAATGTCAATCAAGTGTTATGCATGGAAGCCAAATTAGCTTCATATTTTTTTATTTATTTTATGAAAAACCCTGTGATATGTAGATTATTACCCCACATATCCTATCAACTGGTAGAATAAAATTCCAAACTTAGGTTTCTGACAAGTCCAGTTATTCTTATCTCAAAAATTTATAACTACTGTCCTTTCTTTACAAGGAAGGGCATTGCAAAATTGAATGTTCTAGAAATTCTGGCCACATGTAATTTGGTCTGCATGAAATCTCAAATTAAAAAAACAAACATATACTTGAATTTGAAAATTTTAATACAAAATTCTATGTTTTCTAGAATTTCTCATCAAGAGACACTATGAGTATGTACAGATGGAAACCAGGAATAGGTATGGTCTTCCCATTACCACCTCTCCCAACACTTATTTTATCATTATTTCCTTAAAGAGTAGGGAAGATTTTGTGTTCTGATCTTTTTTTATTTTAAGGCAATGGCAGAGAACTTTAGATCACATCTGTCAGCTAAAAGTTCCAAGGAAGCTATCTGCATGCTAGTCAGGCTCAGAAGATGAAAGGTCAAGTAATAACTGGTGAGGTGAGAGGAGCTGCAAAAGAGGAAAATGAAAATCTATTGAAAAATGGGGAGTTACTGTGGAAGACTAAATAGCTAAGAAGGACCCCTGGAGAATATTACCAGCTGATTCTAAAGAGTCATGAAATCACTGCCTAGAGTGAGTGGCACCAGCAAGAGTATTAAGACAAAGAGGGGAAGATTCCAAGGAAGAATGATGTTTTGACATCTTGAGACCTTAAATTATCTGGGGGAAACTAAGTACATTCTTTCTGGCAGTTCCTAGGTTCTTCTCTTGCCTGGATTGTAGCAACAGCCTCCTAATTTGTCTTCTAGCCTTTAGTATAACCCACTAGTATATCTCTCTACATAACAGCTAATGTGATCTGCCAGATCTAACCACCACTTTAAACAATGCAATGATTCCCATTGCAGGATATAGTGAAAAATTCCTTAGCATATCGTACTTCCCTTACTTTCTTCACCCCTTTCCCAACACACACATGCATATACACACATACACACATGTACACCTCTAATATTTCTCTCTATATATAACTTAACTATACATTACTATATGTAAGTGTGTGTACACACACACACACACACACACACACACACACAGTTACCTTTGTTGTGTTTCTCTAAAGATCAAAGCCCTTTTAAATTGTAATTATCAGATCTTGTGGAATTAAGAAAAGTTTAGAAGGACTAATTTTAGCTTACCTACATGTATACAAGAAAGTAGAAGACAGTTACACCACTGAACAGATTCAGTGTTCCATTGCTAAGTCGCCAAATATATGGAAGTCAAGAGCAGTTAGAATGACAGTAATGGGAGCTTTCTAATCTGATTTTCTGAATCTTGGATTGCAGCTATTGAGGTATGTTCTTGAACTCAATAGTTTTAGTAGCTATCCCTTTAATTCGCTACTTTCTAAATGTGACAAAAACAGCAGCTCTGGGGAAGAGGGAGGGGTTATTCTCCTGATATTCTGGGACATTTCTGGATTTTCAGCCATTGTCCACACTCCCAGCCTTTTTAATACTCTAGAAAGCCTTAAATTTCCTCTTAAAGATTTTAAATTTTTTTGAGTGATATATATTTCTCCATATAACTCTGAGTCATACCACACATATGTTGATAACTTATGAGAGAAAAGCTACTATATTTGTTTTAAAAAACAGAAAACATAAAAAAAGCATTCTAGCTCTCATGGTCTGGTGCTTAGAAAGCTCAGGATGAAATTCATGAATACCTCAAAAAGACATGCAATTATATTCTATGTAAAAGTTAGTGGTTATAAAAGAATAGGTAACTTTTTATTTATGCTCTTAAGATTCATTAAACATCTTAGATGGCTGATTTCACACCATAAGCTTTATTTCTTGAGAAATACATGAACACAGACAGACAGACACACACACACACACACACACACACACACACACACACACATACAAACACAGATGATGGACTATATAACTGAAACTCATCTTATTTTACCAAGAACACAGAGAAAATAAGAGGTTCTATTTTAATACAAATAAAATAGATTAATAAGTCAAACTTGACTAAGTATCAAAAGAGCAAATTTATCCTGATAATCCTAAATTTGGAGAACTCTCCAAGCTTCTATTTAATCCTGAATTTAGGAAGTTATCTTTCTTAAAGGACTAGTCCCAACAAAAAATGATTATGTTGTGCCTTGGGAACTGCTTTTATCAAAGAATGGGGTAGCCTCTGTTTACTATTTAGTCTTAATGCCAGTCAGACCTAAGTTTGACTTGTGAAACAGAGAAAGGCAGCAGAGATGTTTTTTGCCCTGGGGTCAGTGGGGTCAGGGCCTTGGCAGGAAAATGGAAGACATACTTAAAGTGATAATTGAAGAGGGTTTAATGAAAGCTTTACTTACAGTTAAGGTTGGGGTTAAGGGAACCAACATGGGATGGTGAAAGACTCAGGGTCTAGCAATAGTCTTTTGCTACAGCTTCTGCCAGGCCCTCTCTCCTGTATCCATTCAGAACTCAGAGGCAGTAAGTTACCAAAACTACCTCTAAGTTCTGAAATGGCAAACAAGAGGGCCATTATTGGAACATGGCAGGAGCTTTAGTCATGGGAGAGGATATGCTTGAAAGGAGCGGTAGCCAAAGGTAGAGATAAACCACCAAGGCAGCAGAGCTAAGATAAATAAGAACAAATGTCTCCAAAGCCCTTGTGTGGGGAAAGTTTCAGGTGTTGCAGTTAAAAACCTGGATTCACTATGCCATATTGTTCAAATGTTCTTTGGTGTGTTACTTAACTCGTCTGAAATTGTCTTCTCAGCTTTAAAATAGAAATAATCCCACCAAGGATGTGGTAAGGATCAAAGGCAAGAATGTATCTAAGAGTGATTTGGAAACAGCAAAACAATAAAATGCCCTTTATTTTTATCATTATTTTTATTATGTAAGTATAATTATCTTTGTTGTTATCATTGTTTTCTTCAGAGACATTCACCAATTTCAAAAGAGTATTTGAATGAGCCTTTTATTACCAAAATATGATTTTTTACATGCCAGAATATTTATAGTTTGGTCACTACTGGCTACTAATATTTAAATGTCAAGGATACATGAAACTAAGCATAATAAAGAAGTTTTCACAGAGTAATAGAATATTCTAGCCTTAAAAGAACTTAAGAAAACATGAGTGACATGACTCCTTAGCTTTTGTTCTATGTGAAAACTCAGAGAGATGTTCATTCAGCGTATCCTTAAATCTAAGGTATCAAACGTGGCAAAACTACTGCCACTCCCCCTCATGTACTCACGGCTAACTTTGCAGAGCCCAGTTAATATTAGAACTAGACATTTGAACCCAGATGACATTTGAACCCAGATAACATTAGAACTAGAGATAATGTTAGAATATTTCTAAACGTAGTTTTCCAGGCAGCCACTAGCAAGTTATTGGTGGAGGTGGCAAATGGTATGAATCATATTCCCCATCACTGGACATTCAACTGATGGGCAATGTGTTGTAACTGACTGAAAATATAAATATTGGTTTGTGCCTCACAATTTATAAAAATTAGAGATAGTCCAGAAAAGAGTAATCAATTTAACTGAGGACCTGGAATGTTTTCCTAAAAATAAGAAGACTTAGGAAGATTAAGAGTAAACTTCAAGTATCTGCAAGGCTGTGTGCTAAAGAGGAGACTGGGTTTATTGTGGCCTCAGAGAAAAAATAAAAATGAGAGCCAGTGGGTAGAAGTGTCTGAGAGGTATCTATCAGCCATTTTGCATTTATAGCTAACCAATAATGGTGTAACTTTTAAATATACTAAGTTCAGTTGAACCCAGGTGAACCTCTAGCAGGGGCGTTTTGAAATAAAAGAATTCCTGATTTAGTAGAGTGGGTAAGTTAGATCACTTACTAATATTCATTCCAGGTGTACATTTCCACAGTTCTAGGTCATTCTGGGGGTTCAATGGTATACACCAGGCCTCAGAAGGCAGCTGTAAAGGAAAGCCATACTCATTCACTTGGGAATATTCAGATGGGCATAGAATTGGCAAAGTCCCATACAACCCATTTGCCAGCTTTATTTTATAATGTGTCAGCCAGAACTCCCTTGGCCAACATTTTGTCCCCCAGAAAGGAAAGCCTATGACATGGTAAATTATTGATGATGCTGCCAAAAAGGAATTTCACTCTTGGATCAAATTTGGATTAAATGTAGTAAATCCAAGACATTAGTTTTTAATAATCAAAAAGTTCTGTTGATATGCTTTAAGAGAATAAAAATCCTCCTTTTAAGGGTCTGTTTGATGTAACACTTGAAAGCTGAGATGCAATCAATCATTAACAATATTTAATATTCTCTACCTTCTAGAAATACAATACGGTCAAGGTGCTGAGGTGTGAAAACTGGCTAAAGCTCAATTCTCATATTAGATGAAACCACTTTTGAAGTATCATTTTCTTACCCACATTCAGTTTAGCATTTCTTCAGTCTATTACCTTTATCCATCACTACTTATTTAAATTACTTGATACTTGGGTCTCTAGGCACATGTAGAGAAAAAGATATGTTATAATAAGCATAAGCAAAGATTAGAGTTCCCAATTTCTCTATAAAATGACCTAGCAGCAAAATGAGATTTAACTTTTTTTTTATACAGAATGCCTAGATATTTGTTTAAATATGAACAAATTTCTGCAATGCTACCATGTTTTTGGGATAATCTTGAGCACAGGGATTCTGTCTTATTTTATCTTACTATGTTTTGGGGATAATCTTGAGCACAGGGATTCAACTCTTAGCACAGTTCTTAGAGATGGTGGAGCATGTATTGAATTAGTTATGTAATGAATTGAATAAAATACAAACTGCTTAGTCTTCTCCTCTGTGCTCAGAGTATTCAACATGTGGAATTATTTTCCTTCCTTTCTTCCTTTTTCCCTTCCTTCCTTCCTTCCTACTTTTTTTTATTTCTTTCTTTTTTTCTTACCCTCTTGTCTGTCTCCCAAACTAGCCTGTGATCTCTTAATGCCATACCTTATGTCACTGATTCCCAGTGTCCAAATCAGTGCCTAGTGGACACCCATTTCATGTTTGCTGAATGAATGTTTTCCTCTGTGAGATCACACCCATACACTCAAACAGGTTTTACTAAAGAATAGCACTGATTAGTAAAGAACAATAACTTTTGGAGTGGACAAAGTCCTAAACCGACTATTTACTAACCACATAATCTATGGAAATATGTTTATCCTCTGTGATCTTCAGCATCCTCATTAATAAAATAGAAAGAATAGTAACTTAAGTATATAAAGCTTATTGTTTATAAAAACATTTTCATATGTATATTAATTCTATTAAGTGTTCATCTTCCCAGTTATATGTGATGTACTCTAGGCAAGACAGTTGCATAACAATTAAGAGTAAAGGCTTTGGAGTCAGGTTTCCTGGTTTGAAATACAAATTTGATTCACTAGACATATGACCTTGGGAAACTTATTCCCAACTCTGTGCCTCAAGTGTCTCTTCCATAAAATGGAGATACTAATAGTACCTACTTCATAGATGTTGCATGTAGAACATGCAGAACAGTTTCTGATATATAGTGCACATAAATTTAGCTATTATTATTACTATTGTTATTTTTTAATCTCTCCTTTCTTTACATAGCACCTGGAAGTTTTTATGTATTAACTCATCCAACTTTTAGCAGCTCACACTACAGATTATCTTTTTCTATTCTAATGGCATTTTCTTGATTAAATAAGATTGACTCATCTTTTCTCTATTAATTTGCCAAGTTCCATAGCTAAATTCCAACTCCTCTAGTACTAGGACAGATTTCAAAATCACTCAGGACCAATGTTAGCCCTGAAATCTAACCCCTCTATAGTGAGATCTATCTCAGTTAATTTCTCCTCAAGTTTTTCAGTCTCTCTGCTTAAATATTTCAAAATCATCTTCACCTCTTCCCTCTAATTCCCTAGCCAGTTTTTATCTCAGCATATTAGTCTCTCTCAATAGTGTTTTCCAAATCCATCCCTGCTGCTTTATCCCATGATTGGCACCCCAGTTCAGATCACGTCATCTTTCACCTGGGCTATTATTTCATCATCCTCCTAACTGATCCTTCACAGCTTGCACTTCCTCAGTTTCATCCTCTACCTCATGGCCAGGCCAATCTTTCCAAAGCACTGCTCAAATACTATGAGCCTCTCCTCAATACTGTCTAACATAGCTCCAGATTGCTGACAGTTTAAAAATGAAACTCTTCAAGTTGACAACCATAGTTCCTTTAATCCAAATTCTTTTATTAAACTAGGTTTTAATTTCTCATAAAGGATGGGAGGAAAAAAGTAAGAATATTTATTTTAGAGCTTATTTAAGATAGAATTATGACTCTTACATTGAAAATATTGTTTAATCCTTTCTGCTTCATCAGATTCCCATATATTCCCTAGCCTACCTCTTCCTGCACATGTGGGAACTGCTGCAGGCCACTTTCCTTTCAGAACAGAAATGATGCCAGACTTCACCCCCATCACCCTTCATGAATCTCCTCTTTCACTATTTGTCATTTTTGTCTGCCATGTATGCCTTCACACCTTACTCTATTTCCTTGCCATGACCTATTGGATCCGTGATGAAATTTCAGACTACTCAAATGGGCTATGATCTATGCTTCCCTTAAAGTATTTTTTTTTTCATGAACTGTTTATGGACTCCAAACATAGAAATACTAGCAAGAGTTGCCTCTTTGAGCTTCTGAGACATTGCTAAAGCTAGATGCATAACAAAGTTTCTACAGAAACACTGTGAGATGGGCATTATTACTCCATTCCTCCAGTGAGAAAACTGAGGCTTAGGACAGTAAAATACCTTGTTCAAAGATACATAACAAGTGGCAGATTCAGAATTGGAGCCCAAGTGTTTTGAGACCAAACCCAGTGCTATTTTCCAAGTACATTTTTTTTTGCCCATATAGTAAACCAGATTACTTTGTATTATGCACTTATGTACTTCAGTAGTAAAAACAAATACTATATTAAGTGTGGTGTTGAAAGTTCATTTCTGTACTACCATTGTCATTTCTAAACTCTCCAGAATGAAGTGAGCTTTCTGACATCTCAAAGAGAATGTGGCAGAAATCTCATCCTTACACTACGGAGGCAGTGTAACATATAGAAAGAAAAAGAACTTAAGAACCAGACCAGACAAATCACAATATACTAGCTTGATGACCTTGAGCAAGTTATTACCTCCCTAGAGGCATTTTCTCTCCTAGAGATTAATATGTCTTACTTCAGTGGGCGGTAAGGAATGAAAAACCATACTTTAAACACCTAGTCAAATCAACAAATGTTAACTCATAATCTCTTCTATTCCCTAAATGACTATCTCCTTCTGCTGCCAATAAAGAATATTTTTAAAGAAATAACTTGTTCTGCTTGTAAAATTCTAAACCTTTCAATTATAGTTTTTCAGAGGAGACTGAATTATGCTTTGTTTGGGGGTTAACACCTTTATATAAAATGGCATCGACTGGGAAGAGTTGAGATCAAACCAAGGACCAATCCAGTTCCTTTTTGTGGATTCATTATTCAAGGAAGGCTAGAACTCACCAGCTGCCAAAGCCTTTAGTAGAAGTATAATTTCAAAAACTAAATCATCTTACCACATAAAGAGCAATACAATTCTAACCTCAGAGTTATTCAGCCTCAGATGGAGAGAAATGAAATAGAAATATGAGTTATATAAGTGAAAAGCCCCAAGCCAGTTTGCAATATTTTCCAAGAATTTCTTTATGACAACCATGGAAAAAAATATTGAATAGCTATTTTGGCCTTGACCGTGTGTGTGGCAGAGCACCTCTCAAAGTTTTCTGATTAATTTTTATTGCTATTTTTATTGTAAAATCTGTGTTTTACCAATTTTTCATTGTCAATGACATTCAGAAGGGTCCTTAGACATAATCTCAGGCAAAATCCCACTAAGCACAAGCATCTAATTTTCAATCTCCTAGGGCTAAATATTTGCTTCCTGCTGGAAGGAAAAGAAAGAATAGGAGGAGAGAAAAGAATAACAATAAATGGTTATGAAACAGTTTACTTCACAGGGTTTTATTTGTTTGTTTGTTCTTAAGAAAACTGGCATGAATTTAATTCTAACAATACTTTTCTGGGTTATACTCCTTGTAAGTCTTTTTCTTTGCCTTTCTGTGTCTTTCCTCAGTGTCTTTGGATAGAAAGCACCCTCTTCTCTGATTCTCCTTAACAAGCTATTCGTATTTACTGCTTCGACCTCTGACTCTTCATTGATAATTCCTAAATCTCTATCTGCAGTTCAGAACTCTCTTGAGCACCAGAAGTCATAGACCCAACTGATTTCTAAATATCTCTACCTGACATTAAATAGAAAACATCAAAAATTAATCCAGAACAAAACCCATGAGACTTACCCTTAAATTTATTTTCCTATTGATAATTAGTCAAATAAAAATATAATAAGCCACTAAGTATTACTTATAATTTTTTTAACATGCCTAAGTTCTGGAGTCAAAGTGGAAATCTAAACCATAATTAAAGGGAAAAAAAATTCTCAACAAGTATCTGCCACTAGCAAATCCCCCAAATCTGATTAATTTACAGAAATGTTATTTTTCTTTTTAAATAAACACTTTTGGAGTATAACTTGTGTGCAAATGGTCTTCTTTTCCAGAACATAATGGAAAAACAAAAAACTAATTTACTTTATACAACTTGAAACCTAGGAAAAAATAAATGTAAAAAAATGATTTCAGACATTGGACAATAGACAGCACTGACCTAGAGCAGGGAAACAAGCCAAGTCCTCAGATTGTCCAGCTTACTGCCTAGAGTTGCCATTCAGGTAATGAAAGCTCAGGTAGATCAGAGATTGGTAGGCAAAGGCAGCTAAAATTTGAGGGATATAGTTCTGGATTGAAGGGGTACACACAGAGAGAGATCCAGAGATCTGTAAGAGGTATCTTTCAAATTCTTAGCTGAATACTATTCTATGCATTTATGAAAGAAAATTACCCAAAACCTGGAAAGAACTATACAGAGGGCTGAAATAGTGTGTGTGGCAACCAACCAGAGTGGAAAGATTGAAATAGTTAAGACATCAGATCAAGTCATAAGAGGAGTATCACAAATCACCATAATAGTGAGGCTAAACTAACTCTAGACATAAAACTACTCTGGGTATGTCTTAACAAAACTTAAAAGCAAACATTAAAAGGATTTTATTGATTTCAAATAATTTAACTGCATTCCAGAACAAAATCCAACACTATAAATAGGAATATCACAAAACTTAACACCTAGCAGTGTAAAATCACACTGTCTGTCATTCAAGATAAAATTTACAGGTATTCACAGGAGCTGGATAATATAGACCATAATCAAGATAAATAATGATCAATAGAAACAGACCCTTAAATGACAGTGATGATGAAGCTAGCAGGCAAGAATGTTAAAACATATGTTCCATATATTCAAGAAGATAGCAAAAAACATAAACAAGATGAGAATAAAGATGCAAGATATAAAAATAAGACTCAAATGTAACTTAACTGGAAGATCTAACAATTAAAATTGCCCAAAATTAAATACATAGAGAAAACCAAAATGGAACATCAGGACAGAACAAAGAAAATACCCTTCAACATTAAAGAAAGTGTATAAAAAATTCAAACCAACCAAACAGTATGAAATTTATTTCCATCAGATCTACACTTAGAGTTAGGCTAAAAAAATTCTTTAGGCAAAAGGAAAGTGTTACCAGATGGAGATTCAGATATAAACAAAGGAATGAGCCCCACAAATGGTAAATATATGGCATTTTTCCCATTGTGAATCTTTTTAAAAATTAAGTTTCTAAAACAGAAATAATAACATTAAATTGTAAAGTTTAGAGTTTAGGTAGAAGTATAACATTTGACAATACTACCACATATCGTAGGAGGGGGAAATTGAGGTATACTGTTATATAGTTCTTATACAGTACATTATGTGGCATAATATAATTTGAAGATGGACTGTAATAAGTTAGAGAAGTATGTAAGTATGTAAATGCTAAAACAACCACTAAAAAAATAAAAAGCAAAGAGACTAAGCCAATAGTGGAGAAAAATAAAGTATTCAATCTAAAAAGCAGAAAAGAGGATATAAAGAAATAAAGAACAGAAAAGACAAATAGAAAACAAATAGCAAGATGATCACTTAAGCTCACTCTATTGGTAATTATATTAAACTTAAGTGGCCTAAAATCCCAAATAAAAGTAGATAATTATTGCACAATAAAAAAGCAAGACCCAAGTCTTTGCTATCTACAAGAAACTCACTTTTTAACACAAATACATAGATATTCTAAAAGTAAAAGGGTGGAAAAGATTTGCCATGCTTACACCAAACAAAGAATACTGGAGTGATCATATTAAATCTGTCCAAGTAGATTTCAGAAAAAAGAATACTAATTTATTAAAAAGAGATACCAATAAAAAAAAGGCACATATGTAACAACAAAAGCAAACAATTGAAAGTAGAAACATAAAAATCCAAAGTTGCAGTTGAGAATTTTAAAACTTCACTCTCAGCAACTGATAGAATAAGTAGATACAAAATCACAGATATGAAAAACTTGCACAACACTTCCAACCCACTTGACCTGAATGAAATTTATTGGACACTCCACTCCAACAGCAGAACACAAATTCTGCAACAAGATAAATCATATTCTGAGCTATATATCAAGTCTCAATAAATTTAATCATACATATGTTGTTTGACCACAAGGAATTTAAATGAGAAATGAATGTCAAGAAGATAACCTGAAAAATTTCCAAATATTTGGAAATTAAAAAATACATTTCTAAATGACACATAAATGCAAGATGAAATCAGAAGTGAAATTAGAAACTATTTTGAACTGAGTTAAAATAAAATATAATACATCGAAATTTGTGAAATACAGATAAAAAAGTTTTTAGTGGGAAATTTATAGCATTAATGGCTTATATTATAAAATAAGGATCTCAAATGATCTACGCATCTATTTTTGAAGCCAAGAAAAAAGAACAAATTAATTTTCATATAATTAAGTGTACTCATTTTACATGTAGAGTTTAGTAAGTTATAATAAATGTATGCAATCCATGTATATACCACCATTCTCACTCAAAAAATATCCTTGTGCTCTATCACTATCACTACTATCACTAATACAAGCCCAGGGTCACAACTTATCTGCTCTCAGTCATTATAGATTACTATTAATATCTGTGGACAAATGAGTCTGGGACTTCAACTAAAATTGCACATTTGCTTTACTTCTCCTTTCCAATCATGCTTCCCCCATTCCTTTGGCTCAAGATCAGCTTCTAGAAGAACCCAAGATATCACCAGAGACAAATGCCTCTTAATATGATGCTTGTTCTTAAGATCCACCTTGCCACTCCTCGTTGCCTCCAGACTGATAACCAAAGTCAAGTCTCAGCACAACTCCAGAGGGAAATTATAGCTCCTGCTCCAGGAAAGAGCTTCGTGTGACTAACATTTGTGGGAATCAGGGAGTATTTATAGGAGAGGATCTTGAGGCATAGGGCCTAAGGAGGTAGACTCTAAGAATGGATAGGTGAGAATTTATTGACTTCAGATACAATGTTTTTGCAAGAATATCTGTAGCTGGTCCTAATACTCTAGCTTGGAATGACAAGAATTCAAGTGAATGAGACAGAGTTGCAAGAATTCCTTTGGCATAGTATGGAGAAATTGGTCAGAATATAAGAGAAGCGAGAATATTAAAATGGATTTATTAGGTGAGAACAGAAATTCCACCACCTAACTGTTCCCAAGAAAGGCCCAGAGGGTACTCTCCTTACTAAGTCAATATGTACTAGTGCAAAGGTAATTGGCATTTTTGAGAAATTCAATGGTGCCTAGTATAGGCCAGGGTGGAAATGGGAGATACTGCTGAAACAGTAGAGGCCTGAAAACAATATTCAACCATCAGAGACAAGGTGGATATAATTACCAAAATGATAATTAAGCCTGGGATAGTAAATTAGAATGTTTTAGCTTGTAGGAAATCTGTGGCAATTGCTAACACATCATGGAATTCTTAATGGTAAAATAGGTGGACAACAGAGTAGAATGATGCTCAAGTTGTATGATAAGAAAAAAAGAGACTAGAAAGCAAAATATGATTTTATCTGCTGTCATGAAAAATCATGATTCTTCGTCTAGTCTCCAAATCTAAGACTGTTCACAGGACCAGCTCCCATTGATAGAAGAAAAGACTGGGCCCTTCTGATGAAGGTTCCTACAATATCACAGCAAGAATATAAGGCAGTCTGCTGATTTGTTCATATCACACGCCATTTGCCTGAAACAGGGTATTGGGAAATAAATATCTAGAATTTTCAAGGACTATTGGATAACAGGTCAGAGATGATGTACAGGGATACCAGGTAGCTTAGGTTTTCCCCAAAAGTAGAAACTGAGAAAGGGTTGTAGATAGTTTATCTGGAGAAGAATTATAAGGGTGGAGAGCAATGGGAATTATAGAGCAGAAGGAGGGAAAATCGATCTAATGGTTTATTATCAAGCAGGGCACTAGTGTAGGCAACTGCTACTTGATCCTGCAAGAGACCCTCTGAAGAACAATTTATAATAGATATCAATATTGTCCACCAAGGAATCAAAGACGAGAGTGTTTATCTGCCAGTTCTCCTCCCCCACTTGTACAAGGGTTACCCCATCAGTGTTAGTTTCCTCACACTTTCTTGTTTGTTCTTCACAACAAAATTGCTGAGAAAGTATCACAAAAGAGAATCCCCTGGGTATCATCCTCAATGTGGCTGAAGCAACAGGGACTAGACCTTGTTTTATTAAATTAACCCTGTTATAAGGCCTTGCACAGATTACAGCTGGATACCTCTTTGAAAATGACTCTATGAAAAATTGGACTTCCATTTCTCCTCTCTCAGAGATAAGGTGAGAGTAGTATTTGGATCCATATTGTGGTAAGGAAGCCAAATATGATGGACAGCATTAAAGGATCTTAGGTTAAGGGATAGACGATATCAGACATCTCTGATACATCACTTCAGATCCCTTGGGCCTCATTTATCTATTATTCAAGTAAGCACTGTTTTGTGTAGTCTTAGATTGACTATTGCTGTTGTAATTTGACAGAGCCTCACTTCAGACCTGCACCATGTACCTGTCCTTTCCTGGATCTTCTCTCTGTATCCTAAGGCATGGGATGTGCTGGAACTACAGTCATTACCTACACATGCAAAACCAGAAGTGAGGTAAAGTTAACACCCTGTGGGGGTGAAACTTTAATAAAAGGTAGAGAGAAATGGATAAATTCTTCTTGTCTCTCATTATCATTGATAATGATCCTCATTCAATCAGTCTTGTGGGATCAAACAACTAATAACCCCCAGCCATGACCCACTCAATCCTTTGATATCTTTCTCTGCTTTGCTCCCTAACATAAAAGAGCTGTTACATGGGATTATACTTCTTAAACTTTTTACCAAATCACTTATATGTAAAGTGCCATTTCTGAATTTTGGGAAATTCAAGTTAAGCAAGGGAATGACAAAATTACCATTATTTCAAGATGATAATTGTCTATGTAGAAAAACAAACAAACAGACACAGCAATAACAAAAATATAGTTCTAATAATAGGATTCGGACATTGGCTTACATAAAAATACACAAAAATGAATAGCTGTTCTATATGCAAGAAATAACTTAATAAAAAAATTGAGTTAATAAGAAATGTACTAAACCTACAGAGGACAAAATGACTACATCTGGGCCATAAAAGACATGAATTATTGGAAGACTTGCCATGTTCCAAGATGGAAAGACTTAATGTTATAAATATGTCAATTCTCCACAAATTAATCTGTAAATTTAATGAAATTCCAATTAAAATTCTAATTCTTTAACCTAACAAGTTAATTCCAAAAGATATCTGAGAGAACAAACTCATGAAAATAGCCAGGGACATTTTGAAAAAGAGTAATAAGAGATGACTAACCCTAATAAATAGGCGAGTCTGCTATGAAGCTATAATTTAAAAATTGTGTGTTACAGCTATAGATAGTCCAAGAACTTGGCCCGAGTAGAGACAGATGTAATATATGTTGAAAATGGCATAAAATATCAGTGGGAAATTAGTGTATAGTTTTTAATAATATAGCACAATTGGTTAGTCACTTGGGGAAAAAATGTGTCCACCCCCCCATCCCAACACTTCACATAGAAATAAGTTCCAGATGGAATAACAACATCTTAGTTTGCTATGTGTTCTATAACTTTTCACATCTACCTTTTTTTTTTACATTAAAGATTGCTTGTATATAATGTTCTTCAATTTGCTTTCTTCTTTTACTGTTAGTTATCTCTGAGGAGTGGGGAAGAGACTGACTTTGAGAGTGATAATAAAAGAGAGTTTACCATAAATTAATTATTCATTCAACAAACAATTACTGAATACCTGCCATGTGACAGGCACTATTCTTGATGCTGGAGATACAGTAGTGAACAGTGACACTAAAAGCCTTCATGAAGTTTACATTTAATGGGGACACAGAAACCATAAACAAAATAAATAAGTAAAATATATCATATGTTAAATGGTGAAAAATGCTGCAGAGGAAAATAAAGTATAAAAAAAGGATAAGAAGGGCAGTCTGCACTGAGAAAGTGATATTTGAATAAAGACATGAAAGAAGTGAGGGAGAGAGCCATGTAGATAGGGGACTTTATTTCTAGGTAGAGGGACCAGTGAGCACAGAGGCCTGAGGAGGGAGTGGGCCTAGCATGTTCAGTATGCTGGCTTAGACACTGTTACTTGGGGCTGTCTAGAGAGATCAAGAAGATAAGCAATAACTTGCCCAGCCTTCTAGGGCTTTCGAGGCCTGTGGTGCTTCCTCTGAATGAGGGAGTAAGCTGTTGGAAGGTTTTAAGCCAAGGACAGACATGATCTTAGTTTACTTTAACAGGATTACTATGAGGTTACTATGTGGAGAATTAACACAAAGGGAAACCACATAAGGAGACTACTGCAAACACAGAAAAGAGAGATGACAGTGATTGGGACTAGGGTGGTGGCAGGGCACGTAGTGTAAGGTAGTTAGTTTCTGGATATATTTTGAAAATAGAGCTGACAGGACTTATGGACTAGATGAATGAGGAGTAATGAGGTCTTCAAGGGAAAGAGTCAGCACATCTCTGAGGACTTATTATGAACAATCAGAAAGGTAGATTTGCTGTTAACTGAGATGAAAGAGATGGTGAGAGGAGCAGGATGTGAAGGGGAAATCAGGGCTTAGTTTGGGGTCTGTTAAATTTGAGATACTTATTAGATATTTAGGTAGAGATATAGGTGGATATGTGACACTGGAATTCAGGTAATAGGTCAGAAATGGACATCTAAATTTGGGAGTCTTCAAATTACATTTAAGTCATGAGACTGAATGAGATAACCAAGAAAATGAAGGCACATTTTAGTGATTGTTATAATAAATATTTAAATTTTTACAATAAAATTACATTAGTACATTATTTGTACAATTTTTTAAAACTGATAAAGCAGTGGAATAAAATATATGCAAATATTTATGTAATTATCTGTGGAGTGAAATGTTCTAGGCTTGACACCAAAGATACAGTCATAAAAGAAATCACTAACAGATATGACTGCATAACAATTTTTAACCATTCTGTATATCACATATGATGTACATAAAATAAGAAACCAATAAATTACTGCAAAAATTAGTGCCAATACGCATGATGTGCAAATTACTAACCTTAATATGTAAAGATTTCTTGTAAATTAGTAAGTATAACATAAATGACCCAATGGGAAAAAAATTAAGTATAGATATAAACACAAAATTCATAAAAGAAAAAATAGAAACCATCAGTAGGTATGTAGGAAATGTATAAACTAAAATGGTAACATTTTTACCTAAATTAATAAAAAAGTATCTTTTATGTGATACCACCTAATTTGGCCAAGGGAGCTAAGAAATGTGCACTTTTTATGTTTGCTGTAAATTAATACTAAATTATCTAAGACTAAAGTGGCAAAATCTAACAGAGCCTTAAACTGCACATATTCTTTGACTAGAAAGTTTACCTCTTATAATTTATGTGAAAGAAATGCTTTTGTTTATGGGTCATATTTGTTTAAAAGGAAGAAAATCATAATAACTTAATAGTAAAATAGTAGATATTAACTCAAGAAGGAGAACCTTAAATAACTAATACTAGAAAATTGACTAAGTAAATTTTACCACATCCATACATATGGTATCACAGACATGACAATCAGGTATAATAATAATAATTTATAAAATATTTATATGTCTGCATGCCATTTATTAAATAAAGTTGATAAAACAAAGCATAACTTTTCACCTTAAAAAAGGTTTATACCTATAATCTGCATCTGCATAGAAATATTTTAAGAAAATATTTAAAAATATCAAATTTGGTTTTGTCTGGATAGTGGAATCACAAGTGATTTTATTTTTTTTCCTTTCTGCTTAATTGTATTTTCTCAAAAAAAATGTTTTTTTAACTTGGTGCGGTTGAAAAATGAAATCAATATAATAAGAAATAAAAGAAGGTCCAATGGTCCTGGTTGCCATCCAATATTATATAATCCTGGAATGTTTCAAAACCACCCAGTTATGTGCTGACAGCTTGTCCAGATGTCTGGGATGAGAGTCACAGAACACTGTCCCAGCAAATTAGATGGCTGGGCACACAAACAACCTGCCCTTTATTTTCTTTATCTGCACTCAGACAAGGCAATTCTCTCTGTCTTCATCATTTTTCTTTTCTTTTATGAATTCAATGCAATTTACTATGTACTTAGCTTTCTTTATGGCACCCATGCATGTAAATATCCTCCAAGCTGAATGTTAATATTTCATTTGACCAATGAGGAAACCGAGGTACAAAGACTTTGAGTAACTTGCTCAATCTATTGGTAAGTAAGGAAAAGAGCTAAATTTCAAAAGCTGGTCTTTTTACCTCCAAAACGTTGCTCTTTCCACTATAACTTTTCTTCCAAAGAGTGAGTGGGATGAAAGATGATTTAAATGAGGGACATCAATTAAATGGTGATAAATCTTATTGTGGACAGTTTGATCCTTTTTGAATTATATTTCAAACCGGGTTTCATGAAGAACAAATTCACAGTTTTGTAGGACCTCTTAAAGAGGTCTATAAACCTCTTTAACATTTGCTGATGCTCCCTTTTTAATAAGAGAGGAGATGTAATATTCAAAGTCTACTTAGAATTTAATAATATTGCTTTTTCTTACTACATTTAGTTTTACATTTTTATTTAGAGATGGAGATACTGCCTTTTCCATTTATGGTTGTAATACAAATTTTGTTTTTAAATAAATTTAAAATTTTCATAAATATATTTTTAAAAATATACAATCATCAATACTATAAATTGATGATGATATATTTTAAAAATTTCAAAAATTAAATATAAATGCCTGGAGCTTGGTAAGTAACTGAACTACTATATTCTTCTCACCATTTTAGGAATTTGAAAAAAGACATGGTTAACTTTTATTTAGCCCGTTGTATCTTGGTAGTTTCTCTGTATGATCCCACTTAACTCACACAGATGTTCTATGAGATTGGTAAAATATACCCAGTTTACAAATTTGAAAATTTAGGGACTATGTGATGATGTAGCCTAAGGGCACCTAGCTACTAGAAGGCAAACTTGGAATTTGAACTCAAAAGACCTCAGTCTCTAAGCACTTGGTTTTAGACTATGGCTAAGCAATGAACATGCAGTAAATCTAAGAGAAGTTCAATGTAGTAGTGACCACTGTGGACCAGAGTCGACAGTGAAAGATTCGCAAAATGATTGTAGTTGATTTAGGCTCTTTTGGAGAACAAGTTAGTCTTGGAAGGAGATTCAATTGCATTTCACATGGAATAATTAAGGTGACGTCCATAGTACTAAGGCCAGTTTCTGAAACAGCACCTAACAGTCCTACTGTTTTATCTCTGCAAATGGCCAGGAGGGGCAACATTTTAAGCTTCTATCAACACTTTATACCTTACTGTGAATTAATTATTAATAATTTGATGAAAGCAGGTTGGAATAATGGAAAGCATTCCAAGATCCAGGAGGTTATCACAGCACAAGCAGGCAGTACGGAAGCAATAAAGCCAATTCTCAGGGTTGTTCCAATTTTGATAGTTGCCAACTCTATACCCATGTGGATGCATATAAAGGGCTTTTTACCATAGTTGCCCAAATACCAATGGTACTCTCTGCAAAAGATCAAGATAGTCATTTGGCTCATATAAATTTTCTAATAACATTTCTCACTGGGATAATATAAAAAAGAAATCTGAAGTCTTGCAGGATCTTATAAAATACATGGTTAAAACTTCTAACCAAGTTTTCCAGCCTGTGTGTGTACGGGTCTGGTCAGGGAAAGAACAATTATTGTGGGCCTCTGCTGGCCAAGGCTCTATGTTTATCATGGGGAAGATCACTGACAGCCTGAGGGAGGTCACAGAGTTTACTTGACATGCTTCCCATCCTTTCTGCTTTTTAGCTGGTCATTTAAGACATTTAAACCTGACACCTCAGATCCTTTGGTCCTGAAAAACAGATGTGCTCAGCTGGAGGGAGGAAAGGTCTCCTCTGCACTCAACAGAATCCAAACTCTCCGCAGAAAAGAGCCAAACTGACGAGTAAGCCAAGGATTTGTCTTTCCTGCCCCTTCTCTGACCTCTGACTCCTTCTTGTTTCACATTGGTTCAGTCTTCCACCTAGAAAAGGGACCATGTTTTATCAAATCGCCAGGTCTTAGGGGCCCAAAAAACTCATCATTTTGATCTCTAAGGTGTTTATTTAACATTCTGCACCACCCTGGCCCAGATCTCATTCAAATTGTCATCATTGCTGCCTGAAATTATGAAATAATCTTCTAATTGACCTCTTCTCCTCAAAGACAATTCTTTGCATTTTAATATTTATAAAAATAATGAAGATAGTGGCTGCCATTGCTTGAAAGACTGCTGCCAATGTGTTTCATGTAAGCATTTTACATTCATTGTTTCTACAGTCTTCTTTCCCCACTTCCACACTGTGTACTTCATCATAGCTACCATGAACTTCTTCCAGGGCCTCTAGATATCTTATATAGTCTACCTCTATGACTTACAGCAAATAATTGTCAATTTCTCAACTATGAAATGAGGAGATTCTATAATGTCTTATGTTTATTAAGTCCTGTGAGTTTAAAATTTCTGAAAGGGTTTTCTCCTCTTCCTTGTAGGGCTCTGTATGTTCCCAAGATGGGAGCAGGGAACAGTAAATCAGATATTTCCCTTGTTAACTACTTTAGCCAGCTACTGTCACATCCTTTTTCCAATTTGACTTCTCAGATCCTTACCTTTCATTCGGAAGTCTCTAGCTCTGACTGCACTTAGACTAAAAGTTGTGATACACCGTTGGAGCCCACATAATTTTATATTTGTTCCAGTGTCCTCATGCAGCCCTATGTCATTCAAGGTTAGTTATATGCCTTAAGCTTTTTAATATCTACTCATAGCATCACAGAACTAGGGAAATGCAAATGGGAAGTAACATTTATAACATCACAGTTAAATGAATGAATTTTGTAGCCTGATAGCTTGGGTTCTGTTCAGATCCTGACCCTACCATTTACTGGCTATGTGAACTTGAGCAAGTTACTTAATCTCTCTGGTTTAAATTTTCTTATCTGTATAATGAAAAAAAAAATAACTACTTTATAGATTATTATGAGGATCAATTTACTTAATATAAGTTCTTATTATAGTGCCTAGAATATAGTGTTATAGAGGTCTTTGCTATCATTATTTATTAAGAATTCATTTCACTCCAAAAATTATGCTGGAAGCACTAGTAATAATGGTAATTAAAATAATAATAGATACTAATTATTAATCATTTGTGTTGGGAGCCATTCTTGCAGAATACCCTGCAGATAGGGTTGGAGTTGCCTGCAAGCTAGAAGTTTGCAGAGCAGGTGGGTGGGCTCCTTACTGTAGGAGGAAGATTGGCCTAATGGATAGCTCGTTACTGAAGGAGAAAGTTTGGCTTAATGGAAAGAGTTGAATGTTCCTTGCCCCAGGGAATAAGAGATGAAAACAGGAACAAGGATGTTTTGAGAGAACTTATATAAAGGTAAGCAATCATTTACATATGTGTGGGTGTTGCTTCTCCTGCTTCTCCAAGGGTATATATATATATATATATATATATATATATATATATATATATATGCTGTGCAAAATAAACTCGGGGCTCAGTATTCACTGTTAGCCCTCCCAACTCTATCTTCTGTCTCTCTCTCTCTTTTTTTCTCAATCCTCACTCCCCCTCTCGGGAACTGTTTGATCTTAGCCAGCTTGCTCTGGCACATTTGTAAGAAGCTATCATTTTTTATATGATTCCCAGTTCTTGACAGCAATGTGTCTCCTCATTTAATTGTTTTCAGTTTTTTGTTTTGTTTTGTTTTGTTTTTCTGTTGAGATATGCATAGAGAATGAAGCTCACCATCTAGTATTCTCCCCTGTGCTAAGAAGCCATACACATAATAGTGTCTGTGTGTTATGCCCCCCACCTCACATACTATAGCTATAAAGACATCTCATTTCCTCGCAATCCTTTCCTCACATCTCCTTTCCTCGCACTCTGTAGGGTAAGTAGAGTGGTATTTTTACAGGGTTAACCTTGACTCTACCTCAATACATTGTTATGTAAGTGATAGTCTTTCAATCTTCTCCCATCTAGAGGATTACCTTCTTTGGAGTACCTTGAAAAAGAGTGATTTGCCCCCAGCACACCATGTAGTTTGTCACTCAGGGTTGTCTCGCACTTGTCCCCACTACTGAGAGCTGCTGCTCATTGTGAAGTGGTCTCCACTTGAAACTCCTGGATTGTACTCCCTTGCAAAGGTGCTGTCCCCTCTTCTTGGGCAGCATTGGCTGAAGGTGAGCAATCCATGTTTCCCTGTGCAGCTCTTTACATCTATCTCCATCATACCATTTCAGAAAACCTTACTAAAGGTTGAGTGTAACCAAATTAATTGTAATGTCAAAGGGAAAACATGCTTTATATACTTGTTCATTGTAATCCAAGACAAAATTACCAAAAAAAAGTAAGATTTTCATAGGAAGATCTCTAGGAGGAAGAGTCAATTCTTCAGTTTGTATTGCCATCTACAAGTCTCCATTCCTCTCAATGACTACCTCTTTGCAGATCTCTATGTCATACATATTTATTCTTTAGGAAAACATTGTGATCTTAATCATTAATCAATGGCTCAAGATCCATTTCCACCATTTCCACAGGTTCTCTCTGGATGTAGTAATCCCTCAACTACACAATTACCAAGTTATTTACCACAGAAGTTCAGTGTGGAATTTGGCCCTCAAAGTTTAGAGTTAGTGCTGATGTGTCAAGCCATCTCCACATAGATCTCACCAACTGTTACTCAATATAGGTGAAGATCCTGAGAATATACATACACTCATCCCTCCATAAGATTTGCTAATTCTCAGAAACCCAATGGTAAATCCATACCAAGGAAGAGAAACAATTTCTTAATTGCAGCAAAATCTAGATTACTGCTGCCCTTTACAATAACAGATAGCATTTCATATTATTAATCAGAGCACTGCCAGTTCTGCTATATTTACTTACTGTTGTTTTTAGTAAAATAAGAGAAAACCCAAATCTACTTCTTAAATAAGGAAGACAATTACTATGACACAAACCTCAAAAGGTATGGAGACTTCATATGGAGTTTGATATAGTGTTTCAGTAATAACCAAAGAACAGAGAACCTGTTTCTACACATCTTTCTTTTCTGCTGTATTGTTTTCTATTGCTGTTGAAACATAGTACCACAAACTTAGTGGCTTTAAACAAGAATGATTTATTTTCTTACAGTTCTGAAAGTCAGAAGTTCTAAAATCAAGGTCTCAGCAGGGCTGTATTCTTTCTGGAGGTTCTAGAGGAGAATCTGCTTCCTTATTTTTTAGCTCCTCAAGACTGTCTCCTAAGCAAGCAACATAGCATTTCTCAACATCTCTCTCTCTCTGTTTCTCTGTCTATCTGTCTCTCTTCCATTGTCACTTCACCTTTTTTTCTCTTTGATACTCTTCCCTTCCTCTTTGAGTGCTTTGAACCCACCTTAATAGTTTAAAATAATCTACCCATCTCAAGATCCTTAACTTAATCACATCTTTAAAGTCCCTTTTGCCATGTAAGGTAATATTCACAGGTTCCAAGGATTAGGATGTGAACATTTTTTGTTGGGGAAGGGAGCATTATTCTGTCTATAACATCTTCTTTGCAATGTCAATGCCATCCGAAAACAGAACTTCTTATGTTTATGAAAGGATTGTCAGAAGCTCCAGAGACTACACTTTTCTTAGTTCTTTCAGCAGGAAGAATAGAGAGTCCCCAGGACACTAAGGATGCTTCTTTCTCAGGAAGGTCCAGTAAACCTCTCTTATCTTTGTGGCCAGAATTTAGTCACATGCTCTTCCCTGAACCAATCATAATGGCCTTAGAGTTAGACTTTGCAGATCAGTGTAAATCAGGAAATGAAGCTGAGTGCCATGGATAGAAATGTGGGCAATACAGTTTTCTGAAGGAAATTCAGAGTATAATAGCATGAGGCAAGATGTATGGACACAGCTATAACAGCAAAAACACAAGGTCCCAATGCTATGGTCAGAATATGCTTGATAGATCCCTGAGAAAGGGAACAAATCCACAGTCTTTGGTAATTTAATGGACCCTGTTTACTCTTACAAAGACCTGGCAGGAACTTTTTTTTACTTTTAGGTCTAATTCTGCAAGGAAAATATGGTAAAGACATACAATCCTAATATTCCAGTAATACCCCGGGGTGGAAGATTGGTGGTTGTTCTTCCAGTATTGTTACTTTTAAAGATAAGTTATTCATACTCCTTTGTACTTAGACATCAGTAACAAATCCCATGTGGTGAACCTCTGAAGTGACTGATTACATCAGGGCATTATGCCGTAGTTGTCGAGATCTGATTTCTCATGCCAGCCAGAATTCAGACATTGCTTTCTTCTTTAGCACTTGTCTATATTTGCATAAATGTGTCTTTCTGAAAGAATAAAAATGTTTTCTTTTTTCTTGTCTTTCTCACTTAAGTTTTATTCTAGAATAAAAATTGGATTTAAAAAAAATTTTTTTTTTATAATTTCACATGCTCTCCATGAGGACAATTATAAGGGCAGCATGGAATGTTACCTTAATAAGTTTCACGATTATAGCCTTTCTAATCTAAGAATTAGGGACTCTTCATTCTTTTGTTTATTTTTGTAACTCTAGGGAAGAAATATAGTCATCTTCATGTTGTTTTCTTGGATATATATTTTGAAGACCTGCTAACTGAAAACAATGTCTCACTCAGATTTGCCTTAAAAAATTTTAAAACAAAATATTTCCTTCAGTGATATCCTATGTAGCAAGCCTTAGAACTGTATGAACCTTCTTCTTTCTGGGTTTCATGCGCAGATTTGTGGGTTCCTTTGGCCTTGTTGCTGCTCTCTATATTTAGAATATCCCTGAGTTTGTAAAGGCATAAGAATTATCTCGTCTAGTGTTTATCTGATACATCATCAATATCTTCTAGTGTTGAAGAACTAAGTACTTTGCTGTCAGTATATTCTATTATTGGATTGTACTTAAGACTTTAATAGCTCTTAGATTATAGTGATAAGAAGATTGCTTTCTTAGAACTTCCATTCCTGTATCTTATTTCTGATTTTGAGATGACATCATAAACCATAGTAGTTTATTTCCAAAAATGTAAGAGATTACTTTTATTTGTTCCATTGGAAGAACATAGTTATATGGAGCCGTCATATACATAAACTCATCTAATTTTCAAAGTTTTATAAGGTAAATAGGGCTGTTCCCATTTTACAGATGAGTAAACAAATTCATTTACATTTAGTTATTCTAGAATATGTGTTTAATGTGAAGGCATTGTGGTAGACAGTGGATATAAACTATATGGAACAAACATGGTTTCTTAACTGCATGAAGCTTGTAACCTAGTAAAAACTCAAAGAAACACATGTCTACATATGCAAATGCTAGGCAAAAGAAAGAAAGAATGAAAGCAAGCAAGCAAGCAAGCAAGCAAGGAAAAGAGCAAGGTGCTCTAAGGGAATTTCTAAGGTTTAGAAGCAATGATGACAGACAATTTAGGAAAAGGCCTCTCTGAAATTAAATTTAAATGTGACATGAAAGACATGGGAAGAATGAGTCAAAGACTGACCTGAAGAGATGAACCAGCAAGTGAGATTGAAGGTGCTAAAGAGTTTGACATAGTGCAGAAACTTCAGAAAAGCCAAAGTGATGGAGCCCAGGGGCCAAAGGGGAGAGTTGGACAAGAAGGGATTAGAGAGATAGGCATGCAGGACATCATAGAATTTTGAAAAGAAGTTATTTATTTTAAGAGCAACAGAAAGCAAGGTTTTAAGCAGGGGAGTGACAAAATCTGATTCACATTTTAAAAAGGTCATTCTTATTACACAGTGGAGAATGGAGAGTGGGCAGAATGATTAGAGGGAGAAGAGTTAGGAAGCTAGTGCATCAATTCGGAAAAAAGATAATGGTGGATTGAACTACAGTGACAATGGAGATGTAGAAAGTTCTTTAATTAAAGAGCTATTTGCAATGCAAATTTTATTGATTTCAATAATCTTAGAGAAGAGTAAATGAGAATCAAGGATGAATCTTAAGTTTCTGGCCTAACTAGCTTCTTCAGCAGTTGAGCCACTTACTGCCATGGAAAAAGACTGAAAGAGAAAGTGTTAGGGATGAAGGAGAATATGATTTTAGTTTTTCAGAATAAATAGCTCTTAACTAAAATTTATTTTGTCCTGGAGTTAAACCTATTTGTAATGCATTGATTTATTCATTTTAACAAATGTTTTGAGTATTTACTTTGTTCCAAAAACTATACTAGCCAATGGAAACACAGATTACATAAGACACAATCCATGTATATAAGAAGTTTACCATCCAGTTTGGAGAAAATATGGTAAATCAATGATTAGAGCATGTTAAATTTTATGATAAAGATACATAGAAGCTGCTATGGACACTAAAATATAGGTCATGAAAATATGTATTTTGTATTACTGTAACAACTCAGTTTGAGGTTATCATGATTGGTTCCATAGGAGACACCTTAAAACATAAATTGGAGCTTGCTAAAGAGACAAGGGTTGTAGGAGAGTTCCAGAAAAAATATACACACACATGCAAGAAGGCACAAAGGGCTCATTCAGGAAACTATAACTTGTTTGGTATGTTGGAATTTAGGCTGCAATGGGAAAAATGGAAGAAGGAAAAAAGTAGAATGGAATCAGATCTTGAGGGACTTTGGCATATTATGAGGTTTGGACTTTGTCTTTCAGATAACATGGAACCATGAAGTGACATCATCAGGTTTTAAAAAAATGATCACCCTCAGTGTATATAGAAGATGAATAAGTATAGGGAGACATAGGAGGTCATTGCAGAGAAGAAAATGATGAAAAATAAACTAGAAATCAGTGGCAGTGAAAATGGAGAGAGTTAATTATGAGATTTCAATTCTAAAACATTTGTTAGTCACTGAGCTATAAAGATCAAATGATAATGAAAAAGGTGTGTGCTACACATGGCAGTCACAGAGGGAGCTTATAATCTATGGACTCATGATCACAGATTCAAAGTATTGAGTCTCATTGGTATTTTAATGACTTTCTTAACTGTTTCTTTCTTATTTCTGATCTAGTCTCCTGTGCTTACTACTTGATAGACTATCAGTTGCTCCTACTTCAGGTGGGCCCAATAGCTCTGCAGCAATCTTTTCATAAAGGTATTCCTGGGTTATATAAATAACTTGCCTGTCTAAAGGTATGTATGACTCTGTGAGCAGCTTGAGAACAAAAGCTATGTCATCTTAATTTCCTTGTTCCTTTTCTTTGTGCTTATTGGATAAAAGAATTAATAAACTAAGGTATGTTTGGTAGATGCCTTACCTTAGATTTGTAGACTACTTACAAATTTGTTTGAATTCATGACAGCAAAGTCAAAAGAATTATAAATTTCCAATTTTAAGATGACTCAGTTCCCAAAATAATAATTTTATCTTTAAAAGTGATTATTCCAGTATTGCAGATGAGCATCAATAAAACACATTTGATGGTAATCATTCAGACCACTTTTTCGGCCATACATAGCCAAATGTTACTCTGATTGGAAAATACCACATGAGATATGAAGTAAATGACTAGAATTACCACTTGCTAATTATATCTTCTGGAGAAAGACATATAATTGTCTGAACCTTATTTTTGTCATTCATAGAGTAGGTAGGACCATTATGCTGCTGCCCATAGTGTTTTGCAATGTCCTAAACATAGAAGTCAAAATCATCATTATTCCCTCCCCATACATTTGTTTTGTGACTCCATAACATTTTAAATCTAATATTAGTAGCAAATTAGTAGTAAAGAAAGTAGTTAGAGAAGACGTGGGGGTTTGGTTGAAAGAGTGAAGGCTTTAGATTCAAGCAGGTTTTAAGTCATGATTTTGACATCTTTTAGCAGTGTGTCTTGAGAGAAATTACCTAACTTCTCTATTTCTATTGCATGTATTAAAGCACTTATTTTACTGGATTAAGATGCTTAAAAAGACAAACCATATATTTTTATGTAATGTAAAATATTTTAAAACCTGGTTTTCTTCTAACCCTCTTTCTTGATCAACTATTCCTTCTGATCAATATCTCTTTTCCATCTAATAAAGAGATCTAGGGAGTGTATTTTCAGCAATATTTATGAAAGACATTTACTAGGCCATAAAAAAACTATGTTAACATTTTTACCTACTTGTTGGGACACGGAGTTCTACGATTTCTTTTTATGGGTAAGCTTGTTTTTCTTCATTTTTTTTTTCCTTCTGCACTCAAAGTAAGCCCAAATATGGTAACAATAAATCATTCTGACTGGGTTAATACATGTTTTTATACATTTAGATACTTCTCAGCCTCTTTGCTTATCTGAGACAAAGAGGGAATTAGCCAGACCTTCATTAGAATCTTTGCTTTGTGCATTAAACACTTGAATACTTGTAATGTGATCTCTATTTTCCTTACCTTAAATCTCAATCTCCAAAGAAACCATAGCCTGCTGGTTTTTGTGGGACAGACCACAACGATGTTTTTTAACTTTGCTTAATTTTCCTTCCATCTGTTCTTTCCTCAAAAAGGCACTTGATTCTCTTTTCCCCTTTACTGAGTGACAAATATGGTAGGTTTGCTTCTTCATTTCTTCAATCAGGTTGAAATGCCTCTTCTGCTTAGAGTTTTGACCTGTTTTTGAGGACTCTTTTTCCTGGACTTGAGGCCATGATTCTCTCAGGATTTCTGAAGTTTTATAATTTCTTTTATGGTCATTTGGTGAAATGTTACTTTTAAAAACTAGCTTTGAAAATTTCTACCTTGAGGTAAATTTTATAAAAAGCTGTAAGAACTGAGGTTTTAGTGTCCTAATCTTTTTCTTTTATGCTTGTATAACCAATGGGGACCATATTAGACCCTACTGAAAATAATTCCTTTGAAAGAGGCAACTTCAATTACTACATATTTTGGGCATCATGATCTTGAGTACGAATGTTGGTTAAATCAATTTAACAAAAATTCCAAAGTATAGATATCTCAATTAATAAAAGTGGTAGGGCATATAGTTCAGTGGATCCCCAGCTATGGAGAATTTGATGCTAGTTGCACATGAAATGGCTTAACGTGGTTCAAAGCAGTAAATGACATTGAATCACACATTATGAAAACTATTCTCTTCTCTTTTCTCTATAATAATTGTTAGGAATCATCTCTCAGTATGTTAATGGTCTTGAACACCTCTTTGGATTTTCTAATCCCTCTTATTTTTAACAGAGAGATAACAGGCATCAGACTCAGAACCTCAACAAAAAAACAACAGCATTTAGCTAGAATTTAGTAATGTTCCTTTATTTAATTGTAATTTCCTATTTTCCTTTTATGATTGTCTTTATTGTTGCACTGATTTTTCATTTGTGGTAGTAATATAAAGTGTCCTTATAAAATATGTTTATGTGAGTTTAAAAATGATAAGCCAGTTGAAAAAAATATTAAGAAAATATCAGTATAAGTGGTATACAAATGTAGTAAAAGTCACAAAAGTGAGAAAAGGATCAGTATAGTTGAATGAGTACAAATCTTGACAGGCAACCAGACCTCCAATTTTAAATCATCCTCTCTTTTATATTTGTAATACAATAGTACTTATAGAATTTGTAAATAATTTACTATTTTATTCTGAGCTGTTGTTTCTTTGTCTATAAAACGAGGAGAAATATCTACTTTCTAGGATCATTTAAAAATAAAATAAGAGTCTACGGTTATACCACCCTGAACATGCCCGATCCCATCTAATCTTAGAAGCTAAGCAGGGTCAGACCTGGTTAGTACTTGGATGGGAGACCACCTAGGAAGACCAGGTGCTGCAGGAGTAAAAAATAAAAAGAGATTGTAAGCTGACAAGGTCCTTGCAATCTGTGAAGTCAACCAAGGGTTGCCTCATCTAAAAAATAATAATAATAAAATTAAACTTAATTTAATTTAAAATATAATATATGTAATACGTGATTAATATAGTACCTAATACAGAGTAGAAATTCAATAATTAGTATTTTCTTGTCCCTTTTATTATTATTTTATACTTATAACTTAAAAAAATTAAAAGCATTGGCTGAGGAAAAGGAACTATATACCCTTTCCTAGACAATTAATATATGTTTTAATGAGTTACAAAAATATTTAGTTGTTATTGCAACATGGACCTATTGTTGACTACTAATTAAAACTCCAAAGAGCATAGAAAATATTCCTCTGCAAGTATCATTGAAGAAAAGGCTGTGTCAGGGTTCCCACTTGAGTCAATGTAACCTGTCTCCACTATTAATGATTTCTTCTGCAACACCTCTCCAAAAGATACCTCTGGAGAACTTTCTGTCTCAGCATGGCACTGTCACTCACCCAGATCTGCAAACCAGAAAACTGAGGGACAAGTCTTTCTCTCTCTATCTCTCTCTCTTTCTAACTCTCACTCTCTCTCCTTCCTCTACAATACTAGATGCAACCATTATCAAGTTGTGTCTCATTAATCTTCTAAACATCCTTTGCACTGTCTCTATATCCTCCAAAAGCCCTACATGATTTGTTTCCTGCCTTATCCTCAATCCTGTCGTGAACCGCGTTTTCCTCTTTTATTTTATTTACTTTCCATACTCTACACACACTATTTCTTTTTCCTGGGCAACCCTAAGTCCCTCCCATTCCTCCACCTCCAGTCCCTTCTAGTTTCTATTCACCTTGTAATCTTCCCTGATCCTTGTCCAGACCTTCAATTAAGCTAAGTTTTTTAGTTGTACATTTTCTTTCCTTCATAAAATTTATCTTTGGTCAAACTTTTTAAAAATGATTTGTTATTTTTCTATCTTTCTACTAGCCTAGTCCATGAGAGAATGATAATGCCTGGTTTGCTCAGCATTTTGTCCCCTAATTAGTGATTGACACACAGTAAGCATTCAGTAAATATTTTTAAACTAATGAATGAATCACTTCTCACTACATTGGAATTTCTGTTTCTTGTTTTAATATTTTTAAAGATTTTTATTATAGCAAAATACACATAACATCAAATTTGCCATTTGTAGCATTTAGTTCATTACAATATTGTGCAACCTTCACCACTAACTAGTTTCAGAAAAATTTTATCACCCCAAAAGGAAACCCCATATCCATGAAGCAGTCTCTCCCTAGTTCCTCTGCCTCCAACCCCTGGCAACCACTTTCTGTCTCTACATATTTGACAACTCTGTATATTGCATATAAATGGAATCATTAACACATTGTTTTGCAGCTGCCAATGGGAGTGTCTGTCTTTCAATCTAGACTCGCCTTTCTCATTTCTTAACCCAACATTTAGTACTGTGACATGCATGTAGAAGGCTCGGAACAAATGCTTTTTGAAATAATGAGTTTTTTAAACTTATTGTATCAAATATACACCAAAATATATTTTTAGTTATGAGAATAAAGATTTCTTATACTTCCCTAGTATGAAATTGAACTGAAGAAGTATAGTACATCTCCTATATTGATTTTTATTATTATATTGTATACCCAATTTATTTCCTAAAATAGTTTGAAATTAAGAGATACAGTGATTTAAAATATAGTAAGATATTAAAAACAAACATGGCACACCAAAACCATAAAAGCAAAGGGAAGACTTATGATAATGGGAAATTTCCACAATTAAGAACATTTATGAGCTTCTGAAAAACCAGGATAAGAAAAAATATATGACTGAAAAGAATCATATCTAATTAAAAAAAATTCTTTTAATGATTTGAAAAGAATTTGTAATTTATTTGTTTACTCTTAAATATTTATAAGTAATGGACTTGTGTTAGAAAGTGCTTTGCAGAATGGATATAAAGATAGAAAGTTTTTAACCCTACTTTCTAGGGGTTATGTTAGTATGTCTTGTATTAGGACACTCATGATGATGTATCTACTAGTGTTAAAAAAAAAAAGCCAAGCTAAGAGTCCATGCATGAACCTAATGGAACTATTTATTTACTCAGATATTAGATCCCTATTCTATAAGCTTGTCAGTCAAGCCACAATTCATACCAATTCCAAAGCAGCATGTTTGCCAAACCAAGCAATTTTGAAAATACCCACCTTCAATCACAGCAGTGGGTGTAGTTTGGAAATGGGTTCCTGCAAAGGCTGGTTTGAACTACAGGTCAAGCAGAGTGACCTGTAGTCATTTATATGTAGGCACTATGATCATTTGTCATTATTTTATACTACCTGGCAAAGAGTGAGTCCAAATTAGCCCACCTGTTAGACATGATATTTTGATCAAAAATCAGATCACATACACTGATGCTTGATCGGAAAATTTACCCATAAGACTGCAGAAATGGAGTATAGTTAAAGCTGTTTTCTGTGTTTGTAAAACACAAACTTTCCCTTTCTGCAGCTTGGCAGAAAGCAAACTTAATGGCAGGTTCTCGTGGGAAACTTTCATATTTGTTCAAGCATTTGATGTTAGCTAAAAGCAGTCTGAGTCAATTGAGAGACCAAACTACTCAAATTAGGGTTTCTGGTATACTTAGGAACAATTGCAAGGTTATTTTAGGGAAGCTGGTTTGTAAGGTTTCCTGATTTTTTGTCAGCACATCACTCCTTCCTTAGGGTTGGATTAATTAAGGCCCTCCATGTACAATCATCCTCCCATCCTGAGAAAAAAGATAAAGGTCACAGCCTCTGAAACCACAAGGACCTCACTGACATCCTATTTTAGTGTTAGAATTCCAAGAAGGCTTTTGTTAAAATAAACACCAAGAGATTTTAAATAAACTAAACTCATTATTAGCTGACATGTTTTTTCCCCCTTGAAAGTAATCTATTAAAATTCAATGCACATGCATTCATTCATTCAACAGGCATTTACTAAGCACCTACAAAGTGCAGGCACTACATCTGGGACTAGAGATTCCATGATGAAGTCAGACAAATTCAAGGTACTGAAAGGAGCTTATATCCTAAAGTAGTCATGCATTTACGTCATCATCCAAAAGTTTAGTGTCTACTATGTAACATCGGGCATTGTTCAGACAAGTAGAATATATTGTTGAACAAAATAGAACAACTCTGACAACTCTGGGTAAAGCCTGCATTATAGTAGGGAGAGTAAAATAATAAATAATAAATAAAATTAATAACTAAACTACATTAACCACTTAAACTAATGGATAATTAAATTATATTAGAAGATAATAAGTATTATGAAATCAAAAAAATGGCAGTCAGGAAAAGAATATTAAATAAGGTAGTCAAGGTTAAGCTCATTGAAAGGGTGCCATTTGAACAAAGATTTGATGAGGTTGGGGGAAATGGGTCCTACTGATAAGGAGCAAAGAGCATTCCAGGTAGTGGAAAATTAACAGTAAAAAGACTTTATGACAGAAGCAAGCCAGGTATATTTGAGGAATAGCAAGAAGGCTAGAGTGGTTGGAGTGGAGTGAGCAAAGTCAACAGTAGTAGGAAATGAGATTAGAAAGTAAGAGGGGTAGGTAAGCGACTGAAAGGGAAGGTAATACGTTGAATAAAGCTTTGTAAACCATTGAAAGGACTAGAGCTTTTATTCTGCATAAAATGGAAGCCAAAAGAGGATTTTGATCTGATTTCAATTTTTAAAGGCTAACTCAAACTTCCATGTTGAAAATAGACTTTAGGGACCACCAAGAATCAAAGCACAGAGCAGTATTAGGAAGCTAGTAGAGAAAACTTGGCTAGGGGCCAGGATGGCTTAGACCAAATTGGTAGCAGTGAAAGTGGTGAGAAATAATCAGGTTCTGGAAATATTTTAAAGGCAAAGCCAACAAATCTCCTGATGAATTGGATGTGAGATGGGAAGTAAAGACACATGACTTCATCCATCTAACCAATCTTTCATTCCTTGATTTATTCCTTCAGTCATCTATTAATTTACTCAACAAAAAGCAGCTGAACCCCTCTGTGTCAGGCACTGATGATGTAGAGGTGATGCAGACTCAGTCTCAGCTCTCAAGATGCTCACAGTAATTGAGAAGACAGGCTTATAAACAAAATGCACTATTATAGCCATATGGAACCAATGTTTTCTTATCATTTCTGTTTAGGAGCATCAGCAATTTAAGCACAGAAGAAGAGGCATTTGGGTTAGGTCTTAAAGTGGAGGTGGGCATTTGTCAGCTGGTTAAACCTGGAGTAGGCATTCCAGGCAGAGAGAACTATAGACAAAGAGGCAGGAGAAAGTTTTACAAACTTGAGAAAGTGAAGGTAGTTTGGAGTGGCTCGTACACAGGGTGCAAAAATGAGGATACTGAGCACAAAGCCTGGAGAAAGATGAGGCATTTCAAATGGCCTTTGACCTCATGCTAAGCATGGTGGCCATTTTCTTTTTTAGTACTGAGAAGTTATTGTACAGGTTTAAGTAGTGGAGTGACATGACAAGATTTGCATGTTAGGAAAATCACTAATTCAGTAGAACAAATGCATTGAAAATGTTTGGAGAGAGAGTTTTGACAGTGTAGAAGGGGATAATAATTGTGCAGGACTCAGTTTGAAAAAATACAGGACTATAAAACTTTTTATATCTGTGCATTAGGGTTTCCCAGAGAAGGAAAACCAATAGGATATATAAACACATAATACAAACACACACACACACACACACACACACACACACACACACACACACACACACAAGATTTATTATAAGAAATCGATTCATACTGTTATGGAGTCTGAGAAATCCCTGACATATTATCTGCAAGCTGGAGATGCCAGAGAGCTAGTGGTGAGAACCATAAGCATGGACGATGTAAGTCCCAGTCTGAGAACAGGAAAAGACACATGTCCCAGCTCAACAGTTATGCAGAGAGAGAACTCTCCCTTTCTCTGTCTCTTTGTTCTATTCAGGTCTTCAAAGGATTGGATGCCCACATAGGAGAAGACAATTTGCTGTACTTGGTCTTCCAATTCAAGTGCTAATCTAACCTCATCTGGAAACATCCTCACAGACATACCCAGAAATAGTGTTTCACTCAATATCTGGGCACTTTGTGGCCTGCTCAAGTAGACACATACAATTAATCATAACACTCTGTTATTAACATAAGTATCAATTAGCAATAAATAAATAAAACTGACTTCTTTCAAAAACCTAGAAATCTCCACTTTAATCCCAGCAATGGAAAACCTTTTTTTTTTTTTTTTTTTTTTTTTTTTTACATTTATGACATGCAAAGCTCTGTTATAAGCTGACTTTGTAAGACACAACAGTAAGTAATATGTTACTCTCCTTCAAGGGCAGGTGAGTTTAGAAATATGTTCTGGATGCTGAAAGGTCTGGGTATAAGTCATAGATCTTTCCCTTCTGAGTTGGGTGTTCCTTCAAGTATGGTTCTTCATCACCTTGGCGATTTGATGAAATGTACCATAGGAGTCTCCGCTGAAACTTAACACATCGAAACATCTGCATACAAAACCCTGGAAACTGACAGTTTAACAAGCACTACGGTTTACGGATACTCACGGTAGAATAGCTATATAACCTCAGGTAGTTTGTTTTCTGAGCCTCAGTTTCCTCATTTGCCTCATGGGTATGACAATAGCATGTATCACATGAGGTTGTAGAAAGAACTAAATGAGACAGCTTTTGAAATGATTTAGAACGGTATCTGGAATGTAGTAAGCATGTGATAAATAATTATAATCAAGTAACTAAGATATAAGGCTGAATATGGTTAGTATTGTAATGGTGCAACAGCAATAACTAAAAAATATAATTATAGAATTGAGGAGAAAGAGTTTAGTTTTAAAATGAGAGGGGAGTTGAAGAGATATCATAGAAAGTTCTAATCTTTGTTCTTGTTTCTCTTGCCTACAACGTCTTTTTACACTTTCTTCACTACAAACAGCTTCTAACATGACACCAAACCCAGATACTTTCTTCTTGCAGCAGTTTCATTTAGACTGAGTAAGTCATGCCTCTTCTGAGCCACCACAGCACTCTGCCATTGCATCACCCTGTGCTGGGAGGGAGGGGCAACAAGTCAGGATGGTACGTCTTTGCCATGTGAACATGCTTTGCCCATGTCTCTCTATATACTGAGCTTCTCGAAAGAAAGAAGGGAGCTTATCTTTTCATCTTTACCCCTCCAGGACCTATCATACTGTTTGACATAAGTCTAGGCAACCTTAAATATCTGTTGACCTGAAATGAGATCAAACTTCATCATGAGCTTGATGAATCTATAATGGTGTGACATCTGAGATGGGTGACAGGACATTCTATACAGGCTATTTCAATGAACAAAGGCATGGAAGAAGAATGGGGTGTGTATGTGGAGGAAGTAGTATAGAAAAATGATATCTAGTAGTATGTGGTCAAGGTAGAGCATGTGTAACAGGGTGGACTATGAGATAAGAGTGGGTGGAGGTGATGATTAAGAAGTTATACCCTATAAACAATGATCTCCTGCTGACAAAGAGTGGCATTATCAAAACTGTTTTGAAAAGAGTCTAGAGGACTGTAGTGAAAATGGAATTAGGGAAATGAGTTACAGAAAAACTGCTCAAGCACAAATAAGAGACACCTGTTAAAACTTGTCAACAGACATCAGATCTGGTACAAATTAACTGGCCCTTACTCAAAAGCTGTTGCAAGAGCAATAAAGGAAGACGAAAAGTGTTTCTTGGAGCCTCATACATTTTGTTCTATTAAGTTTTGCAATTATCACTGTTTATTGTCCTCTTATAAAAACATCCAGTGCAGGAAAGATAAGACCATTGGATTTTTCTCATTCTGTTAAATAATTGTGTGCCATGTAATCTTGATGCTAAATCTGAGAAGCTGGAAATTACTCAGGTGTTTTTTCTTATTATTTTATAAAACAACAAAAGATGATACTTTTTATTCATTAGAAAAAGCCCTGCTGCTATAAACCTGTGTGTAAAATTTATCGAAGCTTAAAATTCGGCACTAAAGAAATTGATTAAATTATCTCGGAGCATCCCATCCTCCGCTGAGTCTTGCCAAAAGAAATAATTCAAAAAGTATTTTTTGAAAGAATAAGTTAATTCATTGCAACATTCTTTGTATTACTTTCTGCCTGGATTTCGACTTCAGATTCCTGTTTCCTACAGCTTTTATCCAACATGTTGGGGTATATCATCTGGACCCTCTGGCTTCTGGTCCAGTACTGACCCTGAACCTGTCTTTTTTAGCTTCCTGTGCTGAGCCAGAGAGGAGAGGAGCTGGACCATGCTTAGGCAGGACTAAATACACAATGCACAGAAATGGGTAGTAGGGCTGGCAAGGCTGCTATTTGTGATTGATATCAGAAGGTACCATTTACACTGAGGACTACATGAATATATTGGGCCCATTACTGGGTCAACATTCCAGTATTTAATAGATCAAAGTAACGAAAAAATAAGAATGGAGAATATGTGAACAAAATTAACAAGGTAATTTTTATATATAGTAGATCAAATAATTTTAAAAATTCATATTCTATCCACAAGGAGTGTTTAAGAAGTACAGCAACCAAAATGTCATAAACTGTTTCACAACAAATGTTAACAAACATTTGTATTATTTACAAAGTTTTCTCAATACAATGAAATTATGTTAGGAATAAATATAAAAGTAAAAGAAGCCAAACATCATATACGCATTAAAAAACTTTTTATTTGACAAGTAAACATAAACTAGCCATGGAGGAAAGGCTACTCTAGATTTATCCTTAAAACACAAACAATAAAAAAAGCAAAAAACCAAAAAACCAAAACAAGAAACAAAAAATAACTTAAGAACAAGCTTCAAAATGATCAAGCTGTTTAAGAAGTAACATAACTCTCTGTCAGAGTAAGTCCAATATTCTTTAGAAAAATACAGCAAAATCCTGTATTCAACCATGTGAAATTTAAAATATCTAGCATCCAATCAGAGTAACTAAATAAGCAATAAGGCAGAAAAAATTGTGTTTATGACCCAGAGAAAAATCTGTCAATAGTGATAAACCAAGAAATAACATAGATGATTGAAATAGCCAACAAGACTATTAAAAAAGCTCCTATAAATTCAATATGCTCAAAGCTTTAAAGAGAAAAATGAACACAGTGAGAAAAAGATATTTTAAAAATAACCAAATGTTACTTCTAGAGATAAAAATTATAGTATCAGAAATGTAATTTTCACTGAATGGGCTTAGCAGAAAATTAATTATTATCTTCATCAGAAGAAAACATTAATTCTTAAGATTATTAGTCATCATGAGATAACACTACAATAGCTAAAATAAAAAAATAACAATAGAAACATTATTTACAATTGCCCCCAATAAAGAGTAAAATAGATAAATAAATTGTGGCTTATTTGCTTAGTGCAGTATTTTGCTTGGTAATGGCATAGGAAACCAGGATAGTAATTACCTTTAGAAAGGAGAGAAGAGTAGTAATTGGGAGAGGGCAGTGGGGACTTCTGGGATAGGGACTACATTCTATTTCATAATTTGGGTTGTAGTTACATGTGCTTATATGTTCTGATTATGATAATTAATTGAGCATTAAACTTAAATTTGTACATTTTCATTCATATTTTATGCTCAGATAAAAATATTAAGATTAAAGGATGGTAGATCAGCACTAATAGCTTTTATTTCGAGCTCATTGAGTTTTGTTTAGTGCCAATTTCTGTTCTTCTAGGTCATATCACAAAGCACAAAAATAATCTCTTTAAAAAAATCTCAATAAATCAGTTTTTAACATTCTGTTAGTCTGATTACCTAAAATAAGCTTTCTGATAAAAACAACCCACAACGTTAAATTAAATATGAATAAAAATATTTTCAGTGCATTTTTTTTGATATTTACATCTGTGTAGAATTGAATTACTTGAAGAAGACAACTGCGTTCACTAAAAACTATAATAAAGGCTAAATAAATATAAAAATTATTGCTTAAGTAGGTGTCAGAAAACCACTGAAGAAATAAGGAATTCAGGGGTCAAAATTATAAAAAGGGAAAACTACAGGGAGGTGGGATGATATTCTCTTTGCTTTTCCTCTGGGCACATTTCCCAGTTCTGGTTTGAGAGTAAGAGGCTGAGAATACGCATAAAAGAGGCTGAGAATATGCATAAAAGACCATTGATAAAGGTCAGGGAAACCAACAGAAATTTTGTGGAAAAATACATAGTCAGTTTTCCTTTTAAAACATTTGCCAAATGCTGAGACTAAGCAGAAAGCCCCTAAAAAGCAGATTGGAATTTTTGGTAGTCATTTTATGCTGAAAAGAACAAGACTTAAAAATTAGGATCCACCAGAAGATGGGACATTGAATGTGAACACATCAGGATTTTAACTAAAAGTCTTCAGGAGCTATGCCCTGGGAACATATGCCAAACAGAGTAGGTGTGCACTTTCCAAAACAGCAACACAGCCTCGAATTAGATAAATCCCTTGTTGGATTTAGGTTACTGTTTTTCACTTTGTTTGCACTTAGTTCACAAAAGGGTGAACTATCTCTGAAAAGAAATATTATTTGGAGTTTCTAAGTTTGTTATACACAATGTCTGGCGTTCAATGGAAACATACTAGACTTGCTGTCAAATAGGACACTATATCTAAAAACCAAGAAAGAGGCGGGGGAAAACCTCAGATCTGGATATTAGAGTTAATTAGGCAAAGACATTAACTACAATCAACATCTTCAAAAAATACAGAAAAAATAGATTTAAAAGATAATGTGATAAATAATTTCATCAAGAATCATGTTTTTTAAAAACAGAAACAAACTCATAGTTAAGAGAACATTTTAAGGGTTGCCAGATGGGAGGATATTGGAGGGTTGAGTGAAAAAAGAAGAGATTAAGTAGTGCAGATTGGTAGTTACTAAATAGTCATGGGATGTAAAGTATAGCATAAGGAATATAGTCAATAATATTATAATAACTATGTGTGGTGTCAGATAGAAACTAGATTTATTGAGGTGATCACTTTGTAAGTTATATAAATGTCTAATCACTATGTTGTACATCTGAAACTAATATATATGTGAACTATAACTGAAAAATAAAACACTTATTTTAAAAAGATATAATATATATAGTATGCCCTCAATAGCTACAAAACTCAACAGTGTCAGAGAAATAATAAATCAAGACATTTTTTGTAGGTTAATATCAATTTCAAATTACTAAAATGCACTTGACATAATACTATTTTTTGAGTGCAATGAATTCTGCAATCCAGACATTACAAACAATTATTAGTTATTTTAGACAAAGTTAAGACAATATCAGTTTGTGATAAACCTAAAATTTTAGTGAATACTTTCAAACCAATTGATAACTTCTCAACCTTTGTCGAGCAATAGCTAGCATTTTTAATATTCCTTTTTTTCTCAAAATAAATACAGTTCTTATTTTCTAAGAATTTAAAATCTTATGGAGGAAATGGACAGATAGGCAAATATAGTCCAGTATAATAAATAATGGAATCTTTCTAGAGGTAGGTTAGCACTACTACATTCTGGAGTGGAGACTTTGTCTACAAAAAAAAAAAAAATCAAGTTCTTTAAATGAATCTCTGAATTGTCAAAAATGAAGAAATTCAAGGGGCCAAACATGACTGGAAAGCAGAAACTGTGAGGTATATTTTGCATATTATTTTCATCATAAATAAAAGGTTTCTGCAACATTCTGGAGACTTTAAGTTTCCATTTTGAGAACTGTACAATTTATAAGAATCAAGAGATTGAAGTTTAGTATGAACTATGGACAGTACTGTGTCCCCAGACAATTCTTATATTGAAGCCCTACCCCTAATGTGACTATATTTGGAGATAGGGCTTTTAGGAAATAATAAAGGTTAAATGAGGTCATAATCCTAATTTAATAGGATTGGTAGCCTTAGAAGAAGAGGAAGAAAGAGAAAGATCTATTTGCCTCCACTATGTAAGAATGCAGTGAGAAGGTGGCCACCTGCAATCCAGGAAGAGAATGCTCATCATAAACAGTGCTGACAGACTTCTAGCCTCCAGCATTGTGACAATATGAATTTCTGTTGTTTAAGCCACCCAGTCTATGGTATTTTGTCATGGCAGTTTAAGAAGACTGATAACAGGCTGTAGGCAAGTTTATAAATTTAACAGGAGGTTCACACATAAACCTAGACCATCAAAGAATTATACCCTTAGTGGAAGGATAAATGAAAAATAGATAAACTTTCTAGTAGAGAAGAGAAAAAAAAAAAACCTTCCCTGTGTTGATTTGGTTTACAAAGCAAAGGAAAAAAGATTATCTTTCCAGAGAATACTAATAAGCCAATCCTCATATGGATTTTTCAGTTTAAATTTTTGCCACTTTGCAGTACAAAACACCTCATGAAGATAATTCAGCTTGAAGTGGTTCCGAGTTGTAGGGAACTAAAACAATGAGCAGAACCATATGAAATCCTTTCGCAAAACATAAAACCTCAATCTATACCACTAAGTACTCCCACAGATAAAGTTCCAAGGAAAACTCTTTAAGGAAAAGATAACGAAAACAAAAAGAAAACAAAATACTATGAATGAAAGTCAACATAAAAAGTAAACGAAAAAATCAGAGCTATAACAGTTTCATATATTGGAACTCTTCAATATTTATATACAATAAGAATGTTTGACATTTTTCAAAAAATTAAAAGAATCTTAAATATGAGTGAGGGATAAGGAACTTGGGGAGAAATGACCAAGCATATTTGAAAAAGTACCAAAAATAACTTATAGAAATGGAAAATGTAATTACTAAAACTAAACCTTCAAGGAATGGTTAAAAGTCAGATTACATGCAAAAGAGGAAATAATTAATGGACGAAATGACAGAGCCAAAAATATTACCCAAAATGTGACTCATAGAGACCCAAAATAATAATAAAGAGGAAAATATGAAAAAAGAGATTAAAATACATAGAAGATACATTGGAAAGGTCTAACATGTATAATCAGAGTTCCAGAAAAAAACAATAGAAAGAAAAGAAACAATCTTCAATTACATAATGGCTAAACATTTTCAGAATCGTGGAAGGACAAAAAATATATTTCTGGTAGAAGTATGAATTTTGGCATACATATTGGTGTAACCTAATCAAGTTGATTGTGATTATTCCTTATAATTCATTAATTTTACTTTAATGGCATATATCTTAGACAAATTCTTGCACATACTCATTAGAAGACATGTGGATAGAGTGCTGTTTGTAATAATGTGTGTGGTATAGTCATACAATGGAGTACCATACAACAGTAAAAATAGTGGATCAACAATGATTAATCTTGAAAACATAAGAAATCAACTAAAAAGAATACATATATCATATATATCCATTTCATGAAATGCAAAACAATAATCTTTATAGAGAGCTATTTAGAAGATGACCTCATACACAGAAAACACCAAAAAGAATTATTAGTGCATGTCCACCCAATCTTTGTTCCATAGGTCTATAAACATATATACACATCTGCTACTCACTACATACTACATATGAACACATTTGTATTTTTATAACCTGCTTGTTTTGCTTAAAATAAATTATAAACAGTTTCTCATATAAAAAAATTTATAAATGATTTTATTGGCCACATAGAATTCTAGCATATGGATGTAACATGCTAAATCCTCTACTAGTCAACTTTTAATTGATTCAAACATTCTTTCATAATAAATAGCATTGCAATAAAGCATATTCTTACACATAAATCTTTATATTATATCACTATTTGTTTTAGTAGAATAAATTACTCTCAGTAGAATGATTTATAGAATGGTTATTGCACTATTCACTGACACCAGTGATGTGAGAATTATCACATCCTTGTTAGCTTTTGTAGAAATTAACCTATTTAATTTTTAAAAATTAATTTGATAGGTAAGAATGGAATTGGGTGTTTTAATATACTCTTATTTTATTTCTGTTTGAAACTTTTTATACATGTATGTGTCTTTCTATTTATTCTTTTTAAATAGTTTATACATTTATTTAGCCTATTTGTGTATATAACTTGTACATTTATCTTGTCTGTTTTTCTTCTTGACAAATTGCTTTTAAAAATAATTTGTGAAATCCTTGTGTGTGTTTGCATTTGCTGAAACTATTGTAAAATAGACTATTTTTTCAAGCATTGCATTTGGCTAGGACTCCATGGCAAAGAAACCTTGGAATTATCACTGGTCTGGTTCTCAGTGCTGCTGCCTGCCATGCTCTTCTCAGTGTTTGCCGAGCTATTCCATATACCACTAAGTAAAACTTTTATCTCATGTTGTAGATCAAGGGTTGACAAACTATAAAAAGTGGGCCAAATCTTGCCTGCCACCTATATTTTGTTTGACTTGCAAGCTAAGAAAACATTTTAAAGAGTTGGAAAAAAATCAAGAGGAAATTTTATGGCATGAAAATTATATGAAATTTAAATCTTAGTATTTATAACTAAAACTGTATTAGAACACAGCTATTTTCATTCATCTACATATCATCTATGGTAGCATTTATGCTACAATTGCAGAAGTGAGTAATTGCTACAGAGACCAATGGTCAATAGAGACTAAAGTATTTACTATTTGGCCCTTTATGAAACAAGTTTGCTGGTCCTTGATGTAGATGCATAGCTTCAAGTAGGATAAGAAATAGCACATTCTATTTTCAATACGTCACTTCCTTGCTGTTAGTTCTCACCTACGTTAGGGCTGTTAATGGAATTTTGCCAAAATCTCTTTTACTTACTGCTATAATCCTGGACATCTTTATTAGGAAGGATAGATATGAGCCATACTTTCTTTTAATCCAACTCCTGAAATTCTTTGAGGTATCGAGAATATGAATGGCATTCTTATTTTGGCTTTACTGTAAATTTTTACCCATTTTAAATTCCTTTGACAATTTTAATGGTGATTTGGGAGTAAGGAGACATAGATCTTTGCTCAATTACCTTTCTAGTACAACTTGTGGTTATTTATATTGTAATTTAAATGGGAATTTTAACCAGGATTCACACTCTCTAGGATTGGCATGGATCCCCTCCATCCTATAATAATACTGTTGTTTGAGAATGTTTGAGAATGGAAAACAATTTTAGAAAGCAATGATATAAAGTTTCGGTGAAAGAGAAATATAATTGATATCTGATTCTTTCCCCAAGTTTATTTCACTCATATTTTGTAAGGGAGAAAGAAAAACATTTTTTTAAATCACTGGTTGGCAATTATTTTTAATTTATTTTTAAATACAATAATTAGCCAGAGTATGAGACACTATCCCCTTGGTCCATGGCACTGCCTTACCCACTGTTAGTAAAGTGCAATTCCCATAGATGTAGAAATTAGTACAGGCAGAAACATGTTAGAGATCATGCCAGACTGGTGATACCTGGCTCTCTAATCTATAAGGAACACTAAAAGATCAATAAGAAATAAATGAGATTGAAAAAATGTTACTTATAGGCATTTATCTCAAAGTAAGCACCAATGTGCCTGAAAAGTATACTTTGATAAGCCACCTGGGTGATTCTTGAGTAAGAAAATACAATTACTAAACTTCTTTTAAGGATTGTGAGTCAAGTTTTCAACATGGCTATTATTTTGTTAAAGGAGTTATGTAAATAAATAGCTGTGATCCTCTTTTTCGCCTTTCACCCTTGCGCTTTAAAAAGATGTCTTTAAAATTAATATTTATAACAGTTTAAATGGGTATTAACTTTTCAGTCCCCAAATAACCCACATATCATTCTAGTTCAGGGGAAAAAACCACACAGGGGTCTATTAAAATACCCAAACTGGGGTCTTACTATTGGGAAAATGGGCTTGATGTGCTGCTATTGTACCCCATAGGATCAGAGCTCAAAATATTTTAAAAGTAACATTGGTCTCAAGGAATAGCTAATGGTGTTATGGGAAAAGAATTCTGGCATAGCCCAATGTGAAGTCAATTTTTCATTTTTATCTCTTTTTTTCAAAATTGATATTTTTAATAGCAAGGAGCTCATCAGCAGGAAGGAAGGGTAAGTCAGACAGACAAGAAATTAATTATTGGAGTTAATGTGTGAATTGTGCAGCCCACATTTTGCAAAGCACGTTGAAGTGAAATTAAAGATTATGCTTAAAGTCAATCAAGTGCTGCTAGGAAGTAAAAACTATCAATGTGTGTGTATGTGTGTGTGTGTGTGTGTACACAGATCACAGACATATATACAGATAGAGGTATAGATATAGACATATAGAGATATAAATAGAGATATAGACATAAAAATCATTATAAACTAAAATCCAGCAAGACCTTATGGGATACAGAGAAGAGGACAAGGACCACAAAAGGTAGAAGCCCACAAAAAAAAAAGAACTAGCTGTATTTTTAGTCATACTGGTTAATCATAGTCAATCAAGTGTGAGGAAAATAACAGAAATTGATTTCAGAAAATCCACTGAAGAGACAAATTGAGAAAAAAAAGATTTAAAGAGAGATATATTGTTATATTTGAGTTAATTAATGGTATATATTTTTAAAGGTTTCATTTAAGTTTGCTCTGTTATTTCTAAGAAATATTTCATCATCCTCATGATGTCCCAAGTTAAAAGATTTTTTTAAAAACAACTTAAATGTCAATTAAAGAGTGATTGGCCGGAATCGAATAAAAAGCACAGAGTACCAAAGCAAAGTACTGGACAGGCTTTATTGGGGGTCTGCGGTTGAGGTTCACTGGTCCCAGGGTTAGGGGCCAGAGAAGTCGCGTGTGCAGAGGGTGAGACAGTTGTTTTTAAAGGCTTTTTTGGTCCCGGATGTGCTTGGCGTGGTGTTCCATTGTTCTGTTCCCGTGGTTAGGGTCTTTCCACGCCAAGAAGGTCCCTGGTGCAATGTGAGGTCTCAATTGCATCAGCCGCTGGCCATCTTAAGTATTAAGCCACCTCATTGTTAGTGACTTAATGGCGTCTGCAGGCGACTGAACAAAGAGTATTGTTTAAACTAAGTTTCGTAAATCTAGAGTCTAGATTCTAGATTTTAGATATTGGAATATGAGAGCCTTTTTAAGGATCTTGTCTTAATGTGATTTCTGACTGGATATGCTACATATTTTACTAGGATACTACTGAGAGCACCATATGTTCAAGGTGATTCCTATATATTGAGGAAAAAACAGATTTAATTTTTTTCTCTTATGATTTATATTTTGGCTGGACTGAATTTTCTGTATCATCTTTCACCAACTCCACCTTTTGCTCCAAGATCAAATTTCAACACTCCACAAGTTCTCATGAGCTAGCACCTTTGTGAGCTCCGGCATTTCCACATAAACCAACTGGACTGAGTAATCTGGATTATCCTGCTTCATTTGTGTCTGGACGTTATTTTATACCCATAAAACTTTCTGTTTTGCTGATATTTGGATAGATTATTATAATAGGTTATGAAGACCAAACTCCATGAAGACACCAGACTCTGATATTTCTAAGTTGTGGAACCTTTGGAAATTTATTTGACATCTTAAACCTTCATTTCACCTTTTGCTACCTAGCTCAAAAGATGGTTATGTGAATTAAATAAGACCTTCTATTTATGATACTTACCACAGTGCCCACCTAATTGCTAAAATCTGGATAACTCATTCTCTAAAATAAAGACTGCTTTCTCAAATCCCTGAAACTGGGGTCCTGACATGAAAGAATGAATTGCCTAACAAGGTCAAGTTTCTTTGACTTTTAGTACTACCTATTTCCTGAAATTCCACGTGGATTCTTGAGAATCTTCTCAAATGAAAAAGTATTATTTACCATAGAGGAGTAACAAGATAAAGCTGATTATCCCCCCCTTCCCTGTCTTCTAGACTGTGGTCTCCAGAATAGAGGCTGTATCTATTCTTTTCTATATCCCTAGCAAGTTACTATTGTACATTAGTAAGTATTTGCTGAATATGTAGATGTCATATTTACCTTATTGATGAAATTTCCATAGCTGCTAATGTCTCTTGGGGCTAAACATGCATTCTCTATGCCCCTCTAAATATTGACCATTACGTCGCTGATTGCCCTGTCAAAGATTAGCTCTAGAGCCAGATCACTTTCTCAAAATTACCTAACCCTTTCTGTAGCCAGTTCTACCTTCTTTCCTCTTCTCACTGACCCCGTGTTGCTAAGACCCTAATATATTTTTAAACTGAGTTTACTTTAATGGTATCTGCATAACTTTTATGATCTTCCCCATCCTCTACCATGTAATACAGGTATTTCTATATGTACCTCACTGCAAAATTAAGTAGAAAGTTCTTTGAGATTGTGGCTGGGCCCTCATTTAAAGCAGTTTTTCAGTAAATAATTATTGGATTTTGATATTCTCAGCTTGGCGCTTTCACAAAGATATTATTCTCCCAGAAGTCATTGATAGATTAGTTCTAAAGTTAAAATTGATTTAAGGGGATTTAGGCCATATGTAGATAGATGGGAAAGAAAGAGAATTTTAAGGAAAAATTCAAAAGCAAAACAGGAGTATTTGTACAAGATATTTTTTAAAAAAAGAAAACAGGCTTTTGAGGTCAAATAAAATGCTGAGTTAAAAAAATTAAATTTTTACAAGACATCTCAAATTCTATCAGATCTCAAACCCTATGCTATGGTGGATTTGAAATATACAAAGTTTCCTAATTTGGCCATTAAAGTTTTTTATTCTCTTCGAGAATCTAAAGGGATTAGTGGACAATGCTGTTTTGTTGACCTATCCTGCTCATGGTGGCTTCCTGCTGTCGGCTGTGTTAAAGTCTTGAAAAATGTTAATTTCTTCTGAAGAAAATCTTGTAAGATCTCCCTTGACCCTGTGTCCTCTCAACTTACCAAGAGATCTTTGCAGCTTATTAAACTTTATCCAAAGTTACTTCTCTCATCATCTTTCCATCATGTTATCTAGGCCAAATCCTTGTCCCAGACTCAAGGTCTCATAAATGAGAACAAACAATATTGTTAAAAACAACAAAGACATCATTATTCTCCTATTTCTTAAATATGTGTCTTACTCAACCTTTGCTTAATCTAGTCTTACAATTTTAACCACAATAGAATAATAAACTTCTAGCATTTTGCCTAAAGGACCCTGAGATGTTTGCTTTTTCTCTATTCATTCACTTAAGAAGTATTTATTGAAGGCCTACTATGTGCTGGGCACTATTTTAGGTTTTTGAGATACATCCATGAATGATGAGTAACCACTTTGGAGCATGTTTTTAAGCAGAATTACTTTAAACATGACACTTCTCACTCAGTAGTGAGAGAAAATCCTCACCACTTACCTCCTCAGAACTTAATTTTTCCCTATCTGATAACCAGAATCAAGAAAAACTAAGCACAGACATTTCTTATTTTTTTGAAAGGTCACATTACGTCACTTCACTTTAATGAAAGACCTACATTGTTAGTTCCTATTTTTGAGAACTGAAAAAAAAAGTCTAAAGAGAATTTTTTTCTTTAGAAAAAAGTGAAAATAGCATTCAGCATTTGTTTTGCAGCAGCTGTTAATAGAGGCAGCATGTACCAGAAACAGCCACAGTATCACCCCTAAGCTCTTTCCCGGAAATGACACTGGACATCTCAACGTCAACCCACCATAGCTTTGAACTATGTCTGCGAACACCTGTGCTGTATCTCCATTCATTTTGTGCATCCATTAACAAGATGTGTCCTGAGGTATCAGAAAAGCCTAAAAGCCCTCAAAAGGGTGTTATGCTTATTGTAAAACTAGACATAATATTTGGTATGATTTGTTTTTTGTTTGTTTTAGTTTGTGAACATTCAAAATTTTTTCCATATAAATTAAAGATGGTTGCTTCTTTATGCCATTTTGGCTTACCTAAGGTTTCATAGAAATGCTCTGCTTTCAAATAGCAGGAGAAGCCTGTATTTGAAAATATTTTAAAAACTTAATTTAAAAAATTGTAATTAATAGAAAAATTATAGAAAAATTACAGGGGCTTAGTTTTTGTGGATTGGTTCATAAGTTGATCAACAAGCAACATATTAAAATGTGTTCCACTAATTAAACATATTAAAATGTGGTCCACTAATTAAATAGTGGACCCAATATTTTGCATGCTGCCTATCCCAGGGGAACTACAATTGAGAAAAAGCTGCACAGTTGAAAGAAAGGGAAAAGGACCCAGAAGAGGACTTTCAGCCATGTATCCCTGCTGAAACAGAATGAGAGAGGGAGCAGGTTTCCAGCTTTCCACGTAGGTGGCCAGTTTGTGACTTGTCATGAGTGTTAAGCTAAATGCTTTGTCAGTGTCTGTCCCTCATGAGAGAAATGCCATGGTAACCACAGTGCCCACAGGCTTTGCTGGAAGGTTTTCGGGTTTCAGCGGAAGGAAAGGGCTGTGTCAAACAAAGTGTAGCTCAACAGAGGCTGATCACCCTCCTCCAAGTGCGGCATCTGTCCAAACTTGGGAGCTCCATTTTTGTAGTCTTGAGGCAGCTCTTGTCCTGAAAGCCTAACCTCCAATTTGAAAATGTTCTCAAAGCTTTCCTCAAAATGAAAATATTTGTTCAAATCCTCAGAATGCAATAAGAAAATATCCTTCTAGCAAAAGCAATGACTTAGCATTTTGGGGTTGGCACAAATGTAGGAAAACATCGAACGGAGAATCACAGCCCGTCTGGTTATTGGCTGAGTCTTGCTTCTAAGGATTAAATCGCTTTATGAACTTGGCTTACTTTCTCTCTTGATGATTCTTGGATAGAATTCCCAAGACTTCATATTTTTAATGTGTCCTAATTTACTTGGAGAATCTCATAGAAACTCATAACATTATACCACAGAGACTAACTTCCACAACTCCTTACTTTTGAGATGGGAAAACTGAGATTGGAGATCTGTTACGATTTATCTCCAAGGCTGCATAATTAGTTAGTGCCAGAGCTAGGAATAAAACTTTGACTCTTTCAACTACTCCATATTACCTCCTCTTCTCAGAAATTAATTTTCTCTTATTATCCTTCTTATTCCTAGGTCACGTGATAACGTTTTTAACAATGTTAATAACGTGCTTGAAGCAAATGCCAGGAAAAGTATTCTCAAGTATGTACTCTTTAGGGAAACATAATACATGAATGAGAAACTAGGTGGTCCAAAAGAAAAACTGGAAAAGATGACACTTGTTCCAAGTTCTCAAGCTTACAGAGCGATAGGGGCCAGCTTGCTTAACTGCTCTGTTTCCATATTCACAAAATAAGGGTGATCTGTTTCCATTTAGTGGTTTCTCTATGAAATATTTTAAATCAGCAATAGGGGTAAGTGGTGCTTAAAGCAGAAAGAAAAAGAAGAGTGTCTGCCACTTCAGTTTTGCTTTTAGTACAGTAATTGTACAGATCCTTCTCTACATTAAAATTTCACTTCTCTCTATTGCTTGCAGTTAGACCCACTCCCCCCATACCACATGAGAAATCCATCTGATTATATTTCCTAACAGGTATTGTGCAATATTTTGTATGTTTAATTCAGTCATTCAACAAATGTTTGTATACTGGAACATTGTGTTAAGTGCTAAGGTCACAAATGGTATCTTAATTAACATTTATTCAACAAAGACTGCATTAGTCTTTGTAGTAGTCAGAGTCTACTACAAAACAATTTCTGCACTGGGTGCTGAGAATACAAAATTAATTAAGATTGAAGCTTGACCTTGAGAGCCATATGTTTAGTGAGAGATATAAGGATGAATAAATAATACTTAAACTAAATGTATGTTAATCATTACATTATCATGTTTTTTTCTAATAAAAATTATGTAAATGCTAATGTCTCCACTGAGCATATGAGCATAAGATGCCACATTTCCAAAATAAAAGAAGCTATGATATTAGTCTGGATGGTGTTGTCCTCATTTCTCTTTCTGTAATTACTGCAGTGTTGTAGAATTTTTATGGGCCTTGTTTCTACTTTTTTTTTCTAGAGGCAGATGAGAAATCATTTCTTTTATCAAGCTGCTGCTAGGACTCAGGTCCATTGTTTAGTCCTACAGTCCTCCTAGCATCCGAGATTCTGCGATGTCATCTGCTACTTTACCCACTTTATAAATATAACTACTAGTTTATCCACTTTAGTGACCTCTCGAACATCCCACTTGCTTAGATGGACATAGTATCTGTCACATGGCCTATGGTTACCATGTTCCACCTGCCAGGAAACCTTGTAACTTCCTTTATGCTTTTGAAGTTAATGAAACTATGCAGAACTTGATTCTAGGGTATTATGTAACCTCCAAAAAGATGTAGACATGGGGGACAGTATCATAGTGTAACTATCTCAGGAACTTCAACTGACAGTTCCTTTTAGGATTCAAAAGTTTTTCTTCCCCATGGAAATGTTAATCTGAGCAATAATAGGAAAATAAGAATATGAAAGAAGACAGAGGCAACTACATCTGGTGTTGTGCATTTCATCATTGTGCATTGAGAAACTTCTAATCCTATAGACTTGCTTTTAATAGAAACCAGATAATTTTGAGGTTTTATCTTCATATCATCTCCCAACATCATAAAAAAATCCTCTGCATAACAAAAGAAAGTGAGGCATTAACGTTTGAGCAATGGACTGGTGTCAGCAACAGCAAAATGGCTTTAAGGCTTAGAAGTCTGGGTTTTTCAAAACCAACGGACAGTATTTATGAAGGAATTAGAGGGATAAAAGCAGGAGACAGAGTGAGAACATTCAGAATGAATGCGTGGCAATGTCTCCAGAGTCAGATTGTGCAATAATGTAGAGTCAGAGACCTGATGGCCAAAAAAACTTAGTATGCTCTGTTTTGTTAAGGAAGTGAAATTCCCTGGGCAGAGACACCACAGGGCAGCTCTGTTGTTTATTCTTGGCTATCGTTCTTATCCGCATTATGTGAATGTGACCTTAGAACCAAAGCAATTGTTCTTCTTTGAGTGAAGTTTAGGCATACTCTCTTAGAACAAAAGTCAAAACCATAACTCTTATTCTCTTAATTTTGGCTCTCTCAGAAGCAGACCATGAGACAGGAATTAGAGTGCCAAAGTTTTGTTTGGTTAATACAGGCAACAATGGTAGGTAAGTGGAGTGGAAAAATAGGAGAGAAGATGGTTGAGAAAAGGTGTATTATTAAGTCAGCTACCACAACAGGGAAGAGAAGCTTAATTCTTTGATACTTCCAGCCTGGTGTGCCAGACAGGATGGTCTTCTGTGCTTCCAGAGATGAAGAAGTGCGGAAGCAGCATGCAGCATCTGGGAATCTGCTCATGTACACTAAACGATACAAGGCATGTATGTGTATTTGAGGGTGAGAAGGCACTGACGAGCATCTGCTATACTGCAGGCTAGTTTACTGTCTGCAGTAGAAGGAAAGGTCTTCTGTATCTTAATCCAGCATCCTGAAGAGACTCCGATTCCCATCTGAGACAGATTTATTTTCTGAAGTGAATGAGCTCTTTCTCTTCAGATTCAAACAGCAACTATAAACATGTACAGGTATACATCAGAGATATTCTGGGTTTGGTTCTGCACCACCACAAGAAAGCAAGTGTCACAATGTAGCGAGACACAATTTTTTTTGATGGTGGAATCTCTTGCCTTAAGTTTGTTGAAAAACCCATCAGTGAAGCACAAATGATTGAAATATGCCTGTATTAGGGAAACTGATAGATTAGGACTATCAGGTTTTCTCTTGAAAGCTTAAGAAATCTATCCTAGAGGCTGGGCTGATCTGGAAACCCACAGCATAGTGAAGTGTGGTGTAGAGAATAAACTTGCAATTCAGATAAACCTGAGTTGGACTTCCAGCCATGATACTAATTACATAAGAGATTCTGGCTCTCTGAGCCTTGGTTTTCCCATCTACCAAGTATGGGTCTGGTCAGTTATATTGCAGGGTTATTGGGAAAATTATGGAAGTCTGCATCTGTTGAGTATCCACTATGGCTTGTGACACCTTGTAGAAATGCCACAAATATAAAACAAAGAACTAAAGCATCTTCAGAGCTCCTTGGATCTCTCCTAAATAGAGAGCCCTTCCCTGTTTGGGTCTCTTTATACAAACCTTCCTTATACAAACCACCTTACCCAAACCTTACTGGTCCAGGCTGATCTGAACAGAGACACAGCTTAGAATGTTCTGCTATCATGCAGGGAGCTTCTCTCATGACCTCTGACAGAGCTCAAAAAAATTCTTCAAATGCAACATCCTGCAATAGAAAAAGAAAAATAATTTAGGATCTAGATAGGCCCAGTTTTGCTATTTCCTATTCTGCTATTCAATAAATGTTTATTTAGTACCTGTTTTATCCAAGTCACTATATTAAGTACTTCATGACTTTAAGAAAATCTGGGAATTTCTGCCAGATAAGATTCCCTTTTTGGGAATATAAGAAAGGCTCTCTTCCTCCAATCTCTAGGCCAAGCCCAGTTACCCAAGGGACTGGAAAAAGAGGGTGCAAGAAGGCATAATTTCCCACAAAAGGGTTTGCAGAATTAGAAAAATATATATGGTCAAGGTCAATCCTGAATCACAGCTCTCTGATATCTAGAACAGCAGAGACACTAAGTCTAAACCTCACTAGGTGAAGGGTGAAGGTAGTTGATGTATCAACATATTTTTCTTTCGTTGATTCCTGGAGAATGTCTGCAGGCTTTCCAAAGACAATACAAAGACACCTGCAGTTAAATGGATGGTAACTACCAAGAGTTAGGGTGTAGGCAGAATGGTGTTTGGGAATGACAATTTTCTATCAGCCTCAATCAAGGCAGCATGAATGGCCAATTGGAAAAGTTGAGGGACATACTGGCAATTCTTCATGTGTCCTTCTAAATCCATACTCTTTCTTTTCCTACCCTGCCCTGGAAAGCTGACAACAATGGCAAGTTCCCTGCTGGGTTGCCATGAGATGGTTACATCCTTCACCGAAGGCCATCCTTCTGTCAGGAAAAACTTTCCAAGCAGCCAGGCCTTTGTTTTTTCTCTGGGCCTTTGGGCCTCATACTGGTCACAGCTCCATCCCTTCTTTGTTTTCATAAGTTCTTAATATACCTTAGTAAATAATTCCTTTATTAAACTCTCCTCTGGGATGGCATTTGCTAGAGACCTATGCACTGAGCAACAGGGATCATGTGATGCTTCTTCTATTTGTTAAGGTATTGTCAGTGTAACTACTTTAGTGAGATGTTTCCATAAGACAAAGGACAAATATAAAACAGGTTTTTTTTATTCTAACATCTATCATCTATAGTCTGTTAAATCCCCCTTTTAGGGAAGGACACAAGTTCCTTAGATCATACCTCAATAAAACTTCATAGCTTTTAATTACTCTCATTTACTAAAAATACATCATTCTATTTTTTAAAATATAGTGCCATTCATTTTAAAACTTCAGTCTCATATTTGTTTCAATCTTTCCTTCTCACTTCACGCAGATTTAGCTAGTGGTTCTAGTCCTTGAGGGCAGGGACCATGGTCAACTCTCATATAGGTGTCCTCCCCTTCGTTTTCCCCTGTGCTTTATCTATGATATTGGGGGTGAAGTGTAGAAAGCAGGAAAGAGCACATTCTCCCCTCTAAAGTGACTGCCCGAGAGGAGGTTGCTGGATATTGTAGTCTGGATTATGGTGCTTCTATATGCTGACTGGCCATTGTTCCCTGTTGGTAGGTGGGAAGTTCTCCCATAAGCTTCCTGACTTGAAATTACTGGTTTGCTCTTGACCTCATCTCTTACCATTCAGTACTCCATCAAGGCATCGGAGACACGCTCTCTTGCTTTGGGGTTAACTCCACTTACTAAGTATCTTGCTTCAGAGTTACCAGGAAAATAGTTCAAATCCAGCCATTGGCTGATGAAGAAAATTTCACATTCCCTGATGATTGCCCATGGACCCTCAGCTTCATTACCTCCTTCCTCTCTTTCTTATATCCTCACAGCTTTGAGATTTCTACTGATTCATTGGAGAAGCAACTCTGAGAAAAGCAGTTCCCAGCTGAGGAGGGGGTACTTTTGAGCATTTTCAATCTTTACGAACATTTTTCTTGGGTTCTTTAATCCTGTTCTTCGGGAAGGGAAAACACTGAATGAGGTGAAGGGAGATGGAAGTGCTTCCCTCTACTGCAATGCCTTTGTCTCTACCAGTCTTTCTCCACTGTGAAGTTGGGAAGGACATGATAATGTTCTCAGTGAGCTCTCTTGTGAGTGCACTGTTTCCAAATTTAGTAGGTTTTAACCTTAAAACATAAATATGGGATTCTTAAAAGCACTTTGCTCATCTTCAGGTTTTAATAGTAATTCTGTGGAAATAAGAAAAGTCTTACTTAGCACTGAACACTCATTCCATCACATTTTGATGTGCATGTGCTCCCCACACTTATTACTTCATTTGGTTCTCAAAACAACTCTGTAAATTTTGGGGGATAAATGAAACCTCATTTTATAGAGAACCTAGAGAAGATAAAGGAGTTACACAAAAAAGCAAGGCTAAAATATATATTGAAAATAGAAACTAGGTCTTTTGACTCTCTGTGACTAGTGATCTTTCTGATAACAGATTAGACTGATCTTCTTGAGGGCCAAGACTATACTTTGTTTATTTCTATATCCTTATAATCCTGAAAAATAGTATGTGTTCTAAAAATATTATCTAAATGGAAAAGCAAACCAAGCAACTCATTTCTAGACTTTCCATTGAGTCCCAGAATCTCAGACACAAAAGCCATGTAAGCCAGCTCTCTATCTGGTCATTAAACCCCACCTACTTTTCTCCCCAATACAGTCTTTTAAAATCTATGATTATAATCTCTGAGCATTCTCTTCTTTCAGCTAAGCACCTTCAATCAAGGGACATGGTCTTGAACTTTTTATGGGCCACAGCTCAGTCATCATCAATAGCAGTATGAATTACCAGGTGCTGTGCTAATTCCTTCTCTTGCACTCTTCAGAAGAAACCTATGAAAAAGGTATTGCAATTACTATTACTTTTTAAGATAAGAAACTGAAACTTGGACTAGTTAAATTATTTTTTTTTAGAGACACACAGCTAGAAAATAACAGCATCATACTTTGAACCCAGGACTGTCTGATTCCCAAGTCTGAGGTTTTACACATAACAGCTTTCAAACATGATCCCTAGTTTGTGGTCTGACCAGGACACCATATGTTGGAGACATCAATCCTGTCATTCTAGAATACTACACTTAAGGCTGCCTACGCCATCTAGGAAAACATTCTCATTTATAATGAAGAACAGATTCTCGTTTTGCTGTACTATCCTGAAAGTACAACTTTGTGGCATTCTCTGTTTTCATGTGTGTTTCTCTTCCAGGCACTCCCATTTCATGGAATTGTTGGTTTTAACAAACCAATATATATATATATCACTCACCATTGGAACCTGAAAGGAGAATGGAGAATGAAAGAAGAATGAAGTGTGAGCACATCAAGACAACTGGCATGTCACTGCTGTCAGTAAAGAAGGAGTGCTTGCTGAGAAGAGGATACATGTTGTTTTGAATGAAACAGAAATAGGCAATTTTTCTGTTACTTGCCCATCCCCCACAACCCATGAACTATTTTTCTAGAGGGTGCTATGATGTTGGGAGATGCTCTGAGATCTGTAGGAATTCTCACTGCAATATTGATAATTTATTAAATGGGGAGAAGCTTTAGAAATCATCCAGACTGACTTCATCACCAAATGGAGGAAGAGACTGAGACAGAGAGAGGGGAGTCACTCATCCAGAGTCACATAGAAATTTACTAATAAGCATGTCTCTAGTATTCTGATTCCCAGGCTTGAATTTTTGTCACTCAAGACTACTTCAACTAATGAATTGACAGATAAGAGTAGCAATTGACAGATAAGACTAGCCAGAGGATAAGGTGAAAAATCTCACTTATTGAACACCTTCTCTATGATACTTATTGTGCATTTCATCTTCATTGAACATCATAACAACATTGAAAACTGGTCTTTTCATTTATAGGTGGGACAATTAAGGCTGAAAGATTTATAGTAATTTTTCCACATGCACAGAGCCAGGGAGTGGCAGAACCTACATATAAAACAAGGCCTCTCCAATTCCAGAGTTTATATCTCTTCCAGTAATGTCATTTCCATAGCTGAACTCTGCTCTTTCTCCTCTCCTCTGTACAATTCTCTTCTCTGTCTCTCACTCATCCCTGTCTCTCCCTCTGCTCTCTGTCTCTTCTATCTCTCCTTCTGCTCTCTCTCTATAGGGTCCTGTTCCCAATAAACAGTGTCTCAAACCTCTCAAACCTCACATCTAATCAAGCTTCAAGTTCTAAACATACTGCCTCCTAAAAATCTATCTGCTTTTCCTTCTCACTGTTCGTACCCTCGATCATGACATTACCAGCTACGACCTGGATTATTGTAGAAGACTTCTAATTTACCTCCTTATCTCTACTCTCCACTGGAGCTAGAAGAAACTTTTTATCTGACAGTATCTCCTCTCTACCTAAAACTCATTTGTGGTTTTTCATTGCCTTTAGGACAAAGCCCTAAGTCCATAACAGAGTTCACAAGATCCTCTGAGAACTGATGTCTCTGTGCCATTTCAGGCCCACTTCCCCCTTGCTTTCCAGGTTGCCTCCCTGGCCTTCCATATTTTTAAGGACATCTTTGCTTGGCTAACACAAAGACCTCAAATCTTAGCCTGAGCTTCACTTATGTAAGTTCACCTTCCAGAACCTTTTAGATCAGTTGAGCTCTCCCTTTCATACACCCCTTATACACCCTTTAGAGTAACTCAAAATTGTAACACATGTTTCATATCTATCTTCTCCTATGGATGATGTGCTCTGTCAGGAGTGGAGCTGTGAATTTCTTGAGTTCTCTGTTATCCCCAACACCAAACCCAATGCCTGGCAAATGGGAAAGTTTTAATTAATACAAAGTGAATGAATGAATGAATGAATGAATTTACTCTCCAACTAAGAATGAGCAATGTGTGGAATCTGAGCATTTCTACTAGTCAAACTCTAATCCATCTTCTTATAGGCTGCTACACATGAGAAATATATAATCCAGGTATCAAGTGTGGTTTGTCTTATGTTATTTAATCCTTCTTTGTGTTCTCAAAATGAATGGTATCATTGTAAACAATAGATGATGCAGAAATGGATTTTTAGATTCACTAGCAATGATGAATTTAATAATTATAAGGAATATATTAAGCCCCTTTTTTTCTTTTCTTTTGCTAAATATTAGCTGGCTTAACCTCCTATTAATAGTCTTCCTTCAATGATAAATAACCACTGGGGCAAACACATGTTTCTGAATGTTGGCAGTAGTACTTATATATAAACACAATGTGCCTAGATAAAGCAACTTAGAATAGCAGAGTGCTTGAAGGAACTCAGAATTACTAAACACAACCCTCTTACTTCACAGATGTGAACATCAGACTTCCAGGTCAAGAGGTTAGATTAAGTACATACTAAAATTATCCCTTCCACAGTTCAACCTCATAGAAATTCTGCATAAAACACTTTTTAAAAAATATAAACAAGCTACAAAGCAAGGAAGGGAAATCTATGCCAGAAATTTAGAGGGAATGGTAGTGATGATTAAAAGCTGAAGCTGAATTGTTCCTAAGGGTTTTAGGTCTAATACAAGGTTCAGAAACTGAAGTTTCAATGCCCATGTTAGAAAGAGACTGGGTCCCAAGACACAGATCACTACAGGAATCTGAAGCTAGGACTCTTGAGTGGACCTTGGAGTCAGAAAAGGCCTTGAGTCATGAAAGAGTATCATGAAAATATCCAACAAGTAGTACTAAGTCATAACCAGGAGTAAGCCTATGTGCTCTGGATAAAGTAGAATCACAACATAAAACAGGAATTTTAAAATTGTGCTTTATCAAAAGCAAACACGACTTATCACTGTTAGAAAACCAAAACACTAGAAACTAACATGGGCTCTAATTGAGAGAAAATTAACTCTATAGTGTATAGTCAAGGACAACCATTAAAATATCTCATGGGGTTTGAATAGGAAACCAAAAGCTGCTCTAGGGAATTAAGAACATTACAGCCTTTGGAAGGACCTGAGGAACAAGATCAGAATGGCCACTGCTGGCTTTCAGGACCCAGAAGTGCAGGAATAATAGGCAGAATGCCACTAGTGAGCTCAGTTGACTGAAGTGGGAGAATCTTCAGAAGAGGAGTCAGAAAACTATAAACAGTAGACCAAACTTGGATCATGGACTGTTTACTATACTGCTGGCTATCTAAGAATTTTTTTTAATATTTATAAAGGGAGGCAAAAAAAAGAAGGAATATGTAATAGAAGACTTAATATGACCTGCAAAGGCTAAAATACTTATACCTGGTCTTGATGAAAAAGGTTTGCTTAGTCCCTGCCCAGGAAGTTATTTGGAAAGCACTGACAAAATCCCACCTTTGCTGTCTGTCAATATTCTTGCATTTTTCTGCAGTAGCTATAGCTGGATAGCAGCTTTTCAACTTTTTAAATCTTCTATGAATGCTTCTCATTGTTGAAAACTACCCAAAGTATTCTTGGAAATGGTAATTCTCACATTTTACTCTTACATACAGCAAAAAACAAAACAAAACAAAACAAAACAAACAAATGAACAAACAAAAAATGTAGAAAAGGTAGAGATTATACTGAGTTGACAATACAGATGGGAAGCTCACGGCCCAATGCAAACATGAGAGAAAAACCTTACATAAGTTAACTCACACAGAAGATGAATTTGTAGAGCAATATAAAGACATGTAAGAAGGGTCACAAACTCTCCAAAATAGAAAAATATAAATATAAGAACAAGAGGTAATATTGTGATCTGAAAAGGAATTTAACAAATGTGCTTAAAACATTCAAAGAATTAAAAAATGGCAACAATAAGAAGGGAGGTTTTTTAAAAAGTAGATATAAAAAAGAACACAGTAAATACCATTTTATACACACTTTACTGTCTATGCAGCTTTGCTGAAAAAAAAAAAGAATCTATTAGCTAGGGATAGATGTAAGTATGAGAAAAATTAAAATTGGCAAATTAATTGGCAAATCTAAAAAAGTATTTAATATAGTATGAATAAAAGCAACAAGAATGACTATTCATACAAGTGTTAAAATAAGCTGGAACTATAAAAATAGACAACAATATCATGGTGGTTGGGATAGGGTGTTGGTAGAGAGATGTTAAAACATGTTTAGGTCCACATGCCTTTTGAGTGCAGCATAAAGACAGTGATTAACTTCAGCCTATTAGAAAATTTGCAATTTAGGCACATGTGTTAAAATCTTAAAGATAACAATTAAAATAATAGTTTTGTACAATTTCTAAATAGAGTAGCAGAAAAATAAGTGTTAAAGAAAATTTATTATTTTAACAGAAGATAAGAAAGGATTGGTAAAAGAGGCCCAAGGGCTCCAAGGAGAAGACAGTGCCATGCAGCCAATTCACAACCGAGCCAAGCCTACAAGACATGAACCCAGCTTTGTACCACCTTGCTTGCACCAAGATGTCTTTCTTCATACACCACCGTTGATTTTTGCAGAGAAACCATATGAATCCAATTGCTAAATGTTTGTGATCCAATAAAAAATTAAGGTGTGATTTGATGATATAGTGAGAAAAAAATGTGCTTGTATTTAAATACACATGGTTTAAAATTCCAGCTATGCCATCCACTGGTTGTATCTTTGGATAAAGTACTTAACTTCTCAGCTTCAAGTTCAACATTTGGTAAATTAAACTAGTAATAGCAATCACATAGAGTTAATGTAAACATCAAGTTATTCAATATAGATTAAACAAACATAAAGCACTTGGTTTAATTCTGGAATCTTAGTACAAGTTAAATAAATGTAGCTGAAGTTAATGGTAAATTTCCAAAATAGGAAGAAGGATGTCAATACTAGAGGGGTAGCATCAAACATCAGCTCTAAGGAATATGACAAAGTCACTAATAATAACAATAAGGAGCAGAAGGCGGAAGAAGAGGAGGAAGAGGAGGAGGAGGAAGAGGATAAATGATAGTGAAGTGAAAAGTAAAGATCAGGAGATCAAGAACAGGTTGGGAATTATAGTGCAAAATGCACAAAGGCAAAGCCTCAGGATTGAGTCTGAGGGTGATATAAGACTGTCAAAGGCTCACCTATGTACACTAGTTATGAGGCATGAAAACAGGTCTGATGGCTTCACAGAAGTTGGCCCATAGGCCAATATCAGTTTTTATAGATATCATTTTGATGATACCCAGACACACCCATTTGCTTTTGTATTGTCTATGGCTACTTTTGTAATGGCAGGGTTGAGCAGTTGTAGCAGAGACCATGTTTCCAGCAAAGGCTATAACATTTACTGTCTGGTCTTTTTAGAAAAAGTTGGCCAACTCCTGGCTTAAAGGAACATGCATACTCAAACAACCTCTACCCCCTGTAAATGGTGAAGCCAATTCTTTGTCTTTAAAACAGACCAACTCACCATGTAGCTGGGTCAATTAAGATGAGCTCAAAGTACTTCCAGCCTACTTATTACAAGTGACTTCAACTCTTTTGCTTTGGTCCCATTTAATGATGTCTTATCTTCTTACCTCTAGCTTAATCTCTAACTTCTATGCTTACCTCTGGAAACTGATAGTTAAATCTTACTTTTCTAGTTTAATCTTTGAAACACTTTTAAGACCTGAGCTGTGCTCCCCTCTGTCCCTTCTTGCTCTGTCTGCTTTGTGTAAATGTCCTGTACTATCCAGATTTAGTTCTCCATGAAGGAAGAAGACACAAGAATCACTCTGAGAGTAAGGATCTATTTTTATCACAAATCCTAACACATGAGAGAACATGAGAAAATGTCTATTGAATAAATAAATATTGTATAAAGAGAAGAAAATCCAGACATTTACAGAGAACACGCTGGTCATAGGAAAGGAGTCAAGAAGAAAGAAAATGTACTTTGGTTTTATAAAAGCCAGTATTAGGAAATTAGTGAAAGATGAGATGGAAACAGTAGGAAGAATCTAGATCAGAGAGAGATATGTGTGCATGGTAAGACATTGGAATTTGATTTTGCAGGCAGCTAAATGATTCGTAATTAAAGCTAGAACAAACTTTTTTACCCTATCATGCAATTTTGATGTCTCATGATTTGAAGGTAGAAGGATAGAAGGGATGGAGAAAAGAGAAAGGAAAAGTTCAAGGATTGTGCTAGCTGCTACCTACTCTGCTGGATCCTGTAGAGCAGGGAAGTGACCTCTGCAAAACTCTATTTCCTAGGCTGTCATGCCAACTGGCTTGAGTTCAGTCCAGCAATGGGAGGCACTAGTGGAAGGTTGGAGGGCAAGAATATAGGAGACGCCAGTGTATTTCTACCCCTTCCTTTCTGTTCCCGAGGTGTCTCCACTTGTGTCTGCCTCTACCATCACAGATCCTGTGGTGGCCCTTCTTTATATATTCCCACTTCCTATTCTGTGTCCCTCTCTCCTAGATTCTGGTAACACTGTCATTTTTCTTGGCCCTTATAGCCCTAGTGGTGAAAGCAGCTGTCTCTTGGGTTCCTAATTTCTAGGTTGTTTCACTATTGCCACCTAACCCTTCAGCTCTTCTAACAAGTGTGTCACCAGTTCACTATGTTAAACCCTCCCCATTAAACTTCCTTGGTGAATTCTATTTTTCTGACTGAACTCTGATTGAGATTGGGATGAAAAAAGAAAAAAGAACTTGCATTTATTTATCTTTGTGTCCCAAATCCTTGGCCTGATACAAAGCAAACACTCAGTAAATACATGTTTAATGAAACTATTAAACAAAATGACAATAATTTCTTCTTCTTTCCAACTCCTATTAACAATGAATCATAGAAACAAGGGTGAAAGTGATAGCATAGAGAAGTATTTTGAGGATTCCTATAAATGAAATGATCACAGCAAGGCAGGCTCATGTGGTAGGGGCTGCCATGCTGCTTGCTGGAGCCATGGTAAGCAACCCTCCCATAAGACTTGGGTCAAGACAAGGTGGCTGAAATATAGAAGCCACTCTGATTTGCCTGGAAAGATCAAATTTAGATAAAATGCTGGAACTCTAAAAGCCTTGTGGTTCAAGTCAGAGGACAGGATAGCAGCTAATAGCTGTGGAGGGCTCAGCAGGAGGTCAGGAAGATCTAAGAACAGCAGATATGGGCTCATGCTTTCCAGTGTAGTATCCAGTTCCTAACGTCTAACCAACCCCTGGAATAGTTTTTTCAGCCTTTCCAGGACTCTGTGTTTTGATTAATTTTTCCCTAAGAGGCAGCAGGACATGCCAGAATGAGAACAGAACTTGGAATCTGAAAATAAGACACTGATTTTCACTTTGCTACTCAACAACCTTGAGAGCTTAGTCAAGATATTAAACTCTTTAAACTGTTTTTTTTTCATCTATAAGATAGAAATAATAGTACCTACATCCTAAGGGAATTGTGACACTTAAGTGAATCTATATAATATAGTAATAAAAAAATAAAATAGGGTGGTTAAAGAGATGCGCTACAAAGTGAATTTTTGGTTGGATCCTCTGTTCTGCCCTCATTAACCTCTGTAAACCACAGTTTCTTCATCTATAAAATTAAGAAAATAATAATTACTTGCTCAGCAAAATTTAAAAAAAAAACACCTGGTAACTTGTAAACATTCAACACTATCAAAATCAATATGACCTGCTTTGCCGTTTTGTGGCACATGTTATGTGTGTTCTTTAATCTTCACAAGATTCTATAAGGCTAGTATTGTTATTAATCCCATTTTAAAGATGTTTATATGGAGGTTTACTTGCCTATAATAACATAGTTCTTCTTTGTCTATGACTACATAGTTAATTACATAGAATATGCATATTACCTCTGAAATATTAATGATCAATATTGTTGTTATTATTATTTGAAACCTATATAAAGTATGTAACACAGATTGGCTATTTTTATCTATTAGTCTCCTACCTTTTATGTGTAAAGAAACATTTACTACCACCTATGATGTAGTCCATTGTGTGTTAGGTTCAAAAAATTTTCTCCAGTGAATTTGGGTAATTTCGTTATGCTGATATACTAACAGAATTTTTTCTTTTTTTGCCCTAGAAGCAGGAAATACTATTTATTTTTAAAAATTTGAGTGCAGCATCAGAATTAAAGATGGTGTATATTTTGGAGAGTTTTCTAGTAAAGGTAAGGCAATGCCATATTATGCTTTTGACATTTAGCCAAAGAAGAGAGCAATAAACTGGACCAGGACCCAGGTCCAGCTATGTGACCTGAGCACACATTCAGATCTTGCTGGGCCTCAGTTTTCTCATTTATAAACTGAGAATATTGAGTGATGTGACTTCTGGTACCCCTTCCAATCCTAAAATATGAATGTTATTTTGCCCACAGTGTCAATATCTTTTATGATGATGATGGCCCTAGAAGAAATTTACTTAACTGGGCACCTAAAAGCTTTCACCTGATAGCCTTAATGTGGGCTCATATCCTCTCATACTTGGCTTGCAGCAAAGTGTTGGTCTAATATTACAGCTCCTTCAAATCACATTATTTCTATGTATTAAGCTGAACTCTAACACTTGAAGTCTTATTTTTTTTTTTTTTTATGATTTTGGCCAAAGTAGACATCCTGTTTTTCAGGGAGAAAGGGCTTTAAAATTCACTTCTCTGCAAATCTACTCTCCCTCTCAAAATCATATTTTGATGAGTTAAGTATAAATGAATAAAAAAACATATGGATTTCATTTTTCTTAAAAATCACATGGGCTAACAGTGAGGAAAGAAAAGATGAGGAAAAAAAGAGAGGGACTGGTACATAATAGAAGAGAGGGGGTTCCATTGAATAAAAAATTTTTAGATAATTTTTAGAAACAACTACCATGAAAGGGTTGTACCAGATTCACTACCTCTTTGTGATAACTAAAGGGATTCTTGTGCCCCTAAAGATCGGACTACAAATGCCACACGATGAGGGGAAAGGGACAATGGCTTTGGAATTAGATCACAGTTTGGACAATTTTGCTAGTAGTGTGATTCTATATGCAAGTCAGTTATCTTAGGAGATCCATTTCTGTATATGGGCATGATAATACCTATGACATCTGGTTATTATGAAGCTTATTAACAGCATTTATAAAGTTCCTAAAGACATATTTGGAACACGGCAGTACTTCTGCATTATTTGGCACCCAATCTAACTACCAATGGAGAATGAACTTCTGGTGGAACCATCTTGGTTTGGTCATCTGTGAATGTACTTTATCAGTTCTTCCCTACTTGCACCCTTCATTTCTAAGTCCTATGAAAAGTCAGCAACCTGCAAAAATAATTGTATGTCGGTTTTAGAATGACTGTGACCGCAAAAGAATATATACACAAGTATGTTACATCTGGTGGCAGGCATGTTCTTTTCACTTGTGGTTAGGACAAATCCTACGCTGGGTTCCTTCTGGGCTGTTTTTGGCCACTTCACCCTTATGTTTTCTCCCTATTTCTGATCAGTTCCCACAGCTGGGTGTCTCTCTATTTGTTTCCAGGGTTACCTTCTTTCTTGCTTCTCTCCCAGTCCACTGGAACTAGTTAGAAGGAAGGAATTAACTAAGGCCAAGTCTTCTCCTTTTCTCTAAGGCCTTAGGCCTGTTCTATCCTTTCCATGTTTACACTGAATCTTACACCCTCCTCTACCCATCTCACTCAGCTCCCTAACTTTAATGCAGAGGAAGGAGTACACTCTCAGTGTTATTGCTGCTGTTGTTGGTCCTGATAGGTTAAGTGGATTGAAGTTTAAACTTAACCCTTAAAACATTCTAAGTCCTAGACCAATGTGCCTTTTAAGGACCAATCTTTATTAAGTCCTCGGTCCTACCCACACTCGTGTGTATTCTATGGCTTGTTATTCTTGTCTTTAAAATGCATGCAATAAATCAAGCTTGCCTAAGTGCTAGATCTCACACATCTGACATCATGCCTTTAAGGAGCTGGGGTGTATAGACCCCAGATCTCTTATCTCTATGGAGGTCTAACGATCTAGTGAAACTAACAAATGAGCCAACAAAAGATCAAAGAACATACATAGATTACCGTTTTCACCTTACAACTTCAAAAGAACAAACTCATATTCATTTTCCCCCATTAGTCATCAGAGAAATACATAACAAAAACAATGAAAAATAATATCACTCACCCAAATTCTGACATTCCGCTGTGTACAAATACTGTATAAAATGCTTTACATGCATCATCTCTCTTAACCTCAACAATTCTTGAAATGCAATTATTATACACACATTATAATTGAAGAATGGAAGCTTGGAGATATGAAATAATTTGCCCAAGATCACACTGTTTGTCCACAGCCAAGACTGGATATTAATTTTTTTCAGAATTTAAAATGTGTGCACTTTCCACCAAAAGAGGAAGGTGGAATCCTTATTAACTGTCTATGGATAAGGTGGTAGATTAGAAAGACAGTGAGAGAGGCAAAGAGTGGAAGTTCTTTCAGGAGATTCCCAGGACCTGAGCACCAGAAGCCTGGGAGGAGGGATCAACTCTGAGGAGGGCTTACAGCAGTCAGGCGACAGAGGGTGGGCTTGAATCAGGGCAGCACCGAGATTTATGCCAAAAAATATTTTCACCGAGAGCTACCAAATCAAGCCACTTCGATATAAAGATAACTTTATAAGCTCAGCTCCCAAACTAAAAGAAAACTCAAAGGCCAGGATAAATCAACAGCTCAATAACTCATGTCCAAGGCCAATTCCACAACTGTAAATGAGCCTCCTCTGCTCACCTGTACATTGACAGACAATAGAATATTATAATTTTTAAAATGTTATTATTAATGTCATTAATAATACAACATTATTGTGATATTATGTATTGATTTTCTACTATATGATAGGGACTAGACTAGGCATTTGTAAATTATTGAATTTGACTCTTATAATAAAGGAGGTCTATATTATGAACATTTCAGGAGTTTAGAAGTTGAATCATTTTGTCCAGTTACTTAGTAAATAGAACAATAAGACCTTGAACAGAATATTCTAAGGAATGTATTGTATAAACTCTAAGTATGAAGAACTAGATATCCCAAATAACTGAAAACAAATAACAATAATAACAAAAAAAGCTATTAAAATCTTTGCTTTACTTACTCCTGAAAAGGAAAAAATCCTTTTAGTGATGATAAAGAACAATAAGTGTTTATATCTAGTAAAGTGTCTTTAGCATAGCAGTTATAATTCTATGATTCTCTGATGTTCTAAATCTAAAGCAATTAGCTCTTACTTTTGGTATATAATAATTCAAAATCTTTTAATTCCATCATTCCCACAACTGGAGCAAGCATGAGAGATGGGGGAAGAGAAATAATATAATCTTATTGGTCTCATCATTATAAAGTGGATTTCAAAACTCATTGCCATTATTTAAACATTATCACCACTGCTCACCCTTGCCTCCCTGTATGGACTGGCCAACTTCTGCTCATTCTTAAAACTCATCCTAATTGTCAATTTCTCAGGGAAGTACTTCCTCAGGGACATCACCCATTTCATTCTACCTCTTCATTCTCCAACCATTGTCAATGTAACCGCAGCCCCTGAGGCTCACCAGCCATATGGTTTTCATTGTATGTTTTCTTTTGTAGACTCTGTCCTCCTTGATAAATAGACTGCCTTTTAATTTCTGGGCCTTACTACCTAGTATAGGGCTCACAAATCAATGAGTAAATGAATTAATAAATTCCTTATTAGGACTTAAATTTAGTTTTTCTGTAAATCCAGAACTCTGTCCAAACAAACCCACCTCCATGCTTTTAAACATTCTTTAGGTCAATACTACAACCGAGAGGTCTCCATAAGCATTCTAGTCAAGGGAAGCAGTTGGCATTACATCAGAAAGGTCGTAGTCAAGAAGCAGCTTTTACAGTAACAGCTAGAATCAATTTCAAGATTTTGTTATTTAGCAAAGTGAATGCCATAAATATTTCCAACTGGTGAAATTGGTAGTTGGCTAATTAGGAAGACAGCTTTTAGAAATGGGCTCCCATAGGAGAAATGCATAAGAATTGGCTAAAATATTTTTGAGATTCTCCTACACTCTTCCCACTCCTGTGTAAGTGGGAAGGAAAAATCCAGCAGGAACTATAAACTGAACTCTTTAAAATGATGCCTCCAGCTTTCACCCTGGATTGCTGGTGTTGACTTTAAGGGTCACAGAACCCTGCCTCTGAAAAGTTGCTATGTTCACCTTGGGAGCTACGTTTTATTCAAAATTCTGTTCACAGCACCTGAAAAGACAAAGAGCTGGAACCTCATCAACTTAAAAAAAATGCATGTATAAACTCTTTGGTGTCAGCTTTCTAATGATATATTCATTTTTAAAGAAATGTTTATATGTATAGAACAATTTGGTCTGAGATTTGCTTTGAGAATAACCTCGTAGCAAGATTATGAGGGAGCAGCTAAAGCTTTCTTATACTAAACTTTTTGAACCTATTATTTTCTATCAAAAAGAATCCAAGATGTGTGTTTAACACAATTGGCTTAGGTCAGTTCCTAACACATGATCTCAGCATCTTGTTCTAAGACAATGTGCACATATGAAGTAAGGTTTCTGAAAGGAGAAATAAATGTTTATGCAAAATGCATGGAAACAAATTAGTGCCTCCATTAAAAATTTCCAGATTTTTTAAACACAATTCAGTTCTGTCAGTTGAGAATTTCTACACTTGCTAATACAAAGCTCCTTTTGCCTTTATGAGCAACAGATTCAAGAGAATAAAAATGAACGTCCATGTAAAATCTGGTCCCATACTATATAAGTGGCCTTTTACTCCCTGATGTTTTACAAAAGTGCTTTCAAAAGTGTCACATGAGAAACCACAACCCTCCAGGAAAGATTTATGCTACAATATGGTCATACTTTTTGTTGGAGGTAATAGAATCCATACTAGCTAATTTGAACAGAAAAAGTTTTACAGAAGTGGTATTATATAACTGAATGCTAAATACTAAAATACAGCCAGTGAAGGTGTCTAGCTGCACCACAAGTACGGTCCATAGGACTCTAGTGGGTGTTTCTCAAATGTTCATATGCACACATATCTTCTGGGGTTTGGTTAACACAGAATTTGATTCTATAGGTCTAGGGCGTGGCCTGAGTATCAGCTTTTCTAACAAGCTCTCTGGTGATGCCAGTGTTGATCTGTGAACTGCACTCTGAGTAGTGAGACACTGTCAGACTCCCCAGTGCGACGGTTGCCACCTGCCAAAGGGCACTCATGATGCTAAGACTGAACACTAGAGTTCTGCTTCAACTCCTCCCCAAAACCAAACTTCTATCCATTTTTCCTTTCCAGAAAATTTATTTACCTTATTGTACTGCCTCCTTTCATTGCCTCTTTTTTCTTCTAAAACTTGTTTATGTTTGCTGGCATAAACTAGGTCAAATACTGCACCTTACCTAAAAGATGTCTATCAAATGCAATGTTTTGATTTCTAGCCAGTGTAGAAAGGGGATGACATAGGTATTGAGTGAGCCAATCTGCAGGGTTTTCTAAAAATACTGATAATATTAAGAAAAATTATAATTTCTAAAATCTCTTGCAATTTAACTATATGCCAGACACTATAATAAATGTTTTACTTGTACCATTTTTCTTAATCTCCACAAAATTCCATGAAGTAGGAATTACTATTATCTACTTACATATTAGGAAACTGAGAGACATAGCTGTTAGCAAACTCTTCCAAGATCACAAAATAGTCAATAATAAAGGATTTTAATTCAAGTGGTCAAACACTGAAGCTCATACTCACTACTATGCCTCACATAAGACTAGAAAATTATATTTATTTTTAAGGACACATGATATAGTACTCTTTAAAGTCTCAGATTAACTCTACAGTAAAGGAATCTGTTTAAACTTGGTTAACCCAGTGTTTCTCAAATATATTTAGACATAAATTTTTTTTATTTTGTCAAGTGATATTTATTAACATCAGGCAGAAAATGTACCACAAAACAAACTTTAGAAAATGTAATCTTAAATAATTCTTTGGCTGTAGACAGACCACAGTTTAGAATTTTAAGCCAGACAGACTTTGCACTGCTACTCACATCCCTGAATGGGTAGGTCTCAAACTTTGATGTGTGTCAGAACCACCTGAATTTTTTATTTTGTGGATCTGAAGATTTTTCTTCAAGTTCCCAGGGGATGCTGATGGTGTGTTCCAGAGGCCACTCTTTGAGATTACTGGCCTGGATATTGGTCAAGTATCTGTCCATCTCTGAGCTTTGGTTTTCCTATTCATAAAATGAGAATAGTGCTTACTTTGCAGAATCGCTCATTTCTTCATTAACAAATCTTTAAGAGTGTCTACTATGTGAAAGATAAGGTAGGTGTTCAGTGTGAGAACAGTGATAATTTTCTGTCCTCATGAGTTTATAACTTGGCTATGGGAAAGACGGGAAATAATTTTGTGTGTTGTGCGTACTATCATGCATGGCCCATAAGAATGGTAATTAAGCATTAGATCCCTTCTGACTTTCTCTTTATACACCTCCAAATAGGCTTTATCTGTTCTTATAGCCCTGCTTATATCTATAAACATCGCCTATTCTATGCCTTTTCTCCAACCAAATTATATTAATCCTTTAATCCACAACTCAGAACCACTTCTTTACTGAAGCCTTGCTTAACTGCTCATTCCATAATTACTTTTCATTACATTAAATTTCTATAACATTTATATTCTACTTTCTATGTAGGACTTCAAATGTATTCATTATTTTCCATTGGTATACAGATATAGATATAGATATATAGATATATAGATATTCCATCTATATTCATATAGATATTTAGGCAGATCAAAAAAATCCAGGGGGCTTCATGTCTCTTCTATGTTTTCAATACTTATATTTTACCTATTATGTGCAAGACATCATAGTAATTTTTTGCTTCTCCTGTAATGCATTGTTCATCATAAACACTCAGAAAGTTAGCATTGTACACTTGACTCATTTAATAAAATTTATTGAGCACCTACTATTTGGTACAAGGTGCTAGAGATTTAGAGAGAAATATTATATAGGCCTTTTTTTATTATATCATGAGCTTCTGGGGGTTTGGGGTGATATTAATATCACATCTGAGTCCTTAACAGTAACACAACATCTGGCCCACTGAAGGAATTCAATACATTTTTTTAAAAATAAATAAATAAAAGAATTCTCTAGAATAGTTTATAGACAAGTGGCTATAATACATAATGGCAAGAACAGTAATAGAAGTCCACCCAGAATTTAATTAAATCTTAGAGGAGAGAGTCTCTCTATGGAGTAGTAGTATTTACAGGAAACAGATAAGGCATGTGAACCTTATGTTGCAATATAAGAGAATTTCTTCTATTGAAAAATGAAAGAAAAGCCTATAAAAGAAAAAGTAGATGCAATAGTCTACAGAACACAAGAATAAATGGTTATCAAAGAATGATAGGAACTAACAGTGATTGCCAAGAGTGGGTAAAAATAAAGTTGCCAAGAGTAGGTAAAAATAAAGTACAAGTTTGGAAAGACATGGATTTTATGCAAAGAAATGTATAATTTATCTTTGGGCAAAAGGTTACACACCTGGAAGCCCATGTGATTTGCCAGACCAGATTTTAAATAATTTTAGATGGCTTGCCAGTGTTAAAAATTGTGATGTTTTGCATTTAAAAAAAAATTTTTTTTTGCTTTTTTTGAAAAATTGAAAGGTCTAGCAATACTAGGCCCACATTCTTCATTATACTCATGGCTAGTGCTAAGTAGATGTTAATGTCTTAATTTGCATAGGTAATGAAGTAGTCATGCTTCAATTTTTCATACATGGTTTTTATTTTGGATTCATTTATTTATTCTTTATTTAACAAATATTCCTGAGTAACTACCAGGTGTCGAACAATTTTCTAGGTGTTAAGGAAGCAGACACATGTGTGTGTAAATGGTTCACAGATTAGTGAGGAACATGAGTGTATAAATAAATAACTTTGTCAGAGTTACAACCCTTCACTAGAACTCTCCACTGATATGGAGTGGGTGAAGTCAGGTAGACCTCACAAAGTCCTTGAAAGGCTTCACAGAATTGGTGACATATGAGCAGATTCTTTAAAACTGAACAAATAAGCCTCTCCTAAAAGGACTAATGGAAGAATGAATTTTCCAAAGAGAGAGCAAAGGTGAGTAGGCCTGATAAGGAGAGAAGGCAACTGAAGAAATTCTGAATGGTTTGTCATAGAGTAGGAAGTGAGATGAGGAGAGGTGAGTCTGAATTGGTAGGCAAGAGTTAGATTATACAAGATCTTAGCTCCTGTGTTAAGAAATGTAGACTTTCTTGCCAAGAGTACTATAGTAGTATAAGTGCAGACATTCAGTAAATATTAATAGTAACTATTTATCTCTAAAAATTTTAAAAGCCCCCCAAAACTCAAATTTTAGTCTCAGCAAAATTTTCTGAGAAATAAAGTATCAAAATATATTTCAAAATATAAAATAAATTAATGGATCCAGATAAAGCTTACTATTAGATTTTATCTTTCTATTGTCCCAGAATGCTAAGGCTGAGTTACCTTATAAAGTATCCAACTTCTCATTTCTCAATTAAGAAATGCAAGCACAGAGGGGAGAGAACTTGCCCAAGACCACACAAGGAGTCCATGCAGAGCTGGGTCTACCCACTGAATTTCTTTCTCTCTCTAGTTCAGGGCTTAGATGCAGTCACTCCTCTCAAAGACTTCCCCTAGCATGGCCAAGCTACATTGCTGGGTTCTGTTTTCCGTAACTAACCAACTGACTTTCTCAAAGTACTTTTTACAAAAATTTCTGTTTCCAATGATTTTTATTAAAAAATTTGGAATATTGCTGCCCAGGGAGTGGGGGAAATTCTGGTTTAAAGACAATATGATACTGCTCTTTCATTAAAATCACCCAGTTGGAGGTATTATGCTTTTTTGGGATAAGTCACAGATCAGAAAAGAAACTTTTAAAATGTTTTTGGATGGTGTCCATGGGGGAGGGGAGTTAGGGAGTTGAAGATGAGGTGGGAGGAGGGATTAATTACACTGGAAAGGAGTTGCAAATTCCCCCTGCACAGTGGCTAGGATTGGGCTCCAGAATTTAAAGGTCTACAGGAAACACAAGCAGGCTGTCTGCCTGAACAAAATTCCTGGATGGAAAAGTTTCACGGCTTCTGTGTCTGGCTTTTCTCACTCTTTTCCACTCAGTAGCATTTGAGTGGATTTAGAAAAAAGTCTTGTACCACAGCAGGTTGGGGACAAAATTTAGAATAAGCACAGAATTTAAACCACTAAAGAGCACTGAGCAGGCACTAGGAAACCCATGGGTATCAATCAGTCTTCTAGAATCCTCCTCCACTTTCCAGCAAGCCAACTACAGTCCTGCAGTCTCCATTACTTGTGGATGCCTTATCTGAGAATTTGCTTACTTGTTAAAATTTATTTGTAACCCCCGAAATTAATACTTGAGGTGATTTCACAGTCATTCATGGACATGTATAGGGAGTCAAAAAATTTGAGATGCTCATCTCCCATATTCCCAGTTGAGTTTGAACAAGTGATACTATTCATTCTTTTCAGTTATTGTACTGTAAACAAGTGTTCTTTTTATAGCCTAATAGTGCCATGTTTTTCATATTTTTGTGTTTTCTCTTGGTAATTTTATTGGACCCCACTTTGTATTTCCCCTGTGAGCAATGATTCAGTACTTGTTTATTTGTTGTTTGTGGTAATTTTATAGACCATCACTCTACAAATAACAAGAATTGACTAATTGACTGACAGCTCAGCTCAAAAGTTTCCATCCTAGAAAGACTTTCTTTGACTATTATATTTAAACTGTCATGACCCTTTCTCAAAGATAATTCCCATCCCCTTTCTTGCCATTATTTTTCTCCATGGCACTATTCATCTTCCATTATTGTGTGGTTTTTGCTGTTTATTTGTTTATTGTCTGCCTCTCTCTAGAATGTAAGCTCTATGAAGGTTGGGATATTTGTCTGAATATATTTGAACTAAATATAGTTCAATGCTCTAAGCTCAGCACCTGAGTGCAGAGTAGGCATATAAAAAATAGTTGAATGAGTAAGTGAGTGAGTGAGTGAATGAAAGAATGAGATATAAATGCCAAGACTTCTGGGAGAAAAAACACGAAGCTTCGTTCTCTTCCTGGCTTTATCAGCCTACCCTAGTGACTACATTACTTTAGCCAAAATATATGCCTTCTTTGGGCTTCATTTGTAAAATAAAATAATCAGTTCTTAGCATTTAGTGGATCATGTTCTGCTTTGAAAATATGAGAAAAACTATGGATACTCACCCTAGAAAAAAATAAACTTTCAGATTTATGCACAACATTTTATGTATATTTTCAAGTGGTTTACAAAACCCCATCTAAAGTTTGTGGCTCTCAGTTTAAGAAATAACATTCTTAGACTAGAAAGAGTATTTAAACTCTTTTTTAACTCTTAATATTAATTTTCTTATCCATTCCCTAAGGAAAAAATGTTCTGGGAACTTACCACACACATGTATAGGGTTAGGTGATATAGGAAGAGCATAAGAAATATAGTAAAAAATGAGAATCAACTTTCAACCTTAGCCATACAGCAAAAGAGAAAAGACAGTCAAATATACAAGAAAATAATTTTAGATGGAGGGCACGTGCAAAGATGCAGATACAGAAAATTTAGGAGGTAGATGGGGAAGAATAAATAGTTCTGATCTTTATCTGAGAACCCCTGGCTTGTTAAAACATATATGCAATTTGGGGGAATAAACAAATCCTTATAGTTTGTTAACAAGGGGACATAAGAACTGTCCCCATCTGCTCCTGAAGTTATAGTGAACACTTATGTCCCACTTCTACCATCTTCAACTGGTATTCAGCCCCCTGGTAACCAAGAATTGCTTGGGTTTTTTTCTTTTCTCCCCTATCATTCATTATGCATACACGAAGTACTTGGACTGTATCAAATACTTTCACATATATTGTCTTATTTCTTCACCCTTTGTTTCAGATGAGGAAGTTGAGGCTCAAAAAAGTAATGTGTCCAAGGCCACTCATTCAGTAATTGGTAAAGCCTGCACTAAGAATTCATGACTTCTGATTCCAAACCATCATTTTTCCCCCTGCACCATGTCACTTTTGCCTCGGCTGGCCTATCTTTAATTGCAGTTGGATGGAATTTGAAAAGATGCATAGATAGGGATATAGACTGAAGGAATTTGGAAAGAGGTGATGGACATATGCCAGGATGTTATAATAATCAGAGATACTAAATTAAGATTATACACCAAAGAGAATGGACAAAGAGTTTATACCATGCTGCAGGCAAAACTATACCAACATTATTACATCCATATCTCATTTAAGTATCTCCTCATTAAATGTTTAATTATAATGTCATTAAAGAATGTAAATATTACCTTTATTTTATGCATGTGGATACAGGAGCTGAGAGGCAGATGATTTGAGTTCTTACAGCTCATCAGGAAAAGACCCAGACTTTGGAACCCAGGGTGAATGTCTCCACAGCCAGCCCTTTTCCTATCATATAACACAGCCTTTCTGGTTTGAACACAGTCTTTATTGTGAAGAGACAACTCTCCAGATGAGCATTTCATTCTGGTTGAGCCAATTGACTTCAAATGGTTCTCTTGAGTCAATACCTCCACAACTCCCAATTTTCAACTTGGGACACCTTTTAATTCCACATATCTTCCCGCTTTTATATGAGGACATCTGGCTTTCCAACAGAATTCCTCCTTTATAAGTCAGTGAAGCTTGATTGAATAGGAAATTAAGTTTCTTCTCTCTAGTTTGCATGCTTGCCAGCTGTCCCCTCCATTCCCTATTTACAGCCCAGAGAATATGCAAACACAGAGCTTCTCTGGCCTAGTCAATTAGAAATGACACTTATCTGTTGGTTGAATCTGAGGTATGGTCCAATAGAAGACTCTATAGCCACTGTCTCCCACACATCCTACTCTTTAGTTCCAGTCAACTAAGTAGTATTTCCACATTCAGAGCACCAATATGCCTCTTCTTGGTGCTTCTGCTCATGCTATCCCAGTGCATCTGTGACTCCATAATCTCAAGTATTCTTGCCCAAAGTTTTCTCATCTATTAAAAAAGCAGCTTAAATGCCACTTTCTTCAAGAAGTCCTCAATGAGCTCCTTCAGTGGATATTAATAGTTCTTTCTTATTCACCCTCACTTATGCACCTCTTACAATACCTTATATTATCACAATTTATAAATGTGTCTTGTCTCCTCTACTTAACTTCTTGACCTTCTAATTTCTTATGGCAGAAACTATATGAAATTAATTTTTTATTCCCCACAACATAGTGCCTTGAATGTATTAGTTAAATTCCTCTCCAAAATCATTATTGTCATCATAATGTCTATAATTTAATGAGCATTTATTTTGAACCAAGTATTTTTCATGTATTTCTATTCCTTATAATAACCCTGCAGGGTATTTTGTATCATTCTCATTGTTCAGTCAGTCAATAAGCGAAAGAGTAAGAATTCAAACTTGAGTCTATGCTTCCAATGTCCTTTGATTTTGCCACTATAGTTTGATGCTATTAAAAAATAAACTGAATAAAATGGGGCATGGCATGCATTCATTGAAGACTCTAAACAGTAACCCCTCACAGCCATACTACCTGAAACAAAATTCAGATCAGAAGAAAGTTCTCTGAGTGCTTTAAATAGTTGGCCAGGAGTCCTTATACAAAAGCCATTCATTTTGAAAAATAGTACATTATCATGTTTCTGAATACAAATTCTGGAGCCAGATGGCCTTGAATTGAATGCTGACTTTGCCATTTCCTAGCTGAAGGTTCTTAGGAAATTACTTAACTTTTCTGTGTCTCATTTCTTCATTTGTAAAATAGGCATCATCATCATCATCATCATCATCATCATCATCATCATTATCATCATCATCATCATTCCCATCCTCGCATACAAAGATTTGTCTTGAGAATTAAATGAGTCATATGAATAAGGCACTTAGGAATGTGCTCAATAAGTTTAGTTTAGTTTTATTATTATTGGGCCAGCAGTTGCAAACTGTTGGCTTGTAGGTAGGATCTAATATGCAGGTTATTTTTAACTGTGATTGCTCCACATGGTATATTTTGAAGCAGTGATTTATTGCCAATAATTAATTTTTTAAGATTACATACACAAAAATACAAATTGCTAGCATCTATTAGAAAATCGGGCGATCTAGTAACTCTGAACAGCTATTCCTATGTAGCAATAATTCATTAGTACTGAATAACAGTTTGTCCCATTTATAAAAGACATGCACTTCCCATTGCATTATCAGGACTCAGGTTCTCCATTGCCTTATGCTCAGACTCTTCTCTCATTTGTGTTTCGTGCTCTTGAACTAGTGATCCTTGTGTCACACTCTCACTAATAATGTTTTGAAGTATTATCTAATCTGCCATATGCTTTAGTGAGTTATCAAATTTTCCAGTCCAAACATATTAAGCAGTAAAACTAGGTAAACATTCATATTAGCTGGCTAATGAAAAAGTGGATGTTGGAATAGATATAGCTAATAACTAGGAGAAAGAAAACCCAATAGCAGATATGACACTCCATGACAATAAAACATCACATTCAAAATCACACCAAAATGTAGCCTTGCAATGTAATATCTTGTCACATGAATGCTTGCTTATAAGGATGATTCTTCTTCCTGCCTCCTACTTTAAAGCTTTACTCAAATACTATATTTTCTTATTAATGAGGTATTTTCAAATCTTTTTATCATACTCTTTATACCAAATCAATAGGAATTTCTTATTCCTCTATCTTGCAGAGAAGAACTTGAGAAATCCTATTCTCATCCCAGTCACAGCTTTCTCTACCAGATTGTGAGTCCTTGAAGCAAAATGTCACTGTAGTAATTTGTGTGCCCCTCAGGGCAAACAAAGTGCTTTAGAGTTATTTGATAAGTGTGTATTTAAGTGAATTTTATTAAAAATTGTTTTAAAACATCAATTTCTAGTCTTTAAGCAGAAGGTATGAAATATAATTTTTTACAAATATTTCAATCAAAAAATTTTTAATTTGAAATGTTGGGTGCATAAGTGGTTCAATTCCCATTAGAAACATTCATTTATGTTATTTTGCCTTTAAAACCAGATATGAGCTGGCTTCTACTTTGGTTTTGTGTGTGTGTGTGTGTGGCTTGGCAGGTTACTTCAACTTCCTAACTTAGTTCTCTCATTTTTTTAAATTTTTTCCAGCTTTATTGAAATATAATAAACAATAGACAGTTAGTTGCTCATATTTACATTGTATAAGTCAAAGAGTTTTTTCCAATTATAGTTGGCATACAATAACATACCAGTTTCAGTTGTACAGCATAGTTATCAGAAAACCACATAACTCACAAAGTGATCACCCCACTAAATCTAGTACCCTTCTCTCACATATTTATTACATTATTAACCATTTTCCCTATGCTGCACTCTACATATCCATGTCTATTCCATTTGTACTTTTTAATACCTTTGCCCTGTTTTTTTGCCATTTCTCCCAAACCCCTTCCCATCTAGTAGCCCTCAAAACATTCTCTGTATCTATGAGTTTATTTCCACTTTTGTTGTTGTTGTTTATTTTGTTCTTTAGATTCTACATGTATGTGAAAGCATGCACTATTTGTCTATCCAACCCATTTCATTCACTGCGATACCCTCTAGATCCATCAAGGCAATATCTTTTCCCATCCCCTTCCTTTTAGTTTGTGTCTGTCTTTTAATCTGAGGTGAGTCTCTTGTAGAAAGCATATGTAGGGGTCTTGTTTTCTTATCCATTCGGCCACTCTATATTTTGGTTGGAGTACTAAATTCTTTTCCATTTGAGGTACTTGTTGATAGGAATGTAGTCATTACTATCCTTTATTCCTGATTTTGATACATGTTTTTTCTTCTTAAAGAAGCCCCTCCAACATTTTCTGTAATACTGGCTTGGTGGTGATAAGTTCCTTCAGCTTATTTTTGTCTGGGAAGCAATTTATCTGTCCTTCAATTCTAAATGATAGCTTTGCTGGATAAAGTATTCTTGACTATAGATCCAGGGTTTTCTTCGCATTGAATATTTTGTGCCAAGCCCTCTTATTCTGCATAGTTTCTTTTGAGAAATCTGCTGCTAGTCTTATGGGTGCTCTTTTGTAGGTAACTAACTGCTTTACTCTTGCTGCTTCTAAGATTCTCTCTTTGTATTTAACCTTTGGTATTTTAATTATTATGTGTCTTGGTGTGGGCCTCTTTAGGTTCCTCTTCTTGGGACTCTCTGAGTTTCCTGGGATAGTATGTCTATTTCCTTCATAAGGTGAGAAAAGTTTGTCATCATTTCTTCAAATAGCCCTTCAACTTCTTGTTTTCCTTCCAGCACCCCTATGACAGAGATATTTTTATAATTAATAGTATCCCATAGGCTCCTTAAATCATTATTATAGTCTTGGCTTCTTTTTTCTTGCCATTCTCATTGAGTGTCCTTGGCTTCCCCATCCTCTGTATCGGTGGTTCGATCTTCTTCTTTATTCACTCTGCACTGTTTATTCCATTTAATATACTCTTCATCTAAGATAATGTGTTCTTCATTTCAGACTGGTTCTCCTTTATAATTTCCATTTCCATTTTTATGTTTTTTAAAATCTTTTTGTTAAAGTTATCACTGAATTCATTTATACTTCCCCTAAGTTCATTGAGCATCTTTATAACCAGTGTTTTGAACTCTGTATCTGTTAGTTTGCTTGACTCCATTATTCCTGGATCTCTGTTCTGTTCTCTCATATGGTTTCTGCTTCTTTGTATTTCCATTTTGGCTGCCTTTCTGTGTCTGTTTCTATGTACTAAACAAAGTTCCTAAGTCTCTTGGTGTTATTAGCATGGTTTTGTATAGTAGGTGTCCAGTGGTACAGTCCTAAGAGTGGTTCAGCTATAGGCCAAATTTAGCCCAAGCCTCTACTTCTCTGGGGCCACCTGTTAAGATTCAGCAAGCAATCCACAGATGCTGTGTTTATAGTTGCCTCAAGAGGCCACACCAGAAACTGCGGTCAGCTCCCACCAGTGTGAGTCTCGGTGCTACTCAGCAAAAGCACCTGGCTCGCAAAAGATACATCTGGATATGGCTAGGGTGGGCTGTGAGTTGAGAGAGGTGAAGTTTCAGGGAATCCTCTGGGCAGAGCGACCTCTGTTATCCAGTTTGACAATGTGTTATGGCAGCACTCTGTCTACACACTAGAATGGGAGAAGACTCAACAGAGAAACTTCTGTACAGAGTGAGTCTTGCCTCACTCCAACAACTCAGTGTTTCCTGTAAGTCCCTGGTGCCCCCGGAGCAGCCAACCAGCTCTAGTGCTCAGAGCGAGCAGGTCCATCACCGCAAAAGTCCACTCATGGACACAGCCTCTTTTTAATTCTTATTTATTTATTCATTCATTCATTCATTCATTTTTTAGGTGAGGCAACCATTGATTGACCTCACAGATTGCAAGGAACTTGTCAGCTTACAATCCCTTATATTTTATTTTTATTTTTATACCTATAGCACCTGGTCTTCCTCGGTGGTCTCCCATCCAACTAACTAATGAGGCCTGACCCTGCTTAACTTCCGAGATTAGCCTGAATAGGGCTTGTTCAGAATAGCATGGCAACACAGCCCCTTTAAGAGGTGTCTGCAACTGCTGACTGCAGCTGCTGAAGGCACTGTTCCACTCAACTGCTAACTCGCATCTTCGCCCCCTCCTACTTTCTACCATTGCAAATTGATTAATTATTTCTCTCCCTAGTTTTAGTACATCTGTTTGTCTAGGTCCCAGATGACTTTCCTTGCTGTTTGCCTTATGTTTCTGTCACAACTTTGTTTTGGTTGCAAGTGGGATGAACAAAACCTCTATCATCTATGCTATTTTTTTCCTTCAGTTTTCTCAGTTTTTAAGCAAGGATTTCTACTTATCCATCAGATTTCATCTTGCACCTCACCTCCTATGAGAAGGCTTCTAAGAGAAAATTCAAGTGCCCTCCTGTGAGCATCCATGACTTTCATGCACTATCACAACCTTGAAATTCTTTAGACTATCACTTTCAAAAAGTCAGAGATTATGCCCCATTTATCACTAGATCCCTTGAACAAAGTAAACACTCAGAAAATATTTGTTGACTGAAAAAAAAATGGATAAGTAAATCAACAACTGAGTGAGTATACTTCCCAGGTAGTTGTAGAAACCCAAATATAAGTTGTCATCAGCAACAGTAAACATAGGCAAGCTGAGAATTAGGCTTCAGCTGAAACTGCTGTCCCTTGCTCCCATCTGTTGTCGTCCTGGGCCCCAGCCCTTCTCCCATTACACTTCCATTGAGCTTTCTTGAACCTGACCCCATGCAGGCACGGCTAGTGGGGTGTTTTCCAGCCTCACCAACATAATTGTTCCTCATTTCCTGCCCATAAATGGTACAAGGTGTGGAGTTGCACCTCCAAATGTCCCAATTTCAATCATTTGTCTACATTAATCGACACTAATGGCTTTTACAAATGTAAGTCTTTAAGCTCCAGTAAGTTATATGTGTTTAAGGAGGCCACTGAAAGAAAGCAAATTCCCTGCCCCTTTAGCTTCCAGGGAAATGTTCTCCAAATATCCTGAAAGCAGGGGCAGAGACCAGCATTCCGAAGCCTTGTGGTGTTGCTCAGCAATCCCTCAAGAGAATGGGTTGTTTTTATTAATAAAGTGTGACTTTCTCCAAATGAAGGAACAAAGCTCTGTGTGTTACCAACAATCTGGAAAAGACAGGCACAATGAGATTCTAATCACATCAGTTTATTTGACACCTAAAGTTGCATGTGTTTAACTTTCATTTATTTAAAAAATTATTATTTAAGGACTATAACAGCATTAGGTAAAATTTTAAAAATATTTTTGTCCTTGAGCCCAAGACTAGAATACTGTAGCTATTACCATCTCAGATGAGTCACTGTCAGTCTTTTTTTAATAGTTATTATATTCAGTATAATAGTTTATATCCTCCTTTATTTAATGTTATATGATAAAAATATTTTTTTGCTGATTATAGTTTTAAGAACTCGTATTGTTTATTTTAATACATAGAATTTAATCTTCTAAATCTTTGCCTATTATTAAACATTGAAATACAAGAAAAAAATTTTTTTTAATAAAACTAACTTAGAAAGTAAACAGGCTAGGAAAAAATACACAGCAAATATGAAAGATTATGAAAGATTTCTCACCCATCTTGGCATTAGCCATCTGATCAGCTTCCATTTTGAAAATTCTCAAATATTATCATTCTGAAAACCAGCCATAGGAAGGCAAAAGTCTGACACTAAGAATAGACAGCAGGAAAGAATTTAATATATTGTTTGAAAACTCAAGTGCAATAATAAATGAATAATTCATAATTCCATAGTTAAGATAGTCTCCAATTTACCAAAACAAATAAATAAAAATCAAATAATATATTATGTAAATAATATCATATTGCTAATATTAATTACCCAATGCAACTAGAAAACAATTTCAAAACTACATTGTCTTAGCCTGACTTCCTTAAAAAGCAGATAGTAAGACAAAAGCTAATGTGCAAGTAGTTCATTTGGAAAGTGATTCCTGAAAATAGGAGGAGCATGGCAAAAGAAAAACATAAAAAGAGAGAAGACCAAAATAAGGATGTATGATTATTGATCTGGTTTTCAGGATGGGAGAGTGATGCTTGATCCTACCAAGACTACTAAGGAGCCTTCTAGAATGCATCTCAGAGCTACTCTTACAGGGGATAAGTGAAGGAAGAATTTATTCATTGGCTCTCAATCCCATTGGTCAAGCATAACCCCATGGGAATTAACTCGTGCAAACACAGACCTTTCTGGGCTTTGTTAGTTAAAATAATACTGCTCCTTATTGATTGAACTGGCTGTGACAGCAACAGTTGACATAAGAAGTGGTACTGAGAGGGTGTGAAGTGGCTCACAAGAGGTATTTAATACACTCTATCCTTAGCATCACTCAAATTTGTTTGTACCTTCTATTAAGATCATCTCCTTTGAGGAGGTGACCAACTGCTACTCTTCAAGTGAAATAAGCTAGATCTTCACAGTCACAACTGTCTCATGCCTTAATTAGTATTCATTATTTCTCACCTGCAACCCCCTCTACAGATTTCCTTCACTCCCATCCAATACTTCAGCTGGTCTAGCCTGCTTTCCTGGTGAACTTCCCCAGGCTGTCATCCCTAAGGGATCTAAGCCCTTGACTGTTTCTGTGCACTTGAGTTGTCAGCTCACCATTATCACCATGCATGGAAGATAAATCCCCTGAGTTCCTGACATACTCAGTTCTGCCTTAATTCTGTGACAGCAGAATTAAGCTCTCTACCTCCTCTTTATAACCAGGGTCCATTACTCCCACCAGCAACACCCTTCTTTGCCTGTTGATTCAATGATAGAGGAGACCAAAATGGCTAGGTGAAAAAGGAGTTTGAAGTTCAGTGGAAACCTAACAGGTGTCTCCTGTTAGAAGTGCCTTCCACTTGGGAATTACAGCCTTTAATCCAGCAGATCCTAGTGATCAACTCCCCCAAATCTCATCCTGAAGGTCTGCATTCTATGACCTCTCTTGAAACCAACTCTTAGTGCAGGTTCCCCCAAAGGCAGAACCTGAGGCAAAGATCGTTTATTTAGGAAGTAATTCTAGGGAGGAGGGATGAGAAGGAGGAAGGAGAGAATGCCAATAAAAGAGTGCATTGTAGATTTGGCCACTGATATGGTAGACAGGTGTTTAATAAATGCATCTTGAAACTGTCCACCAAGGAGTCAAAGAGAAAAGAATTCCTATCAATATGTGGTTATTTTTTTTTTCTTTGAATAAAGCTAAGTCACTATTCATTGCCAAAATTCTCTTTCTTTAAAACCCTGCTTTCCCAACATGCAGTGTAGGCTAATTTTATTTTATTGTCCAGGTCAGAGACATTTTTCTGTATCAGATATCATTTTCTATTTTTCTTGCCCTGAACGTCTAAATTATTCTGCCTTGAAGCTCCAGTATTGGATTTCTCTCAAGTTCTAGGACTTCAATAGTCTGCCTCTCTATTTAATGTAACTTCCAGTGTTCTTTGTGGTACCTCTGTTTCTGAAGGGGCTTTGCTGGCTCCTCATTTTACTCTCCCCTCCTTGCCCCACCATGCATTATGGATGTCATGCTTCACCATCCCTTTCACCCATTAGTAGACCAGAACATATTGTGATTAAAATCTTTGCCAAAAATTCCTGGCTATAATCACATTGAGCCCTAAAAATACACGTATTATTTTTCAGATAAATTCAAACAAGCAATAACTCTAACAAGTGAGTTTTAACTTTTTCTCATAGGAAAAGCATTTCTAGTTGAAGGGAGCACTGGAAGCAGTCAGAAGATATGGGTTTGACTATGGCCCAAGCACTTACCTGATAAGACTTTCAGGAAACTAATGCTGTAAAGAGGGAAGATCATTTTTCTTAATGAATGCAATAGTCATATTATTATCTCCTGAGTTGCTGTGAAGATCAAATGCAAAAACATTTTCATAGCTTATCACATATATTATTAATGTGGCTGTTATAACATTATTATTAGCTTAGTGTGAACTGGTAAAAATAGCTCCCTATTGGTCTTTTTCAACATACATTTATTGAGAACTACTATTTACCAGATCTGGGCATAAATTTCAATGCCTATAAATAAAGGTATTTAGCAAATCCTAATTAAACTCCATTTCTTTTATAGAGCCTGCTTGGGCTGCCATAACAAAATATCATAGACTTGGGACTTAAATGACAGAATTTGTTTCTCACAGTATTAGAAGCTAGAAGTCTCAGATCAAGGTGCTACAGATTCAGTTTCCAATGAAAGCTCTCTTCCTGGCTTACAGAGAGTGAGGGAGGGTAAAGGAGGGATGAAGAGAGAGAGAGAGAGAGAGAGAGAGAGAGAGAGAGAGAGAGAGAGAGAGAGAGAGAGAGAGAGAGAGAGAGAGAGAGAG
>PVKZ01001479.1:0-208121 GCA_004027375.1 Macroglossus sobrinus | reverse complement strand
GACCCCACCCTTATGACCTCGTTTAACCTTAATTACCTCCCTAAGAGTTCTGTCTCCAAATATAGTCACATTCAGGTTTAGGGCTTCAATACATGAATTTTAGAGATCGCAACTCAGTATATAACATCTTCTAAGCTGGAAGAATAAATAATCAAGTTAGAAAAATGAGTTCTCCCACCTTTCTTCAGATTCATGAATTGGAAACACCCCCTCTAATTTTTTCTTTAAAAAATACCTCCCAGTTTTAACTACAACATCACTCAACACTCACTCTTTTGGCCATTTTGGCCTTTTGGCCATTTATATTTCAGGATTTTTCATCCCAGGCCTCCTGTGTTCTCTAGTTCTGAGGACAAGTTGCAGAGCTCCATTGTATACGCCTCAGTCCTAGCATATCAACAGGCTTTTTCTGCTTTCTTGTTATAAAAAAAAATTCTTAAAAAAAGACAACTTTTTTTGGTCTAAGTTTCTGAATCTGCCTCTCTATTTCTTGTTTCTAACTCTTGATTTTCCTCTGCCTATCTCTCCAACCCTCTACTCTTTCTTTTCTCTCCCTTCAAGGTGCCAATATATTACAAAAAGTTTGAAAATACAAGGAAAATAATGTTTATTTGAACTTTTTAGATTAGCAATTGGATCCAATACTTTAAATACAAAGGTACTTCATCTGAAATAGTATCTAAATGTTTAAGAAAAATATATTAAACATTATTTGAAAAAGTAACTAATATACTATTTTAAAATAAGCTATTCTATGTCTTCTGACTTTTGGATATCCCATACGTGTTTCTGCCTTCACCTTTCCTTCTCTCTTCCTTCCTCCATTTTTCTTTCTTTTTTGTCTCTGTGTATCTTTTCTATGTCAATGTCTCTCTCTGTTCCTTTCTCTAATCTCTCATTGGCTCTTTCATCATTTCTGTCTTCTCATTCTTCCATTATGATGCCTTTTCTCCCCTCTTCCTTTTTTCCTGTTGCTACAGCAGGTCCTATGACTAGCTTGCTGCCTCTCAACTGAATGACTTTTCATGCCTCGCTAGAGTTATATGGAAAATTTGGGTCACCTGCTCATTTCACACATAAAAGACAAGTGGCTTGGAAAAGCCAAGTTCTGGGCCTCTCTCTCTCTCTCTACTCTGCACTGATGAGTTTTCTTTATATCTCTTTTCAGAATCCTAAATATAAAGCCAAAAGGAGTGTCTCTTTACTCCATACCACTTACCTAACACCTACTCTCCCTCCCCATTCTGGGCTGAGATCAGAGAGGAATTAGGGCACAATCTTCCTGCCTCTTCTATTTCTGTCTTGTATCTTATTTCCAGAATCTCCCCAGCTGGGAGGCTTAGGCATCAGGGTTCTCATTTCCTGCACATGTGCTCTGCTAACTAAGGCAGCAAACCTCAGGGCCTGGTTGCCACAGGTGGAAGAAATAATTTTACTACAATTCTAGAAGAAACTTTATAATCTAAGATGCTCACATTTAGTTCTTCATACGATAAAGGAATTTTTAAATTCTCTCTGTAGTTACCAAACTAATACCTATTCCCTTGTTCTTCCTTACTATAGATCCTCTGTTTTATTCTGGGCCACCATGTGCCTGGTTAAAACTGCTCTCCTCCCCATATCCAGAGGTTGCTAGGGCTGCCCATGTGATCAAGTACTCACCAATGAGCTATGAGTAAAAGGGACTGGGCGGCGTTTTGTTTTGTTTTGTTTTGCTTTATATTTTCTAATAGAACAACCTTGACTGGTGTTTGTTCTTGGTTTCTGTCCTTTTCCTTTTTCCATTCTTTATGCCAGGAATGAAGACATGATGCCTAGCAGTGCAGTTGCCAGCTTGCAAGGAAGACAGTGACAGAGAAAGATAGCAGGAGTTTGGGTCTGTCAGGCATGGTCGTACTAGAGAAGTGGAACCAGTGGGAGAGAAAGGGGATAGGCAGAGGAAAGAAAGATGGATCGCAAAAGACTGGCTTACTGTGATTGATTGCAGGAGCTGCCTAGGCAAGTCTGAAATCTGTAGAACAGGTCATCAGGAAGGATAGGCTGGAACTCGGGGGCACAGGATGTGCTGCAGTCTTCAGGTGGAATTTCTTCTTCAGGGAAGTCTCAGTTCTGCTCTTAAGGTCTTTCAATTGATTGAATCAGGCCTACACAGATTATCTAGGATAATCTTTCTTACTTAAAGTAAACTGATTATGGACCTTAATCGCATCTACAAAATACCTTCACAGCACCAGATTGGTGTTTGAATGTGTAACTGGGGATTATAGCCTAGCAAAGTTGGCACATAAAATCTACCATCACAAGGTCCCGAACAGAATTGTATTGCCGCCACACTTGCTTTGGACAACCTGCCTCTGTATTTCTTGTTATGCGAAAAAAAATTAACTCTATCAGTTAAGTCTTTGTGGCCAGGTTTCTGTTACATGCAACCAAATGCTAATTCTAAACTGATATGTTTTTCCTCCACAAAACTCAGTTTTAAGCTTTTTACTTGTTATGGACTCAAACAAATATCTAATTTTTAAGTCAAAATTGAGCAATAGCTTTGTTGTTTTAGAAAGATATTATGCTTCTCCCTGAAGCTCTGAAATTCATGTTTCAAAGACTGAGAAAGCCCATAGGCAACAAGATTGATAAGATATGAAAATACAACTGAAAAGTCTTAACAAGAAAATATCCCCATTATAATATGCATGTAAAAAATAAGTAATTTGATCAAGATTGGAACACAGAACTGCCTAAAGCTAAAATCTATCCTCTTTCTTTTAAACCAAAATATGAGCAAATGCTCTGCTTGTCTATCTGTGAAGCTATTGGATAATTTTTTTAGAAATTTATATACATAGGAATGAGCATCATAAAATTACTACCAGTAATATTTACCTAAATCAGATTTATTTAATATTAATTTATCTTACCATTGCTATTAAAATTGAAATTTCATCCTGCATACTTTATCCTGAATGACAAATGTAGGATAATCTATAAAAAAAAAAATTAAAGCTGATCACTTTTCATTGTAACTATACAAAACTACAAAGATAGACTTTGAGTAAGTGGGATGAGCAAGGGTGAGTGGGTCAGCCAATGCTTTAGTGTCTATACTTGTTTTTGTCCAGTGAGCATGTCAGAATGGTACTATTAATTTATATGTGCCAACTTGGTTTTGAAAATTTTTGTGCTGATCTGCAGAGACATTTCTCTCCCCTCCCCGAGGCTTCTGGGATCTTCTCTTTCTTTGCTCATTTATTTCCACAAGCTACTTTTAGAGATAGGCAGGATAAATATTTTGATCATTTTCTACATGAGAAAATAGTTTTAGAGGCAAAAAATGACTCACTCAAGCTCACATGGCAAGTAAACCACACCACTCTCCATGATCTATGGGAAAAAAGAGAGGAAAAAACAGTATCTTAAAATATTTTTAAAAATCTTCTGAAAATTTAATAAAACTTGAGCTAGAATACCTTGCCTATGACAAGAGACCAAAGAATGTAGAAGAGCATGGCCTTCTGTTGCCTTTTGGGTTAAGATTTACAAAGTATGCTCAGACCAATGAACTTCCAACTATTTCAGGTACTACCTCTTGTGAGGTCATTGAGAGACAATCTCAGGAAGGATGGGCACATCTGCCCAGTTGTTATGCTCGAAATGCTATTGAATGTATGTCTGAATTGTTCTAAGGCCTTATGTATTCTCAGGCCTTAATCACTTCTTGGGCCAAGTTGGAGGTGTGGCAAGTACAGACTTATTCACTAATGAGGTCCCCTGGTTGGCCATGAATGGTGGGTGGGAAAAAAAAATAAAAATTCACCTTCTTCCATAAGCTAAAATGAAATTACACCTAACCCAAAGATATGCAAAAACATCTTACCATTTTATTCCCTTCTGATCAAGTCCCAGAAGTAGATAATAATTACTAGCCTTTATGTGGCTCTTGACAGATTCTAGAGTGCTTTCAGAGCCTTAATTTCAATACCTTTTTCCTATAATAGAGAACCTGACCTTGTGTGTGAGGTCAAGGAAGACTTACCTGAAATAGTCACTTTTGAATTTGACCCTGAAGATAAAACCCATCTTCTTTCTACTATACCAAGATATTAGCAAAAGTCTCCACTGGTTGCCTATGGGAGAAAAATCATCAACAGCATTCTCAAGTGAATTTGTTTAGGATGCAAATTTATAAGAATGGTTATTATAAAAATTGCCAGTAATTATATAATGATATGTTGCTTTAATATATATTGAATTGAATTAATATATAGCACTCTCATCTATTTTACTATTCTTTATTTTACTCTCATGCCTCTTTGTTCCCAATGCCAACCACAATGCTTGGTGCCATCGTACTTCATAAGTATTTGTTAAAATAAATTAGATACATCTCACCCATTTTCTGCTTCATATGATCTACTTCTATCGCCACTTCCATACTGAACACAGATGTCAGCACATAGTAAGTAGTTCGATAAGAACTTGATCAGCTGAACTGAATTGACCCTTTCAAACTTTGTTTCCTGAGTTCAAAGGGCTTCACTGTCAACACCAGTTAGACGACCCAGGAGTTCACCTTCCTATTGCCAAAAAGGAGAAGGTAACATGATGCAGAAAAGTCCCCATTCTGACAAGTCTGTGAGAGGGTCTGGTTTCATGAGGGTCTAGCAATCAATTAGAGAAAGGGAAACAGTTGCCACTGGAAACCTAGAGGCCCTGAAGCTGTCAGAGGAAGTGAAAGGCTGGAAGCTAATCAGGCATAATGAGCTTACAGTACCATAGATTATGTCAGCTAGTATTCTTATTAATTTCCTGTCCAACGGCCATTTACAGATGACTGATTCATCCATCAGTCCTTCCCCAGCCTAGGAAGCTAAATCACTTGTCAAATCAGGAATGCAGTGATGAAAATTCAAGAGTGACATAGTGGCAGAAATATTATCCATCATTCTCCTATACTCCAACTTTGGAGAGCATCTTACCCACACTTTCTTCTGAATGGAAGCAACCAGACTCACAATATGAAACAGTCAAGGACTAGAAAGAATGTCTAGCCCAAGGATGGCAATAGATTCACTGGTTAAATAGAAAAGGTTGTATTAGATAAGAATGAACACAAATATAACACAGGTGCTGCACTTCCCCTTCTCTGTGTCCTTGCCAGACATTGAAAATCAAGTATTCTTTTCCATCCAGGGCACAGTTGCAAAATCATTCTCATTGTAGCGTATCATATGCCTACTACCAATGAATCTCCAAAGATGCAGTAGGGGGTATAAATACTTTCTTATTGATTATGGGCAACCAAGGAAAAGTTTTAATGTGCTTGTCTGGCTCCTTTTCCAAATTCCTGATTAAAATATTTGCTACCTTTTATTTTAATATATATTTTCTGTCCTTTGCAATCTATCTTGTCATCTACAACAGTTTTCTTCTTCTGAAATCTAGGGGAAATCCATTGCGTTAGGATAAACCAGGCATAAGTGTCTCACATAGGGGCTAAGCCCAAGTATGAGGATTTGGGGTACAGTTTATACTGAGAGGGGGAACCTGAGGGAGCCAAAGGATACTTTCCTAGTAAGAGAGATGAAAGTTTGATCAAGGATCATTATTATGCAAAAATAAATGTCAGGACCATGAAGAGAAACAGGATAAACATCCAAATGCAGTTCGTGGGGTATGGTTAGGAGGGCACAATCCATTCAGTGTATAGCTTGTAAACAAGAAATATATATCCCAGTGTACCTTTTTGTTGTTGTTGTATCCAGTCAAAAAAGAGATACGAGGAGTGCAATATGTTACTCAAGGGGACCACATGCAAGGAGGTGATACATAAGCAGAGTCCTGAGAGACAGGGAGAGACTTAAAAAATAAAGAGGCAGCAGAGACAAATGGCATCTGAGGTGAATGGAATGCAAAGGGTCAGAAGCTTCAGAGAGTTGCAAAGTGATTTCACTTAGGTTACTTCATTTAGAGGCCAAGATATCTTTGATCCCTCTTTCAGAGTAAAGGAAATGAAAGCCCAATAAGGTTAAGTAATTCACCCAGAGTCACACATCTAGCTACACAGATAGGTAACTAACTCAAGTCCCTTGATCAAGAGCCCAATTCCTTTCCACTAGATTCAAAACCTCCAAGGAAAGGGCTGATAACATTCCTTTATTTCATCTTTGGGCAGAGAGGTTCTTAATGAATGAAAAACCAGTAGAGAAAACAACATCACATCAAGCTAATGGTAAAGAAATAGTAAGGGTATGAGATCAGAGTTGGCAGACAGCCTCTGGGGGGAGGGGTGGCATTTTAGTTCAAACATGTAAACAACTTAATTTGCGTTGATTTGGCCTTGCTATTATAAGACCCACAGAAGCCTGCAATGAATGTTAATAGATAATTTTCTTTTGCTAGTTGAAGCTAGTGCCCTCAAATAAGATTGAAGCAGATTAGTAAGAACTTAAGCACTACTTTTCTTTCTTTCATTCATTCATTCATTTAACAAAGATGAACTAATTTTTCCCCTTGCTCTAGTCATCGGGGATATAGAGATGAATCAGAAATTTTCATTACACTTAAGAGCTCAAAATCTAAAGTGAAAATAGAAACCAACAAGTACAACTCTACAATAAACATGTATAAAATATAAGGAAAGTACATAATCTATAGACATACAAAGGAGCAAACTCTCAACAACCCGAGTGAACTAGACCAGGCTTCTGAAAGACAAAGTTTTTGAAGTGAACTTAGAAAATGACTAGAGGTTCCCAGTGGTGCAATATGAGCATCAAAATAAATACATATAATAAATGATCCATTCAATAAAAAAAGAATATATACATCAGTTCATATGGATCTAAGCACATGGTAGAGAAGGGAAAGTTCTTCCTTATCATAGAAAGCCCACAATTTGATAATCATAACAATAATAATTGATTAAGGAAAAAATTATCAATAGATGCTAAAACTAGTAGGTGAAAGTTTGAAGAGTAACAGAATATTTGTATAATTTCAAAGTATCTCTCTAAAATCACCTAAATACAAAGAGGAAAACAAAAACTTTACCATAGAGAAAACGGGCAGAAACTACCTTAAACCAAGAGATCAAATTTAACATCATCAGTAATGAGACAATTTGATACCACATACCTCCTGATATGAAGCACTGAGAAGAGTACATCATTCTGTGATGTTTTGCCAAAAATGCATAATCTTAATATAATCATGAGGAAATATTAAATAAAACTATTACTATGTAATGCTGTTTGAATCAGAATAGAAAAGCATCAAGGTAGAGTGAAACAACAACCAGAGTTTTACCAGGTAGAGAAAGCAGAAAAAGTATTAGGGAAAAATAAACAGCACGTATAATAATAATTTTTGAATCTGGCATTACACAGCATTTACTATGTACTAGACATTGTCCTAAGTTCTTTTTCATATTAGCTTATCAACCATCACAACAACCTTATGTGGTATGTATTTATTATAACAATCCCAATTTCATAGATGAGAAAACTGGGGCACAGAGAAATTAAGGAACTTACTCATTGCATGGTTAATAAATGCCAAGTGAGGATTTGAACTCATGCAGTCTGATGCAGGAGTTTGTGCCCATCATCATTATCTTATTAGTAAGCTTTAGGTTTGCACAGTGCATTATGGAAGGGAATGATTAAGATTCTCTTCAGCCACCTCCTGCCCCACTTATTTCAATAAAATGAAAACAAATTATAAAAATTTTACAAAGAGATCCATCAGGCTGGACAATATATTCCTTGAATTCAAAACCTATTCAAGCATTTGTGTACCACAGTTTTTAACAACATACCAGCGTCCATAGTTGGAACCATGAGGTGGATTGCTCATGGCAGCAGAAGGGACGCAACATTTCCTAAGAACTCACTGTTTCCTGTGTATGCCCTTAACACTCTACATGCTTTAACTCACTGAACTCTCTCAACAACTCCAGGAGGTAAATGTTATTATTGACACAATACAGTTAAGAATTACCTACCATTTAACAGAGCTGGGCCTTGAACCCTATAACCTCATCCTAGGACTCAGACACTCAATTACCAACCTAGCATATAAGGAATGTGACATGGGGAGACCTGAGAGTTGGCCTTTTGCTAATTATTGTGTGACATAAGACAAACCACTTCCCTTCCATTGCCTGTTTCCCCAGGGAAAATTGAGGTGTTAGATTGTATGATCTTTGGGTTCTTTAAGTCTATTGCTTTTATGCCTCTGACAGAGAGATGGTGGTCCACTATCATATTAATGTGAAAACTTCAGAGGAAAGCAGATCTGTGTTAAACACCCTGCAAGAGAGAATAGTTACTGAATAACCAGAGGAATCTCTACAGAAATAGAATTGTGTGGACATCTGATGCTTTTTATAATCGAAACCATCAGAACTACAGATAGACACTTAGAACTACAGTGATCATGCAATCAATTGATCTCAAAACAGGAATATTTGCAGTTAAAGGGAACATTACTATAATTATGTAAAAACAAGTAGCAGAAAGGAGGACTATTCACAGAAAACTGAGACACGTAGTCACCACACTTAAAGCTGAAAGGTACCCAACTCGCTCAAGGAGTCAAATATACAGGTGCCACACACTGCTTGAAGTGCAGCAGATGTGTTACATCTGATCTTCAGAACAACTCTGAGGTAGTATTTTTCATTCTGATTTTACAAGTACAGAAAGTAAAGTTCAGAGAAGTCAAAACTTAATATCTGCTTGGAAAGAGCATGTTCTTTCCAGTATGCCAGACTGAAAGGGTGTCTAGGATACCTGGCCAGGGATATGTGAACTTGGCACACTGAATAAAAAGAAGAGCTGAAGCAGTAACAAGCATCTAAGTTAGACACAAGAGTTTTAAAAGCCAAACCAAAATTATAATCTTAAGTGGAATAAAACTATTTTACTGTGACTATTGCTACTCAAATGATCACATGGCTTTGAATTGAGCAAGAATGCTATCAATTTAGTGTAATCATACCACTTTGTTTGTTCTTGTTAGAGGCTCTGAATGGAAGATGTGCATTTCTGTGTTTATTAAAAATGGGAAAGCCAATTGATTATGATTTAATTTATTGAATCAGTAGAGACAGGCTAGAATATGTTGTGATAACAAACAACTCCATAATCTCAGTACTTTAAAACAGCCAAGGTATGCTCTTGAGCTTAGGCTGCATGTCTGCTGAGTCAGCATAGGGCTCTGCTCTGCATCATTATCCTTACTCCAGGATGCAGGCTGACCACACAGCCCCTATCTAAAACATTGCCTTTTTCCTGTTGAGGAAACTGAAGACACTGGAAGATCTTGCACTATGATAAAATGTTTAGCCTTCCTTTCACAGCTCACTGACCACATCCAGATCCAGATTCCAGTGGCCTAGAATAGCCATGAGGGGACTTGGCAGTACTATCCTGCCATGTGCCTTGCAGGGAGAGAATTTGAAATATTTGGTGAAGAGCACAAAGGACTATCAAGCCTATAAAGTTTTATAGATTTTAATCTCTTCAATAAATACCTAGTAAACACCAGATTTGTGTCATTATATTATGTACAGAAGATAAGATATGGTCCTTAAGTTTTATAAAACTCTGGGGTGCCTGAGATCAATGATTATATCAGTGGGTCTGTTTTGTAATAGAAAGTTTAAAACACCCAGTTCTAGACCAGCTTCTTCTTTCACAGAGGGAACATTAAGGCCTAGAGTTGTGCCCAGGATGACCCAGCTGGAAGAAGCCTCGTTTCCAAACCCCAGCACTCTATAATGCAAGTAGGAGAAAGAAGATTTACGGATATGTCTGTTTAAAAAGCTCTCTGAAATGTGCACAAGTGGGCTGGGGTGTCCTGTTTATATGAAAAAAAAGCAGGGAATGTAGACAAGTCAGCCATTTTAAGTGATATGACAGAGGCCAGGAAGGCCATGAACCCTAAAAAGAGCCAAGAAAGCTGTGGTCAACTGCTCTAACCTGGCACCAAGCCACATACCAGGCTCTTTACAGTCATCCATGTTAGTATTTAGCCATGTGCAATGGATGACTTTCTAGTCTATAGGAGTGGAGACGTCTCATGAAACAATCTCAAGTGTATGTGGTTTTTAAAAACCTGTTCCTTTAAAGTGTCTGAAACAGACTGACACATATCAACTTATATTAGGCTTTCTTTGCTGCCATTAAAATTATATGGAATAGAGCAATTGACTGGACATTTCCCCATGAGCAGCATGAAGTAGGCAAATGAGTTTTGGATTTCATTAGGTTTGCTTTTGAATCTTAGTTCTCTAACTTACTTGCTCTGCAATTCCCATCTCCATTCTCTGTTTCAGATCCCTCACCTTTTAAACAAGGATCATAATACATAGATAGCATCATGGGCTTCCAAGACAAATTATATGGGAAGAATTAAGCAGCACAACTGACACTTGCCAAGTACTAGTTCTTATACTTAGTGAGCACAAAGGAATGCTAGAGTCCATTACTGCTCACTGTGGCAGTTCAGCTGAACTAGTGTTGTATTTTTGGGGATTCAATTTGTTTACATGACCAACACTGTGTTAGGCTAGGCTGTGGTAACAAATAAACACAATTTCAGTGACTTAAAGCAATCAAATGCACCTCACAGTCCTGGGTACATGTTTTCCTTCACACTGATGAAGGTTTGACATATTTACCTCATGGCTTTCAACATTTTCCTAGGCATCGACATCTCCATGGGCTAGAAGAGAGAATACGCAAAGAGAAGCAAATGTGGGTGGTTGATGTGGGCCAGACCTGGAGGTGGAGCCATCACTTAGGCTCACTCCCTTGGAGAGAACTCAGTTACATGGTCACACCAAATGTAAAGGAGACTGGGAAATCTCATCTTGCTATACACTAAAGAAGAGAACGAAGCCAACTGTGGCCCCCTGATAGCTTTTATCTCCATTCAGGTATAAAGAGAAAAGTGAGATCGAGTTGTCCTGGGAGATTCTAGGAAGGCTTCTAGTAAGGCAAAGGTATATCTGAGCCTTGAATTTTAAATAAAGTACTACACTATGATTCTACTTATCCTTTTAACCAACACTTATTTAACTTTCAGTAGTATCCCATGCCAGGGATATCAAGATGGAAAGAGAAATAAGAAATGTGAGCTGTAAGGATCAGAAAATAACTATGTCAGCTAAAAAAGAATAATTAAGTGCAATTATTTTATTAAATCATGGTTAACAACAAATAAAACCAGAGTGTTTAAGAAATTTTCCATGAACAAATATTGTTATGAGCAAAAATATTGCCTATATGGTTTTTTCACACCTCTGAATTTACTAAAACTGCCTAAAGAATTATATACGTGATTTTAACTCTAAGTTAATCTTTTTCTTACTCTTGAAAGGAGTACATCTTAGTGAAACAGTTCTTATAGTTTTGCATTCAATCAGCTAAAAATGTTTTATATTATTCCACATTCTAATGTCCTAATTATACTGTCTTTTGATTTGTATTTATGGCTTGGGGCAGTAATTTTTGGAAAAAAAAATTAAAAACCTGACAATCGAAAGGGAAGAAGGAAGAGAAGGAGGGAGGAAGGAAGAGAGAGAGAGAGAGAAAGAAAGTTAGCTATCTGAGCTGGGCTGAGAGAATGAATAAAGAAAAAGAACTACTTTACCTTAAAATAACTATGAAATAGGATTATTATCACCCATTTTACAGGTAAAAAATTAATGATTATTTTTAATAGCAGACTCTTTCTTAGTATTAACTAGTTACTGAACACTGTGTAATATGTGTATATATGTATATAAATATAAATGTATATATAATTAAAAAGTGATGAATGTAAACATATACATGTATATTTGTAGTTATATGAGTAGACATACATGTGTATGTGTATATATGTATATATATAAATATATATGTATATATTTATACTAATCGTCTACTTAATGTATATGTGTATATGTATATATATTTATTTACCACTTATTTAATCCTTATAACGAGTAATTGGAGAGGTGCTATTGTTATTTGCATTTCATATATGAGGAAATTGAGACAGAGCAAGGTCAGTAACATGTGTAAGGTTAGAGTTAATAAGTAGTAGAGTTGGGATTTGAAGCCAGACACTATAGTTCCATCAGCCATGCTCTAACCATTGCACATACTCCTTCAAAGAAGTCAAAATATTTAAATTCATACCCAAGGTCACACTGTGAGACAGTAGCAGAAATGGGATCTAATCCAAGTATATCTAATTCTGAAGCACAACTTTCTCTTTTGCTCCAGACTGTCTCTCAGCAGAACTGAAGTATAGAGTGAAGAAGGGAGAGGACAATTTCAGGGACGAGTCAGCATGAGCAAGCACCAAAAGAAGACAGAAAAATCCCCCCAAAATATACACTCTTGCATTTTCTGACCCCCAGTGCCCAAATGTCAGGGATTTACTTCATGATTCAGTGGAAATTCTTTCTTAGTTACACAGGCCAAAACTCTTGGTCCAAGATACATACACACCTTTGACATATCTATTCAAATGGAGAAAGGCTTCCCTCAGGTCAGTATTTTGGTTGTCATAGCAACAAGAAAATACAAGGAAAGCCTTGAGAGACATCCAGAGGCTAATTAAAGAGTAGCTGGCTGCAAAAGAAGATTCCTAGAGCAACCTGGTACCACAGAGGATCACAAGGATATCCAAGCCATAAAGAGTCCCATAGCTCACCTGCAGATGAAGGAACTGAGCTTCAAGAAGTGCCAAGCATTGTGCTATATGTTTTAACTAGGTTATGTCATTAATTTCTAACAAGATCCCAATTTCTAGAGAAGGAAACTGAGGCTCAGAGATAGGATGTGACTTGTCTGACATGGAACTAAGATTTATGCTTAGAACTAATTCCAGGGCTTATCTTCATAGCTGCAAAGCCATATTCCCTAAGGACTGTGACCTGCTGAACAATCACACAACTATCCTAGTGACAGCTGTCCCTTCTGTCCTCTAAGGACCTCAAATTTCCTTGGCTCTCAAATAGTGAGACTAGCACTCACATAGAGATCAGCCATGTATTTCATCAGGACCTCTTAACATTCTGCCCTTCATTGCTCTGGAATGGTTCTTGTTCAAACTTCCCTTCCACAGCTCAACAAATAAGCAAACAAAAATAAAAGTTTAGCTTTCCATGAAAAGGCAGTGTAAACATCTGGCAGTCTTCCTGGAGCTCAGCTTCCTCTGGCTGGGTCTAAGTGCACGACATGGGTGTATATGGGCTTCAACAGAGGAGGTCTTGCTAGATATTACTCACCTCCCTGCAAAGCAGACCAGCCCAAAAACTTAGTGATGGAAATACAAAAGCTCTTGTTTGTTGACCAAAAACTAAACAAATCATTTGAGGTTTTGGGTTCAAAAATCTTTCAAAAATGTAGTTCACATATATTGGAATATATGTGAGTATGTGTGTGTGTTTGCTTAAATCTTGTTTGGAATAAGATTAAACATAAATATAAATATGTGCAAATAGCTTAAGATAAATAAATTCAATGAGAAAACAGTTCTTTGTTTCAATTTTATGAAATGAAACGGGCCAAACTGGACCACAAATACAAACCAGCCTTCAACAAAACTATCGAGTGGGTTAAGTTTTCTCTACCATTTAGGTAACTTTGGGAGTCACTTAAGCTCTCTGGATTTTAATTCCTCTTCTGTAAAATGGAAATAGTATTAGGAAAGTATAAAATTGGCTGGGGTGTGGATGAATTTAGAAAATAATGTAAAAAGCTTATAAATTGTAGAGTCCTGCACACGGTGGGTTGTGGGGGGTGCATTCACTGTTCATTTCTCTAAGAAGCCCCATTGTGGCACCTTCCCTTTTATAACCCACCAACACAGCTAGTGAAATGGCATGAGACTAGGACACTATACAGAAAAACAATGGAAACTCCCCAGTGCCAAAGCTGCCAAAAGACATTTAAGAACCATGAAGCTTTGTATCAGTCAGATATTGCTGCATAACAAATTACTATAATACTTGAAACAACAAGTAACTATTTCATGCTCACACCTTTGTGTGAGAAAGTCCAGGCTGAGTGTGGCTCCAGTGCAGGTATTTGTTCCAGGTCTATGATGCATGGCTTTCATTATTCTAGAACCAGTATGATACCTGGTGTGTATTTTTTTTCTTGGCAATAGCAGAATTACAAGAGCTAAATGTTTCTTCACAAGCACATTTCAAGCCTTCGCTTATGCTACCTCTACTAATATTCTGTTTGCTAAAGCAAGTTATGTGACCAAGCCAAATATCAATCAGGTGGGGATGGAAATTCCTCTAATGAAGGAGAGAATGGCAGTAGGAGGTTGCTAAACCATGATCTAATCTACCAGAAATTTCATACTAAATTTGAAATTGTTTGCTCTGCTGCAATGTAAACTTCTTGGACCCCTCTGCACCACAAATATAAGTTGTTTGAGCTGATTTTGTAAAGAAATCAAGGCAGAGGAACAACATGATGCAGAGCAGAGAAAGTAAATAGAAATAGTGAAGTGATTTATAAGAGAGAAAGCAGAGTTGAAAGTTACCACAAGTACCTAACCCTTCTGAAAGTCACAGGCATCTTGGGAAATGCAGGGAATTAACATTGGAACAGAGCTTCTTTAGATCCTTTAGAGAGCTTGATTGTCAACTGTGTTACCTAAAGACATTAATAAGGACCATTGATGAATGAGGCTGGACTGCCATTTCATTGTCCAGAGGGAAGCTATGGCTGAACAGGGCAAGCTGGAGAATCCTTGGGGCTCACTCTAAAGGTACCAACTAGGTCAAGATGGAAAAAAAGAGAAGGACCCAAAGGTTCTTATTTGAGTACAAGTGAGATTTTTTTTCTTAAAAAAGATAAAATTACCAAGTCTTGAAAGATAAAATATACAGTTATTGCAGAATGATCAGTTATCAAATACAATTAACTAGGGCACTTCGTCCCTGAAGTGGACAGCATTGAGTATTGACCTTTGGGGTTAGAGAGTTAAAGAAGACAAAAATTACTGTGTTAAAAACTTGCTTGATATCAGAAACTAAATACACTACTTTATTATCTAATTTAATCCTCACTAGTTCTGTTCTTCCCAAGGATAAGAATGATTATTCCTGCTTTATGGACAAGGAAATAGTATCGGTGCAAAAGGCCAGGTTCCACATCTTAGGTGGTAGTGAAGCCACTCACTATAGCTGGAAGAGGAACATAGGATCAAAGGAGTTAGCAGATTGTCAATACAACCCTCTTGTTGGATGAATTAATGAGGATTCTTGTTATTCTTTTATAACTTGAAAGGGAAAAAAAAATCCTAGATGAGCTTTTATGACTGAGTCATGTGATGTTCTAAGACCTCAAAACTTTTACAGTTGCAAAGTAGGTAAATTCTGATCCTCTGGCCTGAATGAAGAAAACATACCTAAAGTTGTTCATTAATCTTACCTTCCATTTGTCTTTACAGATTTCTTATCTGCTTTGTCTCCACAGCCAGAAAAAGAAAAAGGAGCTTGGGCAGGAGAGATCAGTAACATTTAATAAATGCTATTCTGTGCCACCTATATGTAAATCAATACATTTTAAAATACTTAATGATAAAGATTATATAAGTACCTCTGTAATATAACAAACACTACAACAGGTTGGTAAATTTAAGAAGAAAATTAAAGTCATAAGAAAATGATATTGTTGCTTTAACACACCTATCTGTGCTTAGGGTTCCTAAAATATCTATAAGTTAAGTGAGCACTTTTGACAAAAAAAAAAAAAAAACAAAAACAAAAACAAAAAAAAAAAACAAAACAAAACAGCATAAAACACAAATGCTCATAATTTGACTACTTGATTACTGAGTCTTTGCCTTCAATATGGCCTATAATTAATGCAATTAATGATGGCATGTAGCTATATCAAAAAAGGAACTTTCTTAATATTATAAAAAGCATCTTTCTGTGCATAGGGGCTGCATCTCAAGCTTTATAACTTTTCTCATAAGCTTATTTTAAAATTGCCCAGAGAAAGCCAGTAATTGAACATTTTTAGAGAAGGTGGGTGTGCAATTGCTTTTATGTTCACTATACACTAACCATTTGCTTTTTGGAAACCTTCAAATATACAGTCAAGTTTCTGTGGCAAATCTTTCTGGTCTCAATTTTTAGGGCAGCTTGAAATAAATTCAGTACTCAGTAACACTGAGATTTTATAGATGCCAAAGACTGATGCAGTTAAATAAACAAACAAAAACAACTAATGGAATTATGGACTGAAGAGAAGAATGAATCTCTCCCCAAAAGCAGAATATACAATTTTTCTTTTTTATAATTTCCCTTCACTTGCTGTCTCCCCGATTCTCATTACCTCTTAAAAAATTCATTTGATATTAAGTTTATCAGGATAACAGGAAAAGACTCAGAAAGGAGATCATGTTCAAATTTGTTGAAGATGAAATGCATTTATTTCTACAACAAGGCCTTCATCCTTTTGTCCTGGATTCTCCTGCTTGTTCAAATGCCAGTACAGCTGGTAGCTGGCTACTTGTGTGTATCAGAGTCTAACAGAAACTGGTTTTATGGCAGTATTTTGACCTTATTTTGTCAAGAGCTATTCACCCAGACTTACCAAGCTTAATTTCAAGAAAAATTATGGATATTATCAAGGCAAAGCTGTAGGAATTCTTTATTCTACCTTATCATGCACTCTTTAATATTCATATTAAATGTGAAAGAAATAATTATAGATATTCAACCTTTTCTTTCCTTGGACAAATACTTTGACCCTTTATAAATCTTAAATACCTCAATGGATAAACACTGTGTCTTCTTTCAAATATATTTCTGGCTTCCCTTTTGGAGTCTTCTTGGAGTTTGCTAACTCGGGAATATAAGATCTTTCTTCCTCTCCTCTAATAATGTCTGAGTTCTCCTTTTCTCTTCCTGCATGCCACTAGACCCCCTATTCCCACACAGAGCACAAGATCTTATGCTGTATGTCAATATAACCAAAAGCCTGTAGTTTCACTATGTGAAGAAACTGAAGTGAGAGTGGCTGAGTTATTGACTGGCTGATGAATAGTCCCTTCCTACCTTTCTGTATGTTGTTTTTGAAATAGGAAAGTCATGTTAAATTGTGAATCTGTATCAGAATTCTGCTACACCAGCATTCGGACAGGCATAAAGTAGGTGTTCCTGGCTCCCTTCCTTCATCCCTCCCATTCGCTTTGCATTCATTCATTATTGATTTGACAAACCTAACACAGAATCACCAAGTGAGATAAACATGTGAAAGCAAAGTGCACATAAAAAAGTTTCAACCAAACCACGTTTATTAAGTCACCCCACAAATACCTGTGACCACAATATGAGAAGTTTGATTTGTTTATGTTTATTTGTTTGTGTTTTTTTTTTCTATCAAGGAGCCTATATAATTGCTCTGATTTTCCTAGGAAAGTCTAAATCTTTATTCTGAATTCTTGGTGCCCTAAATGTCCTTACTTTATCTTTTAAATTCATTTTTAAAAAGAAACACTCCTGCAACTCCACGGGGCTTTGACAGTTTGAAATGGATTTGAGGACTGAGGACCCCATGGGCTGAGACCATGTTTTCAAAGCAGGATGGAGGATAGTGATGGGATTGGGTAATGGAAGCTATTTATTTACCACCAGCTGCCTCCAGCTGTGACACCCTGCTAGGTTATGGAATAAAGCACAGTAAATAAACACTGCAAGGAGACACGCTGAAGCACAGCATACATGGAAATCCATCGCCTCACAAATTCTGGAAAAATATGTACTCAGTGATGAGCATGTCCAAAATAAACCAACCCAAGCCAACAATTTGGAATCATTTCCACATTGCTGCCCCAGGAGCAATGTAGAGGAATAAACCAGGATTGCTAGAATCATTGCTATGAGCAGGTACACTTTCACCAACCCTTACAAGGCTGACTTCAAGTCTCAAAAGAGGCATCAGCTTCTTGGGGACATCTTCCCCGACATTTGCCATCATGGCTCATGGGTTTTCCCATCACAGCACTTCTCACATTACATTGGAGTTACATACATAGTCTCTCTCTCCCACTAGACTGTTGAAGTCCCTGGAATCATGGATCACCTTCTAGTCATCCTCATTCTCAGCACTTGTAGCTACTTGTAGCTACTCAGTAAATGTTTGCTTAGTTGAGTACATTCTTTTTGGAAGCTACATTATTTGTTGGTCATAAATAAATAAATAAATAAATAAATAAATAATAGAAAAAAATTAAAATGCTAGAAAGGATGATAAACATTCATTACTTGGAGTCCATAAACCAAAGACACCAAATATTACTATGTTTATTTTGCCCTTTCCTGCTCCTTAATACAGTAATTACATTCAATTTCTTTCTTCTCTATTCTTCCTTTTATCTTCCCTCTTTTTAGATCCCATGAATAAAATGTACATAACTTGGCAGTTCACAGATAAGAAACATTAATCTTTTTCCACTTCTTCATTTTAAAATGAGGAAATTGAGTCTCAGTATATCCTTGCCCTCATTTCCACCTTTATTTCTCATCCTCTCTGTCCATTTAATTCTTATCTTTATGAAAGCTCCCTCCATCCCATCCACAATAAGGAATGTGGATCTAAATGTTGACATTCTAAGATACTGTGTTGGTCCACCTTCATTACAAACAAAGCTTTCAGAAAGGTCAAAATTTAAAGTGAATGTGATTTGGATACTTTCTGGATTATATTTCTTATCCTTTATGGCATATAAATCAGGTCTAAAGAGAACTACCCCATCCACCCCAGTACAAAGTGATCCAAGTTAATTTATAGGCAATATATACTTTCCAATAATAATAAAAAATTGGTAAGATAATCACCTTTATTGAACACCTACTAAGCACTCTGCATGCTGCTGGATGTTTTGCATTCATATTCCCATTTCATTACTACAAAAACTCTGCAAGGCAGATATTATCCCCATTTTATAATAAGAAAGCAGAGGCTCAAAGAAGTTACATAGCATACTTGAAATCATATAGCCAGTTGGTAGATGAGCCAAGATTCAAAACTAGCTCTCCTGTTCCAAAGCACACATTTTTCCATCGCTCAACAGGGAAGACGTTTAAATAAAGAGAGAGTTCTGTTTAGATGCAGCATCTAATTTCCATAAACCTTTCTGGAAGCTATTTTCTTCTCTCCTCTACCCCTCTAAAATGTCTCTATGATAAACTGGTTGCTGAGTAGGTAAGAATCCCTAAACCACAAGAGACATAGAATCAAAGCCAAGGATCAGAAACCAGGATCTTATTAAAGAATAGAATTCAGTAATACGGGAAGGAGTAGTAAGGACAGTCAGTGCAGCTAATTCTATGAAGCCAGAGAAAGTGTCTCCTTCCTAGTTAAAAAAGCTTTTAATGGGCTTCCATCCAGCCCTTCAACTCTTGCCCAGCAGCATCTTAAGAGCACTACTAAACACCTGTCACAGGGCTCTCATCTTGCCTTGAAGGATTGCCCTGTGGGTTCTCCAATTATTATTAAAACTGTAGAAACTCAGTAATTTCCTGGAAATTGCAGATTCAGCCTTAATAAAGAGACCATTTTAACCAAACCAATTTAATTTCCCAAAAAGTATTCCCACTAACCCCAAACAATACTCTTGTTAACTCGAAACTCTATAGAATTTAAAACAGAGAATAAAGACCCTACAAGGCCACTTCATTCCCTCTCAAATATTTTCATTTCCTGACATCTAAATTTGTGGTCAATTTTTATTCTTTGATTTTGCTTTTTCAAAGCAATAACTTAGAATCAAACTGGTGGCTGATCCTGAGACCATAAGTAAAAGTTCAACAATGACTCAGCAGATAGGGTTATTCTAAGAACTTGGTGCAAAAAGTATTATACCAGGTGACTTCTCATTCACTCCCTTATTTATTCTTACAACAGCCCTATTGGCTACAATTTTACCCTCACACTATAGATGAGAGATTAAGTACAATGACCAATGTCACACAACTAAGAGGCTGAACAGATTTCAAACCTGGGGTTTGTTTTTTGTTTGTTTTGTTTTGTTTTTATTCCAATCTCACAACCTAAAAAAGCAAAGCTACACAACAGTGAGTTGTTTGGGGAAATGTTAAGATGCCCAAAATGAGAGTTGAGACATGAAACAGCAGAGGATGTGTGATTCAGTGCACTTTAAATAAGAATTCTGTGGTGAGTAACAGGAGAGCAGACTGAACAGGAAGTCAGGGCCAGATCACTGGCCCTGAAAGCCATTTTAAGGTACTTGGGTGCTAGGCAATGTGGAATGTTTAAATAGATTTAAGTAATTAATTTGTCATTTTTTCAACAAACATTTTATGTAGTACCAACTATGTGTTAAGCCTTGGGGACAAACTGTAAACAGAACAGATGTTTCCTGTCCTCATCGGGCTCACAGTTTAACAAAGATGATGGCTTATTTCCTTATAGAGTGGAAAGTGATCTGATAGAGAATGAATAGGGTGCTAGAGAAGTATTAGGAAAACCAATGAAGGAAGGGCTTTCCAGGGGAAATGGTACCTAAGTCAAGACCTGATGGAGGGGGAGTTTGAAAAGGAGGTAGTCAAGGAAATTGTTAAAGTCAGTGGAAAGAGCATGAGCAGGACTAGACATGAAAGACTGGCACACTGGAATAACTGAAAGATGGTAGAGTGGTTGATAAGCACGGCTAAAGATGAGGCTGAAAATGTAGGTGAGGCTGGGAGGGACAAGATTAAGAAGCCAGGAAATATTATGAATAATTTTTGTCTAAAAAAAACTACTCTATATGTGATTGAAACTAGAGATATAGATTCCAGACTCTCTGTCTTTAAAAACACACTGTCTTTAAAAACAGTATGAGAATGTGGTTTAAAAAGTCAGTGGAACCTCAAAAGCAAATGTCATTTTACCCAATCAAGATTCTTTCATCTGTAAGCAATAGAAATTCAAATTGATTTAAATAATAATAAAACACCATGTTTTTATAAAATAAATTCGAGGATAGAGAAAGTATAACACAATCAGGGGCTAGTGATATAATCAGGCACTTTGGGTTTTTTTCTTTTTTTTTTCATCTCTTTATTCTGCCATCCTCAGCATAAACTTAAACCTGGTTGCACTTGAGATTGCAAAATGGATAAAAATGGCAACTGAAGCTATATGCCTTTTTATTATCATCCATCAGGAGAGAGAGGGAAAATCTTTCTCAAGTATGGAACCTAAGTTTTTTTCTAATTATAGTCACGAGTCACTCCTAGATCACTGGTCATGAGAGAAATTCCATATGTTTATTAACTTAGATGAATCAAGGTCATCCTTTGAAACTGGGAGTAGTATCAGCTTTGCCTGTGTCTCATAGTAGTGGAGAATATTGGTACCTGAAAAAAAAAATACAATTGTGTTAGGAAGAAAGAAGTTGAGATATGGGGTAGAGTCTAGTACACTTTACTATTACAAATTTGATGCCTTTGCTTTTGAACAAGTGACCACAGCCCTGATACCTAGAGCAAACAAGCCTCAGGTCAATCCCTCACCAATTACCCATTCAACAACAACAACAACAACAAAATGGTAACTTCTATTTTCTAACCTGGTAAGTGTAATTATACGAAAGTACTACTGTGCCTAAACAACTCTCACATTGAATATTAGCAACTCTGGATAAAATACAAATTTATTAAATTAGTCTTCATATTCACATAAATTTTAAAAACTGATACTATCTAGGCCAAGACCTTTTTTCTTTTTTCCTTCACAGAATAATGTTGAGGATCAATTTCTCCAGCTTAACGTCACCAACCTTGGCAGCAGCTCATATTTGGAATATAAATGATGTCATCTGGTTGGCCTTTTCCCATCACAAACAGTAAATCTCTGAATCTGGAGAGCTCTTTTATTTGGTTACACATATTGTACAGCATCAAGGGGTTAGAACACATGTGCTGGAGATTATTAAAATCATCTGGAGAATGGCTTATTATTGGAAAGCCCAGAACTTACGACCCTTTCTTGCCTGGTATCTCCATCAACTCTTCTTTTGCTTCTGCATTTTCAAAGAAACAATTGTGGCCTATTGGCTCACGATTCTTTGCAGACTAAAATTTTGCTGATGTGTCATACTTCATCTCCAGAAGAAGATATACCCAACATACTATAGAGCAAGAAGAACAGGACTAGAAATCAGAAAGCCAGCCTCAGCTCAACAAAATGCAAAATATATGGCTTTGAATAAGTCATTTAAACTCCTTAACTTCCTCATCTGTAAAATTGAGATGGATGGTTATCAGTCTCACAGGATTGTTTGAGAAAAATAGTAAAAAAATTACTGAATATTTGCTTATCACTTTATAATTTGCTAAAATCTTTCCATTGCATTAGCATTCAACTGATCTTACAGAGATGTACGTGTTTGTTGAATGACATGTGACTAGGTGGTGATTTGGTTTGATGAATTCTGAGTCACTGTGTTATCTTGCATCTTGAACTTAGTTTTATTCATTTATAATATGCATTCAATTTTATCTTTCTTTTAAAGTTGTGAGGAATAAACAAAATGACAAACATGAAGCATTAGCACTATGTCTTGCACATTGCTGTGCTCAAGAAACAGAGGGTTTCTTTTCTTCAACCCCTTCCTTTTTAAGAGTCTCGTGTTTCTCATCCTGCATAACCAGTGACAATGCTGACATTCTAGCTATTAAAGGACACAGCTGTGGAGCAGAGAGAACAGCAAGCCCCGGCTATAGTCTTAACTTCCAACTTCCCAGTTGTGTGGACTTTGGCAACTTTCTCAAGGTCTCTGTTCCCTCATCTGAAAATGAAGAAACTGATCTAGATCTGAAGTTCTCAAACTTTTGAAATTTATAAATGAAACAAGCAAACAAAACAATCACAAACCAGAAGGACAACAGAATAGTCAACTTTTTGACTTGATAAATAGATATTTTTCAGATAATTGCCATTTATCATTATAGTCATTTCAAATTAAAGAAAAAAGAACATCTGATAAAAAGGAAGAGCAAAATTTCAGAATACAAGCCATCTTTTTAAATAAAATACATTAACTTAAAAAACTGACTATGAAAAACTTGCTGAATTTTCTTATTTTCTTCATTTTTTCCCCTAATTTTTTCCACAGACTGGTGAAAATTTGACAGGACCAACATGGATCTTTAGAGTACCATTTGGGAAACACTGTGTTATAGGACCTGGAAGTTTTCTTCTAGCACTAACATCCTGTGATTCTATCATGATTCTACCATGTTGAGAAACTATGGTGCTAAAACAAAAGTTATTTGAGTAAAAATAATAAAACAGTGAGTCAATACAGGGAAGAAATCTATTCAATAACTAATTTTGCTTATGGTTCTGGATTGAAATTAAGAAGTTTAACTTAGTCAAAATGGTCTAAGATATTATGATAGATCATCACATAGGAATATCTCCATAGGTCCTCATGACACTTCCTTGTTCCTAATGCTAATTCTTCTAACTCAGGCTTTGTGCAGTGCTGACTAAAATGATGATGATCATGCTTACACAAACCTACATTAAAATGTGAGAGATGTGAGCAGATTAAGTATATCTAAAGTATTCCTAACTCAGGAACCACATGTCCATCCTGAAGTCAACTTTTCTAAAATCTTCCATTCTCTAATCTCAGGCCAAAAGAATATCTTTGAGCTCTACCATGGTGCTCTCAAAACCCTGTGTGAACTTTACATATTTTATTACTCTAAATATAGACTCTTCGATTCATAGTTATCACTCATTTTAAACAAGGTAGTTTATCTAGTTTTGGCCTAATTAGAAGCAGACAAGCAGTATAGAAGTAAAAGAAGCTGTTAAGACAAATCAGTGGTTGGGGCTATGCTTGACCTCTCAGAAAGAAAATAAAAAATAAAAAACACACAAACAGAAGTAATGCCATTGCTACTTAGAACAATAGTAGTATTTATAACTTTGATTCTAAGTCATCAAAAAAAGTTTAAACAATACCTTTTAAAGCAAATGAATGGTTATACATTTTAGCCAAATTGGTTGAAAGAGGTGCTCAGAGGGACACATCTCAGCTATCAGGAAATTCACCTAAGATAGGTGGTTGCTAATTCTCCTATAATCCTAGCTAAAAGGAATAGCAACAGCAATGAGAAAAGCAACCTTAATGGTTGCCTGTTGTATTGTATGCTGACTCCTATGAGTACTCTTTACATCCATTTTCTCATTAAGATTCATATCAACTTTGTGAGGGGGAAATACTTATTTTTATTATTATCCATTCATTTCTCCAAATGAGGAAACCAAAGCTCATCATGAGTAGGTAGCTTTGCCCAAGACAGCCAATTTAGTAATTGGCAGGATATGAAAACCCAACACTTCTGACTCTAAGCTCAATGCTTTTTCCACCCTTTGCTCCTCTCTCGTTCTTATAAATAGTTAGAAAACTAAGAGGTTCAAAGAAACTTCCTTCTGGTTCTCAGGCCCATTATAAATGCCACTTGCCCTAGGGAGGAAGATAAAGTCTATGCTCTTTGCTAGCCTATGTGCTAAGTCATTGGCGCCCAGAAATAACCTCCTGGAGACTACAGGCCTTGTATTTACCACAAAGCAGTGGGTAAATAACTAGTTGGTGTTTTAGTGTTTTGTGGTCACTTAATCTGTTGTGTTCCTTCTCAAGACTCTGAAGGTTTCCTTTTTCAGTTAATTTTTATTTACATTTCTGAGGTCTATGTTGTTTGGGGTTTGGTTCATTGGATGTTTTTCTTGGAATGTGTTGTCATTGGCTTCAGGATGTTCCTGCTCTGCTATTTCATGGAATTTTCCCTGAATGTGAATTGCGATGTATTTTTTTTAGGGCAATGAGCCAAGACAGTGCTGGTATGTAATCTGTTCCTCTGGCCAGAAGACTTCTTGTCACTCATCCACATGGTGCTTGATTCTATTTCTCCACTGATAATTCCTCTCCCATTTGTTATGTGCAATGACCTTGGAGTTTAGCCATCTTATGTGTTGTGCATTATTGGCTCTGGATAAGACAAGCCCAATTGCTTCTGATAGAGATTGTGTCAACTGATTCTATCAGTTTGTTATATCAGCCCAGGGGTGAGGAAGAAAACACATGCCAAATGTTATGGAAAGAGTGGAGAAGGCTCATAAGTTAATACGACAGACAAAGTAAGTGTGTGACTGAAAATGTCCAGCCCTCCACACAGCTCAGTGCTCCAGTAGAAGATAGATCCAAGGATGTCAGGTGCATTACAAGTACCACATGCTACTACGACCCTTAGGAAGATTTCTTCCTTTGTCTTTGACAAGCCCATAAATGATGTGCCAGAGAAAAATAAGAATCAGTTCCATATCAGAAATTTTGTCCTTTGGATATTTTTCTTTGTGCATAAAAAAGAAAATGAGAAAGGTCAAGAAGTGTTTGGTCATAAAAATGGCATGTTTCTCTCAAGACTTTCAGCCTAATGAAGATGCAAAGCACACACTGAGGCAGAAAGTTGCCCTGAATAAATTCTTTTTTTGGCTTTTTTATTTATTGTACTTCATTTCATTGTTTTGTTTATATATTCTATATCCTTACACTTTCCACAAAGAATTTAGGATAGCTTACAAAAACATGTCAATACAAAATAAATAAAATACCCCTAAATCAATGGAAGAAGCAGGATGAATGGATAATATCAAAGATATGCATATGGTTAGTGTTTAGAATTTTATAGCAAATACTCTTGTAAAATTGTTAAAAGTGATTCACAAAATTGACTCCAAAAGCCTACCGTTAATCATTTAAAATGTGCTGTGGTTCTCAAATCTGTAGTCTGAATTGGGTGCTTTAAGAATCTGCACTCAATTTAATTTTAATTTGGAGGTAGGAGAAGCCAATTCAATCTCCAAGCAGACATTAGGTGCTTTGGCACACCTCTGAAGGCTAATACTTTTCTTCTTTGCAAGAAGATAAAAGGAGAAATAATATTTACTAGATACCCAATACATGCTAGGATTTGCACCAGTAACTTGACATTTAATAATCCACTGAGTTCTCCCAACAAGTCTATGAGATAAGAATTACCTCCATTGGGTATATTACATAACCAAAACTGAGTAACTTACCCAAGTTCACTGACTAGCAGGGTTACATAAAACCAAAATCAATAAAGGAATGTTTAACCTCACAGCTGATATTCTTCTCATTTCATTAAACTGTCTGCCTGAGACACAAGTAAGAAATTATTAACTGTGCTTGTCCTAGTTGGTGTGTATTAAAATTCTCAAATTAAGGTGGTTTATTCAAAATTTGCCTTCAAATTGTAGGTTGACCAGGAAATAAGCAGAAATTAAAAGAAGTCTATGGCCATGCCACCCTGAACAAGCCCGATTTCATCGGATCTTGGAAGCTAAACAGGGTCGGGCCTGGTTAGTACTTGAATAGAGATCACCTAGAAAGAACAGGTGCTGTAGGTCTAAAAAGTAAAAAGTGAAAAAATAAGGAATTGTAAGTGGACAAGGTCCTTGCAATCTGTGAAGTCAACCAAGGGTTGCCATGCTTAAAATAAATAAATAAATAAATAAATAAATAAATAAATAAATAAATAAATAAACAAACAAACAAATAAATAAAATAAGATCACAGTGTCTAGTGGTTAAGGTGAGCAAAAAGGAATATCTGTGGTTTTCTGTAGATACTTGACATTGCCATACAAATATCTTCTGAAGAGCTAGAGAGGACATATCCTAAATTTCTACAAATTAGAGGCTATAACAAAACAGAAAGAGTAAAAAGTTATAGTCCTGATACAAAGAGAACAATTTCACTAATCAAAGAGAGTGGTCATTGGTGTTTGTTGGATTGGCAAAGTCAATTTCAAGAGCTGCAAAATAGACAAGAAAAATAATATTGTCATTTGTAATAATAGCTGCCACTTATTAGATGCCTATTAGATGCAAGGTACCCTCTATATTTTATTGCTAATCTTCATACTAAGTATCTCTATACACTGTTGATTCTTGTCCCTCCCCCTTTTTTTTCAAATGAAAAGACAGAGATGCAGAGAAATTTTATAGATGGCTATGTCAAGACCTCTAATAAGGTGGAGAGCTGTCTCAAATGTAAGCCTGGCTAACTCTAAATTCCACATACTCACTACTGTGCTTTGCTGCTCTTATACCAGGCAGGTCAACCTAAAGCAAATTAGGCTAAGGCAAATTCAATAACACTTAAGCCAAAGATAAAATTTTGAAAGAATAGCAGTATCTACTTGTGGGGTCCTCTAGTCAGAGAGATATCTACAGTAGCAGTAAACATTGATGGTCTCTAGGGATGACATGACCTTCAGTTCACTGCCAGAGAAAGGGATGGGAGAGAACTGGCACCTTTAAGACTCTCATGAAGAAAGGGGTAGGTGTTTCTCACTTCTTTGATTTAGTAGCTCTTTGACTGGTGAGGCTTGGGGATGCAAATAATTTTATCAAGTTATCTATAATGTAAAGAAAATAATTACAATTAAAAGCAAGTCTCTCTTTCTATTAGTTTGCTCGGGCTTACATAACAAAATAACTACAGTTCATGTAGCTGTAACAACAGATATTTATTTTCTCACAGTTCTGAAGGCTGGAAGTCCAAGATCAAGGTGTCAGTAAATTCAGTTTCTCATGAGAGCACTCTTCCTGACTTGTAGATAACCACCTTCTCACTGTGTCCTCACCTGGTGTGTCCTTGGTGCTTGTGTGGAGATTGAGCTCTCTGGTGTCTCTTCTTATAAGACTACTAATCCAGTTGGATCAGAACCCTGCCCTTATGACCTCATTTAACCTTAATTACCTCCTTTTAGGCCCAATGTCCAAATGCAGCTGCATTGGGGATTAGGGCTTCAGCATCTGAACTTTAGGGGCACACAGGCATTCATTCCATAACCTTTCCACTCCAGACCATCAGTCAGTCTGCTCCTCTCTCCAAAGGCAATCACTTACCATTTTCTGAGTCTTGTGCCCAAAATATTCCATACATTACAAGTGTCTATACAAATGAAAAGAAACTGCTATGTTCTGCACTTTCTCTTCTTTCTCCTATAAGACTGTCTCACATGTATGCATGCACCTTTCTGTTTCATTCTTTCTCATAACTGCATAGCATTTTATTAAACTACGATAATTTAATGTAATCAAATCCGTACTTATGCATATCAAGTTTATGTTTAGTCTTTAGCTTTTACAAATAATGCTTTTAGTAATATCTTTATTCAAACATATTTATAAAGGTGTTAATATAGCTACATATCTAGAACAAAATTGTTGGGTCAAAGCATATATATTTTTCAAAAAGGACAAATATTGCCAAATTTTCTTCCAAAAAGATTGCTGCAATATACATTCTAACATGAAAGTATAATTAACAGTGTGAACAAGAATCCAAAATCACTCTCTGGATATTAATTCAATAAGGTTTAAGAATGTCTTTCTCAGCCTCCTGATTTCCCATCTTTCTTCGAAGATGCCAGAACATGAATCTGATCATGTTATTCTCTACTCCTTAGTACCACTATGAAATCCTGGTTAGCAAACAGAATCCAGTAGAAGTGATTGGATTCTACCTACTTCTTCATGTTATCTCTGACCACCTACTACTTCCCATGGATTGTAGCTTTCAGTCAGAGCAAGTCAATGGCTTTAGAAATCCTCATGGTCTTCAGACCTCTCACACCTCTAAACCTTCTGAAGTACTACCCTCTCGGTCTTTCCATAGTTGCCTTCCCTGGCATAATTTTACTTATTCAGCAATCTGGCAAGTGTCACCTCTTCTGCAAAGAGTTTACTCTTTCTCCCACATGGCTTTAAGAATTCTGTCATTCATGAAACTGCTAAAGTTATATACATTCACATCACAAAACCTTATTATTATAATTTGTGTATGTTTCTCTGATTTCCCATTTGGATAGTGGCAAATATGTAGTAAAACATATTTCTAATCTTTTTATTCCTAATGAACTCATTTAATAACCCTCGAAGTAGATACTTTTACTATTATTATTTTACAGATAAAGAAGGTGAGAAATAAAGGTGTAAAGCAGCAGTCTTCAACCTTTTTTGGCACTAAGGAATTGTGCTCTATGAGAATCTAATGCCTGATGATCTGAGCTGGAGCTGAGGCAACAATGCTAGCACTGGGGAGCAGCTGCAAATACAGATGAAGCTTTGCTTGCTTGACCTCTGCTCATCTTCTGCCATGCAGCCTGGTTACTAACAGGCCACAGACTGGTACCAGTCCATGGCCCAGTGGTTGGGGACCCCTGGTGTAAAGTAACTTGCTTAGTTATAGAGCAAATAAGTAGCATAGCTAGGGCTTGTACCTAAGCATGGTAGTTCCAAAATCTTTACTGTATAAAAATCTTTATCAGATGTATCTGAATCCCCAAATCTCCTCTTATCTTTTTCCAAAGTAGATTCTTCTTGCCTCTTCTTCACCAGTCTCTTCTCTCATTACAACTTGACTTCTTTCTCCCCGCAAATCATATTGATGCCTTGCTGATTATGGCGACTAGTTAAGCCCGAACCTGACTCCAGGAGAGGGCTTAACTAACCTTGATATTCAGCATAGAAAGTCCCCACCCCCAACCATTAGGACTTACCCATCATAAGAAGAAGTGGAGGGATATAGATAATAATTACATTAATAAAGCATCTGCTTCAGGTTGAATCCACCAAAAACTAAATTTTTAATCAGACTTTATTCAAGAGTACTTTGGGGATGACATTCATGGAAGGGGAGGAGAAAGACACAAGGTTCGGCAGAGTGAAAGAATGAGTTGTGATACACTCCCAATAAGATCTCTGCTGATCCCATGAGGAGTTCTGAAGTTGAGATTGCCTTTCAGAGCCATACCAGGCTGTTTTGAGATGGCCAGGTCATTGATCAGTCGTTGGAAGCAGGCCATCCAAGGAGAGAAAGTGTGATATAAAAACTGGCAAAGCAGTTTATTTCTTTCTCCGAGGAGGATTAACACTGAGGGTCATCTTCAGTAGCACTCCCTGCAGCTGGGGAAGTAAGTCCATTCCTGAAGGTGAGTCTATATGGCCCATCAGACCATCCTCACAATGTCTCATCCTTTAAATGTTTAGCATCATAATAGTCTTATCACTGTAGCTGCATTTTCCAGAAGAAACAATTAAGGCTTAGCAAGGTAAAGTAACTTGAAAGAGATCATGTAGACAGTGGCAACTGAGCTGGTATTGAAACCTAAGCCTGGCTGAGTGCAAAGCTCATGTTCCCTCTCTACATTAACTCCCTCAGGCACATAATAAATTGTATGACAGCATGTATGTGGTAATCTTTTGAAGACCAGAAATCCACACTCAGAACTGAATTCCTTCCAGAACTATAATCTCCCATCATCCCCCAAACAAGCAACTCCCTCTGAGCCCACACACCCATCTGCTCTCATTTTCCATACGTTTACTTGGATGTAGTCATCAATTACATACTAGGCAGATGTCATCTGGTAAAGAAGCTATGGTCATTGTCAAGGAAAAGTGAGAACTGTTTTCAAATTACACTTGATGTCTGATCCACAATTGAGGCTAGCTCCCTTTTTAAAACAACAACAACAACAAAATATCAGCAATGTTTCCCAAGATGTGGTCCATGAACCATGGGAATATCCAAGATTCTTTTAAGAAATCTGTGAGGTAAAAAACTATTTTCAATAATAATAGAAAGAAGTAATTGCTTTTTCACTGTGTTGACATTAGTGCTGACATTGATGATGCAAAAACCATGGGGAATAAAAGTGGATGCTTTAGCATGAGTCAAGGCAGTACCACCAAGTTGCATTAGCAGTTGTTCTATTTCTTTAATAACATGCACTCACAGTTAAAAAACAAAAATAAAAGCCAGTTTTACTTTTAAAATATTCTTGACGAAGCAGTACAAATTATTTTTATTGCTTATAAGATTGACTGACAGTCACACTTATAGTTATTCACACTTGGGGAGATGTCATACATTTTCTCAGAAATAAAGGAAAAGGGCCCATCGATTCAAAGAGAACAACTCATGACATTTGTTGCCAATAATTAAATTTAAGCTTTCAAGCAAAACAAATTTTGAAAAGCTTGTATTTGCCATCACAAACTCGACAACATCCTAGTACAGATTTTCTGATTAAATTGGTGATGATAATAAGGAATGTGGTTTTTCAATATTGTATAATGAAATGAGTCAAAATTTTGAAGATCTGCATAACTCTGTGAACTAATTTTTTCCATATGACCAGTGTATAATATTACAAAATTAAACATGGGTGAAAAATCCATTCAAGAGGAAAGAGCAGTAGATTTCAATATAGTAGAATGTGAAAAGCCCATTGATATGATTTCAGATTTCACCATTGCTAGTGAGCTTTAAAAAATTACCACTTGTCAAGCTTTGGTATAGTATCAAAGAAGAATACCCATGATTATCTGAAAAGTCTATTAAAATTAATCCTTCACCCAACTATCTGAATTTTCTTCATAGACATTAAAAAAACACAAAATATTGCCTGGATTCTGGCTGCAGAACAGATAAGACAATCTAGTTATCTCCTATTAATAAGATATTATAGAGATTTAAAACATGAAATAATGCCAGGTCTTTTACTATTTTTATTTTAGAAAATATAGCTATTTCTAATAAAAATGTCATTTCTGTAAACATGTAATAGATTTGTTATTTTAAAAAATAAATTAATAAATATTCTTATAAAAATTTTTGTTTTAATTTCTAATATTAATTAATATATCCCACATAAACAAAAGTATGTTGGGTTCCTCAATGATTTTCAAAAGTGTAATGGGTTCTTGAGACTAAAAATTTCGAGGGCCATGATTCTAATATCACTTACCCCATACTAAAAGAGCAGAGGTAGAAATTCTTTAAATGAATTATCTAACTTAAAATACTGAATGAATATACAGAATAAATATTTTTTAAATGAATGAATAAAAATCGAAGTGATGAGTTTTTAAATAATTATATGAGGAGAGTCAAAGAGCATATTGACTGAGATTGACTATGTGGAGATACAAATCTAGAATATAAAAATAGGAGAACTGGCAGATTTTATAAAGTAGAGAGGCAGAATATGATTTGTTTAGTATCTAAGAGATGGCAGGCACTTTACATTTGCCCACATATTTTCTCAATGGGTTGAAGAACTAGGCATCATCATTTCCTTTCACATAGAAAGCATTGAGACTCAGGGAGGTTACACAACAAAGAGGATATATGGCATAGCTGAGATCTCATCCTAGATGTGTCTGATTCCACACTGTTCCTGTCTGTTCCCTCCACTGTGCTACTTTTCACATGGTCTTTAGCCCCTTCTCATCCCTTATTTTACAGGAAAGGTTAGACTCAGAGAAAATAACTTATAGAGATGAAAAAAAAAGAGTTACTGGCAGAGCCAGATCTCTTTACTGTATAAAAATTCTCTTCTGACATATCTGAGGCTCCTCTTTGGACCCTCTGGCCAGTGCTCTTTCCATTGACCCATGTAATAATGTCAGGCCAAGTCCCCTAGAGTGGAAGAGATTTTTCAGGGTGAAATATGTAATTCTCCAGTTTTGAGAACTCAGTGTCCCAAGACAAAAAAATCAAGGAGAAATCTGTTCTGAGAAAGGAAGTTTGAGCATCTATTGAACGAGGTGGCTGATTCTTTTATAGCAGGTGAAAAAAAAGAGAATAGAAGAAGAAAAAAGATAAACATCAAGTTTTTAGTCATAATGAAGCATTCTTGCCCTTTCTCTGGCTTTAACTTCATTAAACAAATATTTATAAAGCACATCCTGTGAGCTGAGCATTATATTAGATGGGGCATCCTGCTGGTTGCTGAGGCTTCTGGGACGAATCATAGATAGTTCCAGTGCTGGAGGGTTTTACAGTCTTGTGGGGAACAGCAATAGAAACAGAGTTCCAATACAGTGTGAGTGATCAAGGTTTTGATAGAAAAAGCAAAAGGTGGTAGGGAATCTAGAGGAACAACTGAACCCAGACTGAGCCTGATAACATGATACCTGCACTAAGTCTTAAAGGATTTATTATATTAACCTATAGAGGGAGCAGAGAAGGCAGAAGGAATATAATGTGTGTCACACACCCAGAGTGTGACTTCTTAGAAAAATGAAGTATTTCAATATTAACAGAGAAGAAATTGTCCCTCACAGGTTTGGCAATAACCATTCTCACTCTTTATTCCACACTCTATTATACTGAAATACCTTCCATTCAAGTTTAAATATTTAAAATAATCCATGGACTCATCATTTCTACTTTCGTGGACCTTTAATGTCTAGAGAATCGAGGCAGAGGGATCAGTGGGCCAGATATTGGGTGATTTGTTTTGAGTTTGCACAAAGGAGATATCACTCCTAACATTGTTACAGGTTTTCACCCAATGCCTAGCCCATAGTAGGTGCCCTATACATATTTACTCAATGCCTAGCCCACAGTAGTTTATATATATATATATGTGTGTGTGTGTGTGTGTGTGTGTGTGTGTGTGTGTGTGTGTGTGTGTGTATGTATATATGTATGTATATATGTATGTATATATATATATATATGTATATATATATATATATGTATGTGTATGTATGTATATGAAGTTTATACCCTTTACTTTTGCTTTTTTCTTTCTTCTTTTTCTTTCATCCACTATAGAAGAATAAGCACCTCACTTTATTCATGCTCAAACTTCCTTTCCCAAAACAGATTTCTATTTTACTTTGTCTTGGGATCCCATTTGTAACTTTGTTTCCACTCCAGGGGATCTTGGATCACTCTTCTTCGTCCATATTTTTTACATCTCCATCTGACTATAACAACAATTTCTTGAGGACAGGGAATTTGACTTTTCCACCTCTGAATTTCTACCTTAGAACCAAGAAAATTTACTTGATGAGAAAAGAAAAGAAAAAAAAAGAAAAAAAAAAGAAAAAAAAAGAAAAGAAAAGAAAAGAAAAAAAAAGAAGTAAACTTTTTGGTCCTAATGAAGCCCTCTTGCCCTTTCTCTGGTGTAGCTGCTACCCAGATGCTCCACTAAAACTTTAGGGACAATTTTTCTTTCCCACTTGGACAAGTTTGTCATGATTTATGTGTTTATATTTGCCAACCCACTGGTTCAGAGGAAAAATAAAGAGGACTCCATAGGCAAATGCAAAACTTGAGCACAAGTCATCTGTGAGGAAGATGCTGAGTGTATGAGTAAGCTTCCAGATGCAAGCAGATGTTGGATCCATCTCACCAAACTCTTCCTTAATTTTTTTCCTTCTGTACTCCAGCCATGATACCTTCTGATCTATTGCAGCTGACAGAAACTGAGTACAGAAACCATGAAAAAATCTGAAAAGACAGAATGAATCTTGAGTCAGGTCTCTCCAAAATCTAAAATGAAGGTGACTGTAAGACTTCCAGCTGCAGCTAATGTTATAAAGTTACAACCATTTCCTCCAGTGTCTAGTCAAGTCTTCTGTGAACTCTTTCTCCATCAATCAGCTCCTTTTTGAGATATCACCTTTCCCTTCCTCCTTCAACATATAACCCTTATCAAATCTCTTTTATCAAAAAGATGACATCTTTTTTAAAAGACTAAGACCAACAACAAAAGGAATAAAAAATTAAAACTTGTCTCTGAATATTACTTTACCTTTTCTCTTATTTATTTTCTTTTTTTCCTCATCTAATTTTTCTTAAAGGGGGTCTCTTTACTTTCTGGCTTCATTTCCTCATTTCCTATTCATTTTTAAATCTACTGAAATCTGGCTCTACCTCTCCCATCTAGTCACCATTCCACTGTGCATATTCCTGCTTTTAACTTACTTGACATCTTCCCATTCTTTGACCCTCTTGGCCATTCCTTTCTTTCCATTTCCCTACCCTGATTTTGGTTTTTATAGCACTGTTTCCTCTTTGTTTATTTTTTTCTATCTCTCTGGCTACTCTTTCTCAGAGCTTCCCACTGCTTCATTTGCTCTGCCTTTAAGTATTTGTCTTTCTTGTATTTAATTCTTGGTCAATTCTTTCTTTCTTATTCCTCATTTAAGAAATATTTTTTAGTGCTTTCTATGTACCAAGCATTGTTCCAGGTAAGCAAGGATTGGTAGATAAATCCATTGTCCCATGGAGCTTAGAGTATAGAGGAAGACACAAAAATTTTTTACTCTGCACACTGTTACTAAAAGACTTAATCCTCATTCATCTTGTTCCTGCCACCAATATGCTTCTAACATAATCTATAGTTTTAATTCAGAACTTTATCCTGTGTTCCAGATTCATGCTGCTACCTCAAAGTCCTTTAAAAAATGCTAACCTAAATTATATAATACATTATTTTCATGACATGTAGGGACCAAATCAGTTTTGTTTATTTGAACTAAATTAAATTTATTTCCCTTACAAAGCCTTATTTATTTATTTATTTATTTGTTTATTTATTTATTTATTTTTATTCCTTGTCTCTGTAAATAGCATCATCACCCAACCACCAATTTAAGTCTTAACCTTAGGCTACATTTAAGAGTCTTTCCTTTTTTATTCACCTTTCATTCAATGAGTTTCCAAGTCATAGAGATATTTTCTCCTAAATATGTCTTGTGTTAGTACCTCCCTTTTTCAACATCTTTATAAATACCCTAATCAGGTTACCATCATTACTTCCTTCCCTTTGAATTAAGGTCTTATTAGCCTTGTATGAATTTATCCCTCTGCATAATGTACTTTCTAACATATAATATTGATAACACACCTGTTTAAACCCTTCAATGGTTTCCTGATTCTGGGTGAAGGCAAACTACTTACCAGTTTGCAAGTTTTTCCGTGACTAGATCACCTACCATAATCTTTCTAGTTCTAGCTATTATCCCACAACTCCTTCCTGCATGACCCTATAATTCAATACCATAACCCAACTGAAATTTTTAGAATTATTAAAAATTGAAGGTATCTCATGTTTAAGCCTCAATGAAATTGCAAAAGCTCTTCCCTCTTCCTGAAATTCCGTACTTTTCTCTACTTTCTTCTAGACTATTATTCTTCGATATTCAGATTCTTAGCTAGTCTTCCCTGATTCCACCAGATAATCAATTTATTTCTTATCACTTATCGCATGCTTTGTTTATAGCAATTGTCAAATTTTTAGAGATTTATTCCTTTGATATTTTAGTTTCTTGAAGTTAGAAATTGTACAATTTTTTTTGTATGCCTCCTCTGCAAATAGCACATAGCATATAGTTGATGCTAAGAACATGTGTTGGAATAATAAGCCAAGCAAACTAACTGTTTTTAAGATACATTAATTTGAATTTGCTATGATTTTGATTCCACAAATTCATTTTTATTATTTTTACCTTGATAGCAATATTTTTAGAGCATGTGTCATCTCTGGACACAAATTATTTTGACAAAAATCTAATCTGTCACCAGTGAGTGTCCAATCTGATAAGAGCAGAAGCTACTGCTGAGGTACTGATATGGCACTATTTCTAGTGAATAAGTTGGTCATTTGGTCCAGGTTGATTATTTTGGACACATCTCATCAAGGAAAGAGTAGTATTTGTTCTAACAAGGATAAACAATTCTAAATAAAGATTATTCTTTCCTGCCTGAACATTTGAGATATGTCTAGCCTTTGTGGCCTTACAGAATGTCTACCCATTGCTATAATGTTCTACACAACTTTGCTTCCAATTAGTAAAAACATTTTATAGTTAAGGAAGTATGACAGTGGGTACCCACCCACGGTATTCACTAGTCTTACTATGTTCCCCATTAATGAATATCAAGTTGGCTTGATAGAATGATGGAATGACCAAATAAAGGCTTACTTTTGGAATTAGGTGAGAAACAATGTCCTGTGGATAAATTTTTGTTTGCCAAACTTTTACCTCAGATTCAGTGGGTTTGGAGTTACTGCTGCATCAAAGGAGAAATACTTTCACCAGAGAATTAGTTCTATTACTATTGAGTGAGATACTGAGACTACTAATATCCCATGTTTTCTGGGCTTTTCATGATACTGAACCAATAAGCAGAGAAAGGTGTTATTGTCTCAGCAAGCATATATGATTTCAATTATTAGAAGGAAATTGAGATGCTATACAAAATGGGGATAAAAACCTGGGAAATTTGCTGGGACAGTTCTTTTTCTCCAGCAGTCCTGTTCAATGGCAATGTAGGGTAACCCCAAAAAGAATCTTCAAGAACTTAGATCTCATAAAGATAAAGATTTAGATTACTTCAACAGAGATAAAGAACATCATCAAACTGAAAGACTTGCAGAGAATAATGGAAATACAAATGAGTAGTAGAAGATAGCAGCTATAGTTATCTACTTAGTCCTTATGATTAGTTATGTGAAAGCTAAAATTATATTTACATGTTTTATTTAATTATATTTTTCTTATCCATCCCTCACTTTTGACCATAATGTTTCATTAAGAATCTGGTGATGGCTGAGATTCTTTGAGGTTTTAGGTGAGAATATGACCAAACTGAGATCCTCATGTGATGTTCTGGTATCTAATAAGATTTTTGTGTCATCTATATTGAGGACACCAATCTTTCACCTCAACAAAGACAAGAGGGACTGCTTAAAGACAAGGGTGATAGACATGCCAAATATCTTCTGATTGAACCTTCAAATCCACTCTCCACCATTCTTTAACTTGCTCTGTGCTCCTGGATACTGAACTTTACAAACCATATAAACAGATCCCATGATCAATGGCTTCTTTGGGTTCAACCAAAAGGAGACAGGAGATCAGAGAAAAGAAAGAAAGTGAGATTGGATATTACTATCTAGGTTTTCTTCATGGCAGATCACCTCAGGTTGGCTGTGTTTGTAATTTGAAGACCACAGGTCCTGGTAAGTGCCTTATCCTAAGATGATCTCTCAGAGTTCTGGTAACTACCTCTTCTCTTTAATCTTTCTAGCAGAAGTCTATAATCACTTCTTATTTTACTAGTCCCAGGCTACTTCAGTATCCCCTGTTTACTTAATGCATAATTATCCCATTGTGAATAATCTTTTTTATAAAACTATTTTCAAGTCATCCCATCTGAGAGCGTCATCTGTTTCTAGCTGGGATGTTGACTGATACAGCTGGTATCCTTTGCATCATAAAAAGATGGTTTTGATTGTCTGAGGGTCTTAAAATGACTGCTGTGACAGATTTACACTCCTCTGGAGGTCCCAGATTTCTGGATAAAATTGTTTTTGTGAGGCTTTTTAAAAAGTGGGGTTTTTCTGTTTGTTTCATTTTGTATTGTATTGTTTTGTATTGTTTTGTTTTGCTTTGTTTTGTTTTGTTTTGTTTTGTTTTGTTTTGCTGGAACTGTCAGTAGGGCTTTCTCCTACCGCCTACCCCTGCCTAAAGTAAGAGATATGCCAGGGCATACTAAATGGAGGTTTGGATTCATCTAAATTTGTTTTTAAAGTACATTCTATAGCTGTGGACCTTGGACTAGGATGGCTGTCATGTAGCTAAGGACTGATGGTTAGCGGCTGTTCTTGATTGGCTCAAAAGGGCATATAAGAACAGCTGATCAGAGGGTCAGTCTACAGGGTAGTAGTAAAAAGGAGGGTGTGCTCTTCTGTCAAGCTGATAAGTACATTGCCAATAAAATAATTTTTTCATATATAAACAAAAATAATTGAATAATCTGTGAACTAGACCATGAAGGAGAAATGGGTCTTAACTTGAAAGAAAAATGTTCCAAAAAACAAACTCATTGACTTTACCCTCTCTACAAATCTTTTATGACCTTTCTCATCTTGTTGACAATGTCCTGGTGCACTTTATTGTTTAAAATAAAATATCAGGGGGCATTTTTTGACTCTTCTGCTCACCACAGTTTCTAAATGAGCCTGGTAAAATGGAACTATCCAGATAAACTGGGTTAAAATTGCAGCTCCAATACTTTAGAGAGCTGTAAATTTGAACAGCATATATTCCATCCCTTAGTTTCAATGTCTTCATCTGTAAAATGATATTTAATAATTCTTCATTAGAAACAATACAAGAACAATTATATGTTGAATGAACAAAATTTGTGTAATACTTAAAACACTAGTTTGTGTTTCATTATCCCTTTAAAGCATTCCAAGTGGAAGTAATCTTATCATTCTCTTGGATTGGATGAAAAAAAACATGTGCAGTTTTCACATTTTTCTTTTTCTCTTAGTCTTAGGTACTAGACGGCCCCACAGTTCTCTAAGAAGAACATGGCTTCTTAGAGATATAAGATAAGAAAAAGAAACAAAATTAATTAGGCCTATGAGGGAAAAAAGTTAAATAACTGTTATATTTAAAAATTATGTAACTATAGAAAGCTTAAAATAGTCTATAGACGAATTATTAGAATAAGATAATTTTAAAATGTTACTGCCTATAAGATCAAGATATAAAAATTAATTTAATTCCTATAAACCTCCAGAATATATAAAAACTTATAAAGCAAAAAGAAAAAATTAAATATTTATAAAATATAATTTAATAAAGAGATATACCATATTTATTAAAAGATACCACTGTACATATGTTAATTCTCTCCAAATTAATCTATAGATTGATTATAATTGCAATTAAAATTCCATTAAGATGTTCTGAGAAAACTGAGTCCCTGATTTTAAAATGTATATGGAAGAGCAAAGACACTTCCATATAATAGCCAATACACTTCTAAAATTGGAGTATATTCTTTATTACAAGACTTATTATAAAGCTTGTTAATTAAGATAGTATTGTACTGGCAGAGGCACAGAAATAAACCATAAGATTAAAATTGAGATTCCTAAAATAGACCTTCATATATTGAAAAAACTTATATCTGAGAGAGGAAATCCTAGACTATTTTTTTAAAAAAGGATTTATTCATTAAATGTGCTAGGACAATTGTATATCCAAATGGACAAAAATGAAATTAGATCTATACTATATACCATGCACAAAAATCAATCCCAAATAAATTTAAAATATATGTTAGGCAATATATATGTTAAAATTTATAGATATATATTTTAAAACTTATAGGTATATATATTAAAACTTATAGTAGATTGTATAGGAGACTTTCTTTATGACAATGGGATAAAAAAAAATTTGTTAAGTAGGACACCAAAAAATGCTAACATAAAAAGAAGTGATGCATTAACTATGTTAAAATTAAAGATGTCTATCTAGATACCATAAAGTGAAAAACCAAGCCACAAACTGGAAGAACATATTTGTAATACTTTTACGTGACAAAGGAGTACTATATGGAATATGAAAATAACTGCTATATTAATGAGCAAGGTCAAATAACCTAAAAGTGGACAAAATATATGAATTGGCATTTTACAAAAAAGACAAGAACATATGACCAACATATAAAAAAATGTGTAGCTTTTTAGAAGTTTGAGATCTACAAATGGTAATATGATTTTCACTCATCACACTAACAACAACAACAAAAAATCACCAAGTCTGACATTTGTTGACAAGGATATGAAAAAGGAAATGTAAATTGGCATAACAATTAGTTGGCATTGTTTTTATAATGGTAAGCATTCACTTACTCTATGGTCCAGAAGAAGTTGCATTGCATTTTTAGATTTTTCTCCTAAAGAAATTTTACAAATTGATACCATAAAACAAGCAAAAGAATTATAGCAGCATGGCTCATAATAGCGAAAGAAAGAGAGAGAGAGAGAGAGAGAGAGAGAGAGAGAGAGAGAGAGGGAAAGAGGGAAAGAAAGGAAAGAAAGACAATTAACTTACAGGAAAATGAAATTTAAATTGTGGCATAGTTACTCACTTAAATATTATAGGACAATGAAAAAATTAACTATAGGTGTAGATTACTAAATCAATGTGTATTTCTTAATCATTTTGTTGTAAAGAAGGGATCTCCAACCCTTTGGTATCAGACCAGTACTGGTCCACTGCCTGTTGGGAACCAGGTGCACAGCAGGTGAGTGGCAGATGAGCTAGCAAAGTTTCATTTGTATTTGCAGCTGCTCCCCAGCATTACAGCCTCAGCTCCACCTCAGATAATCAGGCATTAGATTCTCCTAGGAGCACTGGTCCCTGGTGCCAAATAGGTTAGGAACTGCTGTTGTAAAGCAAGTTTCAAATTATTAAATTTAGTATTAAAACAAAAAAATACTTTTGAAGTAAATTATTTGGAGAATAAATACATATGTTTTAAAACTATGGAAAAGAAAGGAGTGATGAGTGCAAAAATCAGGAGAGAATTTACAACTGAGAAGTAGGCAATGGCAATGGGAGAAGAGTAGCTAATGTGTTGATATTGTCTTACTTCTTAAATTTGGTTATAGTTCCTAGGGTTTCATTTTATTATTTTGCTTCATAACTATATTACACATACATTTTGTGTACTACAGTTTCCTGAAGCTTTTTTTTTTTCAATCTTTTTTTCTCTTTCTTCCATTCCTTTCTTTCTATTGAGACTATACAGTGAATCATTTATTTTAGTTATTGACTATTTCAGTTCTGATATTTCAATTTGATTCTTTATTATCTCTATTTGCCCAATAAAAGCTTCTATTTTTTCCATTTATTTCAAGAATATTCACTTTTACCTCATGGAAAATAGTTCTACTAGCTGTCTTAAAGTCTATGTCCAATAATTGTAACACCTGGCTTATCTCAGAGTTGATATCTAGTCATTGCCTCTTCCCTTAAGAATGGGCCAGAGTGTCCTGGCCCATTCTTAATTATATTCTAGGCATTTTGAATATTTTGTTGTGAGGCATAGGTCTCATTAAAATTCTCCAATAAATGTTTTTGTGTCGTTTTAGTGGGTAATTAATCCAATTAGGTTCAGACCATAAGTTCTAGCTCTACCATTTGTGAAGGAATTTTATCCCCTTATGCTATTGTCAAATTCCCTGGAAATGAACCCACTGTAGTGACAAGGTACTTTGAGAAAAGAGAGGGGAAAAAACAGGGTTCCCCTACATTCTTTGGAGAGGTCTTTTTCCCAGTTAATTTGGTCAGAGACAGGTTGTTTCTAGGAGACTTAGGAAGTCACATCAGAACCACTACCACTGCTATTTAGTTCTCAAATGAGGCTGGCCACAGAGAGGGTCCAGAAGGAAAACACACACACACACACACACACACACACACACACACACACACACACACAAATTTTCCCCTATACAATCCGGCTGATGGTATGTGTGTAGGGAGCGAGGGTAGGAGGTGGCAGCTATTTTCATTTCTCTGGTTATAAAACAGGTAAATTTTTATCAGAACTTTGTTATATGTACCCTCTTTGCAGTCTGAGATTCTCTCTACCCTCATAGAAAACTAGAAGAGACAAGAGAAAAATAATGAAACTCACTCTCATTATGGGTTATTATTCAAGAATGTACTTCCTTCAAAATTCACCTGCTGTCATTAACTATCAGAGTCTGTAAGTCATTTTTTGTGCTTTGTCAAAAATCTTTAGTTGTAAACAGTGGGGAAAAATAGGCTAGTGTAAAGTCGCTCCATCTTGGCTGGAGCCAAAGTCCATACGTTCTTTTCTATGTATAAAATATTTTATAATACAATTAAAGATAACAAAAGATTTCTATTCCCAGAGAGTCTCAAAGTCTATGGAATGTCTCTAAACATACTCTCTTAGGGAATTTGGCTTTGATAAGGAGAAAAGAAAGAGAGGTAAAAGGAGACAGAAAGATTGAATGAGAGTTGTTTTTTGTAAGTAATGGTTAATTTCTCCTATCCAACATTACCACATTTAAACTGTTTTGAAATACCCTACTTATTGTATAATAATCGACATGAAAGTAGCCCTGTATCTGTGTGGTTCAACCTTGTGCTATGCCACACAGTAGGTTGTCAAGATACGTTTGTTGATAGACTACATAGTATTTGGCACTCGAATTCTACAGCAGGTGCTGTCAGGCTTCTGTCTGTATTGTTTTGCTCTTTACTTCAGTGAAACCAACCCAACCCCCAATTACCAGCTTCTGAATTTCTATGCCCAAGGTATTTCTTATGCTTCTGGAGCAAGTTTTGTCCACCTTTACAGCAGGTAGTTAGTGCCAGGAAATTAACATCTGCTAGAAAAAAGACAACCAATTACTAACAGAGCTAGTTTATAAGTAATCCAGTCCCTTCCCCCTCCAGTGGGTTAACTGTGTGCCCTGTGTCTTACACTGGATCTCAGAATTTCCCCAGCAGGATTTAGCTCCAGTTGCCCACAGTAGTAGCTGGGTTGACAATGCACAATTTATTGGTTACTTTCCCTTCTCTGACTCACTTTACTACCATCTTTTGATGTTTTCTTATTCTCTTAAAATAAACTGCTTTCACCTAAATTCTTGTTTCAGGGTCTGCTTCTGGGGAGACTAAAATAGTTACATATTCTACATACACAAGCATGAGTCTTTTATTAAGAAGTTTCTTCATAGCTGGTAGAGTGAGCAGAGCACTAGACTTCAAGTCAGAAGGTCCTCATTCATCCTCTTACCAGCTAAGTAGTCTTGAACAAGTCACTTGTTCAAGAGGCTCAGATTTCTTCATTTGGAATGTGAAGTTAATAAAATTTACCTTGTAATGTTCTTGTGGGTATCAAATAAAATAAAGTAACTTATGTAAAAGAACTTGTCATGGAGACCAGCACACAGTGAGTACTTAGTGAGTTAGTGTGTGCTGGTTGAGTGTCAATATAAACAATTATTTCTTGTACTGTGAACCATTATGTTTGCTTTATTTTTCTGATAGAGAATGGGGGTTGTATTAAGATGTTCACTCAACATCAAGAATGGCTAATGGTTGGTAAATGCTGGAGGGCTTGTATTGTTTCATCTTAAGGAACATGCTTCTAATTAGCAAGAGTCTGTTTTATTTCATTGTAAATGGGCAATGGCTCAGCAGATGGTCCTGCTATTCCAGAGTCCCAATGTGGTCCAGAGGAAATATACAGCAAACACTTCGGAGAGAACGCATTGTCTTTTAATTTTTATGGATTTCTCTTTTATTTGAGAATTTTTACAATAAGTTTTCATGACTTCATAGATCTTTAGGCCATAAAGAGACTTCAGTGATCAAGAGTAGTCAGAACCCTGTTTTACAGTTGGGGAATCAAAGGCTCCAGTAATCTCACATCCCCAATAGTATTTCTGGAACAATGACAATTGTCTTTAAATATTTAAAGGATTAATAAATGAGAGAACAAAAAGTCTTGTGAAGTGACTTCAAAAATTAAAAATGGTAGGAACATTTTGAATTCAATTTAGGGAAGGTTCTATCAACTAGAGCTGTCCAATAAACAAAGGGTTGAAGCAATAAGCTTGCTATCTTTAAAAGTAGGTAAGAGGATACTAAACCTATGTGAAGTGTTCTACAAAATTGGGCACTCAAGTCTCTTCCCATTTTATTATTATACAGATGGGAGGTTCTTACAGCAAATATCTTCTACAGGACAGATTATATAATATATGCTCAGTGAAAACATAATGATTACTGACAATGCCCACCCCCCCCCCCCAGTTCCTCTAAGGCTACCTTGAAGATAATTAGTTCTATCCTGCTTCTATGCATCCATTCTTTCTTTATACTGACATTCCATTGTTACTAAGATTTCTGTTCCCGAGGAAGGTGGAAACTCAGGTATTTGAAACAGGTGGGTGATCCAGGAGGCCAGGCACACTATAGAAATGAAAATGGCTATAGTAATCATGCAAGTGCATGACTTGGACCTCCTTTCAAAAAAGAACCTGCCATTCAACTATAAGAAGCTGTGAGCTGACAGTCTCCAGCCATTAGCACCTTTAGGACCCCTCTCAGTTTTTAAGCTAAGGCTCCATGATTTCCAGGGAGCCCTCATTGATGCCTGAGCATGACAAAGGTACTAGGGTGTGCCCATTTTAGCCTTAACTGGGACTCCTCTTTGCTTTGTTGGATCAGTGATCTTGTCGGACCTGCACTGTGATCTGAGGCTATCTTGTCCCAGTCTTGCTTTTTTTCTCTTTTCCTTCCCCAGGTGTCAGACCTACTTCACAGTCTGAGGCTTTCCCTGATCAATCCTGCTTCCCTATTACCCTTCTTAGACATTACCCTCAAGAAAACTTACACTCCTAACTCCAGCTCAACCTCTGCTTCAAGAAAAAGTTAACTCAGTGGCCAACATTGCAAAAATATAAAGAAAGGAAAATCTGAATCAAGATGTCCAAGGAGATTGAGAAAGCAAGAAAGAGACCTGAAGAATAGGGAGGACAACAAAGACCAGAAGGCAGCAGAGAAGCTCTGAGAGGCAGAGCCTGGAGAGTTCCCTTGAGGAAAGTGTACTGGAGGGAGAGAATATTTCCACAGGGACTCTCAACCACACTGTCAGTGCTCTTCAGGCAAAAGTCACCTTATCACATTTTTGTCTTTATAGGGGCCATATAGAAAGAGGAAATGCCCATGTTCGATTCACTGACACTATTTCATAGCACAATATGGCAACAAGGGCAATGGGCTTTACAGATGTGGAAGTGCCAGCTTTTAGGGAGCAGATGATAAAAGCAGCTAATATTTTATTGCATGTTTACTATGCACAAGGCATTGTTCATTATTTTAAGTTTATAGATTAGCAAACAGTTTCTGAGAAACAAGAATCTGGAAACAGCTTGCTAGATCATTTTTGGTTCAGGAAATTTTTTGAGGTTACAGACAAGCTGACAGGGTTGCAGTCATTTCAAAACTTATCTGAAGCTAGAAGATCCACATCTTAGATTATTCTTGTGGTTTTTGGCAGGCCTCTGTTTCTCACCATGCAGGCCTTTGTAGAGCTGCTTGGCATAGCAGCTGGCTTCCACTGAAGTGGGTGATCCCAGAGAGGGAGATCATCCTAGGTGGAAGCCATAGTCTTTCATAACATAACCTCATATAGGAAAGGCATTAATTTGTGCCATATTATATTGGTACACAGACTAGCCCTCATACAGTATAGGAGAACACTAAATGAGCATGTGAATACCACAAAATGGGACCACTGGGACTGCCTTATTGTTTGGCTACCATGGCTTCTGGAGGAATTATATGAAGTAGATAGTTTACCAGTGAGGAGATTGAGGCACAGAGAACAAGTGGCAATTTTTGAACTGGGAGCCTATGTCCTTAACTATTATGCAGTAATGTCTGTCTAAGCACAGAGAATAGAAGGCAGAAAAAAAAGAAGATGGATATGTTTAAACTTGATTACTGTGGGTAGTAAAGAAAAGAATGACATAGAAGGTGATAATTTGTATAGAACTATATAGCTTAAGAGAGCTACTCCTTATCAAAGGTAATCTTTGTACCAAATATATAAGTAGGGAATTATTTTCTCATTTTCCAGACGACAAAAGTAAATTCAGAAAGATTAAGTGCTTTGCTCATAGTTGCACAGTTAATACCCAGAAGAGTTAAACTCAGTTCTTCGTTTCTAAGTACAGGGTTTTAGCATATACCTCAGCTGCTTTTTCCACTAAACCAAAGGATAAATTGGTTTTTCAAATTCTTTGGAATAGTAAATAAAGTGGAGGAAAGTACAACCTGTTCATTGTTTAGATATGAAGTAGAGAAGGCTTGCTCTAATGAAAGAGAATTAGTTGGGATTTTTTCAGTGTTTCTTAAAGTGTAATAGACACATAGAGAAGTGCACATATTTTAACGTATAGCTTATTGAATTTTATAAACTAAACAAACTAAATGAAAAAACAGACTTTATTCATTCCACAATCCCCTTTGCTCTGCCTTTCTTGTCACTACCTCCCACGCAGTAACCATTATGTTGACTCATAGAAGCATAGATTCATTTTGCCTGCTTTTGTAGTTTACATAAATGTAATCTTATACTTTTTAAATAATTTATTTATCTACTATACCAGGAGTTGGCAAACTACCTCCAAATTTGGCCTACCTCCTATTTCTGCAAGCTAAGAATGATTTGTACATTTTTAAAGGCTTTAAAAAAATCAAAAGGAAACATTTCATGGCACATGAAAATTATATGAAATTTAAATTTGTGTTCATAAATGACTTTATTGGAAAACACCATGTTCATTCTTTTTCATATTATCTATGGCTGCTTTCACGTTCCAATGGTAGTAAGTAGTTGCAACAGAGAACTTATGTCTCTCTCTATTGATTTGCACTCTTGCCTGTTGGTACAAATACAAGGGATGCAATTATAACTTGATTTTTGCCTCTTGTTCTGCAGAGTCTAAATGGTTCATTATCTGGCCTGTTACAGAAAATTTTTGCTGAGATCTGGAGTACACAATTGATGAGCATTTGAGTAGTTCCCCAGTTGGATGCTATTACAAATAGTGCTACTTTGAACATTCTAGTTCATGTTTTTGGTGAACATATGTAAGTATTTATTTTGGGTACATACCTAGGAGTGGAATTGCTGAGTACCTGATTGTATTCAGCTTAGTAGATAGTGCCAAAGTAGGCTGTACTAGTTTTACACACTAACTTTTAACTGGTTACCAGTTACAAGTTAGGGTGTAAAACTAGTACAGCCTGAGAACTCCAGTTGCTCTATATTCTCACTGATAACCAGTATTTTCTGTCTACTTTATTTAACTATCTAGTGAATGTGTAGTGGTAACAGGAGAATGTTTTTTGAAATGATAATCACAGCAACCTTTTTTTTAGGTTATGCCAAACATTGTGCCCATAATTGTACCTACATTATCACTTTATAAATAAGTTTCATTTTACTGATGTGAAAATAATGTTCAGTAGGGCTAAGAAATTTTAAGATCACACAAATATTAAGCAGAAAAACTTATGATCACATTCAGATCTGATTGACTTCATAGCCTATACCCCTTTTACTGCACCATGTCTTCCCTCCATGTGACAATTTAATAAGATATTGCACCCTTGGAGAGTATCAGCAACAGCAGTCTTTAACCACCATTCAAACATTCCTCGGGTGAAGGGATGTGGTGAAGCTATGAGAAGTAGATATGAGGGAAGTTTGGGCAAATGCACCCTCATTTCTTCTGCCTCCTGCTTTAGCGGTTAACTGCATGCTTTCTGCCTTCCTCCAATCCCCCGGCTGGTTATGTTTATTACATGTTCTGACAGTTGAGACCTGTGGTGAAAAATGATAACAGATTTGCATTCTCAAGATCATCTCCAGATGCTGGTCAGAAGCACCTCTGGATTCATGAAATATTTGGCTTTAGTATTTCTTGAAGATGGATGATTGGGAAAAAAAAAATGTTCCAGGAACACTTCAGTATAAATCATGGGGAATTTTTTTCTTTAGCAATCTGGAATGCATTTCTCTATTTCTTTAAGAAGAATAATGTGTATATTAATAACTTGGTTGGAATGGGGTCTGAGCCAAGATGAGATGACCATGGAAATCATTATTGATGGTTTCTTGTAGCCAAACAATCTGTTCCCCCAAACCTGGAGTTTGTCATCTGTAGGTGAATGACTGCTGAAAGGCCACATCTGAGTCACTTGCATGAATCTCCTCCTTTCTATCCCAATTACCATCCCTCTACCCAACATTTTTTGGGTTTTTTAAAATCTGAATTGCAAAAATGCTCATATCAAGTTTATTAATTTTCTCTCCTGCTTCTACATAAACAAGCATTCTAATTGACACTAGAATTGCCCTGCTAATATGATTATGCCATTGCTTTGATCAAATACTTCTGGGAACTTATCATTGCCTATAGCAGTGCTCTCCAAATTTTTTTTTAGGTATAATTGACTATCTAATCTTTTTTGATTTTGTACTACTATATATAAAAATTATATTTATTTATGAATATATATTTTATATATGTATGAGATATTCATTTATGAATTTATATATTCCCTATGTAAATTTTGAAAATAGATTTTTTAAAGGATGAGATAATATATATCAGTGCTCAGCAAACATTTTTGAAAAGGGTCAAATAGTAATTATTTTAGGCTTTACTGGCTGTAAGATCTCTGTTGTGATTACTACTCAACTTTGCCACTGTAGCATCAAAATAGCCATATGTAAACAAATAGGTGTGGCTGCGTTTCAACAATACTTTATTTACAAAAGCAGTCAGCAGGCCAAACTTGTCCTGTGGTCATAGTTTAAGGATATCTGATATACATCTTTGGCTACTAGAGATGCAACCAAGATCCCAGGAACTCATATACTTCTGACTTTCTTCTTCTATCCCTCCTGTACCTCTATTTTGTTCTCCCTAGAACTTCAGTGTATTTTTCTGCACACTACTACTAACAGTAATAATACTATGGTGAACACTGGTAAGCAACCAGGCCCCAGTCTGGCATGTTAGTGTCTAAGCACTCACACAGAGACCCCTATTCATCCCTCTCATTCCAGAAGGAATTCTCCTGAAGGAATTCACTGGCCCAAAATTTGTGTGCCTCTTCTATTTCAGCAATGTTGTATTACATAGCAACTTCTACTATAATTACTCAAATGGAGAGTAAAAAGGAAATTTCTTCAAAAGGGATGATAGGCAAACTTCACAGGTGTCTTCTACCATAAAGAGCAGCAAAAAAGAAGAAAGTGATTATCACAATAGTCATGATTATTTTCAAACCTTTTTTAGTGCTTTTGTCAGAATGAATGAGTTATGTTATGCTATGGTAACAAATAGCTCTAAAATCTCAGTGATTTAAGGAAACAAAGATGAACTTCTTACATTGCATGTCTGTTATGAGTTGGCCAAGAGTTCTGCTCCACCCTTTTCATCAGTAATATAGGTATTCTGATCATCCCTAACTTTCTTCTATAGCAAAGAGAAAGAAAATGGTCTTTAAAGTTTCACCCTAGAAGTAACACACATGACATTTATTCATACTTAATTTGCCTAAGTAGTTGACTTAAAGGGCGTAAAGAAGTGTAATTAAGCTATGTGCTTGAGTCATATTGTTGGTACCAATTCCACGTTGTCCTCCTATAAGAGGAGTATACATATCTCACCCATTGTCATCTGACTGTCAAGTATAATTCCTTACTTCATTGATATCAGGCTTGGCCAATTAAATAAAAGCAGAAGGGATATATGTCAAAGTTAAACAGAAAACTTAGAGTCATCTAGAGTTCGTTATTGTTGTTATTGCCATTGTGTTCCTTTATCACAAGAATTATTTGTCCCAAATAGAAGCAGTTTCTGCAGGCTGAGTTCTAGAATGAAGAAGATACTTGGAGTAGAGCCATGTTATACCTATAGTCAATGTTTAATGGGCATAAGAGATAAACTTTTGTTGTAAACCACTGAGAGTTTGAAATTAATATTTGTTATAGCAGCATAATCTAGAAAAAGGTAACTAATACAGAAAAGAACTAGAAATATCAATAAGTAGCCCTAAAGACTAAGACCAGCCCTTCTAATGAAAATCTTTTCTTTACTCTTTTTTTTGCCCACATCATACACACACACCCCTCACCCCCAAACTCAGTGGTATATATCTAGATGTGTAAGTTTGTTAGAGTTATTATATAACAAATACCAAGACTGATAGTTGTTGGTTTAAACAACAAAAATTTATTTTTGTACAGTTCTGTAGGGTAAAAGTCCAAGATCAAAGTGTCAGCAAAGTTGGTTTCTTTCAAGGCCTCTCTCTTCAGCTTATAGATGGTTATTTTCTCTATTGTTTTCACATGGTCTTCTCTCTTTCCTGTCTGTGTCCCAATCTCTTCTTATAAGTCATACTACATTAGGGCCCACCTATCTGACCTCATTTTACCTTAATTATCTCTTTAAAGATATTATCTCCAAATATAGTTACATTCTAAGGTAGTGGGGGTTAGGATTTTAACATATACATATAAATATTTCAAAGGGGCACAGTTAAGCCCATAACACCGGGGAACATGCAATAATCTCTTCACTAGAGCATCTGTAAGATGGTCTAGATATGGCTTCTCTTGAACTGGAAACCTCTAAAAAGATAAATGATCTCTCCTCCACATGCCCAATATACAATAGAATAAGGAAAACAACAACAACAACAAATTATCATCATCATCATCATCATCATCATCTCATTTGGAAAAGGGAACTATGACAGACAACAAAGCAAACACTGTTCCATAGTAAAGCAGAATTCTTGAAGGTTCCTACTTAAAAGTGGGAATATGCCTAAATTATGTCCTGATTCCACATTTGATTAGTTCCCTTGTGTTTTGTCCTCTAGTGTTCTTGGTTCTGCCTCTGGAGATTACTACTTTCTATTATTCTTTTTGGTCATACTAGAAGTGGGTATGGGGGCAATATGGTCTGAGTTTTAGGGGACTAAGCTATTTATCAGTCTACTGTCTCTACCCATAGAATTTAGTGGTCTCAGGGTTTATTTTAGAGCTCAAATAATCAATCTCTTTTATTAGACAAATTTTGCACTGTCATCGAGGCTCTTTTTCAGACTAAATAATTTCTAGTGATATATCTTCAACTCACTGTCAACTTCCTATATCATCTCCATCTGCCCGTAAGTTCATACAGTAAATTTTTAATGTCAGATACTATATTTTTTTACTTTAAAAATTTCCACTTGGTTATTTTTTTTACATTTTATATTTCTCTGCTAAGAGTTTCTATTTTTATTTTTATTAAAGCATATTAACTTTATCTCATTCAGTTATTACACCTTCTTTAAGGTCCTTATCTCATAATTCAAATATCTTGATTATCTCAGGATTTGACATCTGTCGATCATCTTTTCTCTTCAAGATAGGTTCAAATTTATCTAACTCTTAATATGTTGGATAATGTTGGATTATATTCTGAGCATTTCAAATGTTCAGTTTTAGAGATTCTGAATTCTGAATTTTGTTATATTTTTCCAAAGAATGGGTGAGTTTTCTTTTGTTTTGTTTTAGCAGGCATTTAACTTGGCTATACTGAAATTTTATATTGTCATACCTTTGATGGGCCAGGTAGTTTAAGCCTTTGTTATGAGCTTCTTTCAACTCCTTAACACATCCCTTATTTTCATCTAGAAACTTGGGCTAACTTAGGAGTTCTCTATTTTTTTACTCTTTTTTTTCAGGGTTTTACCCTAACTCTCTGGTGGCTCTAGTTGCCACAGTGTTCCTTCACCTTGTTTATTTAGCCAAAACAATGACAGGAATTTTTTTAGAATTTTTGTCACTTGGCACCACCTATCCCATGATAGTGCCTTCAAAGCAAAGCCACTAAAAACAAGGAACTCACTTCATTTTATTCCATCTCAAGTTTTAATTCCTCTCTAAAATCAACTGCTTTTGTTCAGTCTCCAAAGCATCTACTTCGTTACACACACACACACACACACACACACACACACACACACACACACACATTTAGAGTTCTTCTATGTGCAGCAGTTCACTACTCCATATTGGAAGTAAATTTTTCATTTTATTTTTTTAAGTTTAATGATTTCATATATTTTGTGTTTGAATTTATAACTTTAAACTTTTATAAAATCATTAACTAAGAAGAATAAGGATATTTTGTTAAACTCAAAATCTGAAATTACATTTTATAATTCCTAAGTTTCTATCTTATTTCATCCTCACCATCTATTTTAATTTCCTATTTTATTTTAGGTGCACAGAATTTAAAAAATCCTGAATTTTATGGGTATATATTTGCAAAAAAAAAATTTTTTTTTTTTTAAATTTATCTTAGGATATCAATCAATAAAATGGAAGCTTTATTCTGAGGTCTGCATAAAGAGGAGTTAAATTGTCAACATGATCCTCTAATCTAAGATTTTATAAACACTCCATGAAAAGTAGACATCTACCATCAAATGTATTTGGGAAAAATTGGCTGGTATATTCTACTAGAAAAGTATAACATATTCAAAGTTCTGAGGGAAAATCTTTTAAATTTAACTTAACCCCAATGTTTTCCAAAGTTGTTTACCACAGAATTCTTATTTTAAACATACCCATTAACAAATTATAGAATCAGTGTTTTAAATTTTGGAAAACAAAACTATATGCAATCCCAAAGGAAAGGCGAAAAGGAACTAGTGTTTATAGGTACCTACTATATGGTAGTCATTATAACGAATGCACATAATTTTATTTAATCTTTAAAACATTCAAATGTGGAAGATTCTATTTTCACATACATATGAGGAAACTGAAGCACAAAAAGGGTTTTTCCTTAGTTTTATTGAGATAGAATTGACATATAACATTGTATTTGTTTAAAGTTTACAACATAATTATTTGATATCAGTATATATTGTGAAATGATCACCACTGAAAGTTTGGTTAACACCTATTACCTCACATAGTTAACATTTTTTTCTTGTGATAAGAACTTTTGAGATCTACTCTCTCAGTAACTTTCAAATATACAATGCAGTATTGTTAATATTGGTTTCAATATACAATACATTCAACATGCTGTATGTTAAATCCTAGGACTTGCTTATTTTATAGCTAGAATTTGGCACCTTTTGATCACCTTCACTCATTTCCCAAAATCCCTGCCTATGGCAACCACCAATCTGTTCTCTGTTTCCATGAATCAGTTTTTTTTTGTTTTTTTTTTGTTTTGTTTTGTTTTTAGATTATACATAAAAATTATATCATAAAGTATTTGTCTTTCTCTTCTGGCTTATTTCACTAAACATAATGCCAAAGTCCATCATGCTGTCATAAATGATAGGACTTCTTTCTTTTCATGGTTGAATAATAGTCTATTATATATCTGTACCACATTTTCTTTATCCTGTCATCCACTGATGGGCACTTAGGTTGTTTCCATGTCATGGCTATTGAAAATAATGCTGCAATAAACATGTGAGTGAAGATATCTTTTTGATATTCTGTATGTTTTTTTTTTTTTCAAAATACAAAACAGGGTCTCCTATCCCACAAGGCATGCAGTATTCCTGCTTAGCCAAGGCTTATTGCTTGAGTCCCATCCAAGTGCCAAAGTGGATTCAGTGGGAATGGAGCTAAAAAGTGGTCAGAAGTTTAAGCATTCTCAGACGAGTTGCCAGGGAAGTCGACCACTAATGTTATGGAGAATAGGCAAAGTAGTGGCCAGGAAAATGGTGCTGAACAATAGAAATAAAAAAGTGGATTCAAAAAAGAGGGAAATTCAGTAGCAATATGAATACAGGGGTGGGTCAGGAATAAGTAGACTTAGAAAGGACAAAAGTGAGAGGGAAAGCGATCCAAAATGAAGGTTATTGTACAAAAGAATTAGAATCTTGTGTAGCAATGAACATAAAATTTTTAATTGCTTAAGAAAATATACAGCTTAATAAAAGAGAAATTTTCAAATGAGAGCTAGGAAAAAAGTGCTAAAAGATGTTACAAGAGGGAGTGAAGATTATAAGCTAGAGAGCAATCCTGGAGGGTTTCTTAAAGAGGCAAAATATGAATCAAGCCTTGAGGTCAGGATGGACCAAAAAAGTAGGAAAATACTTATATGATAATAGTCATATATATAACTGTCAATTTTACCCTTATCTTGTCAGTTGGCACATTTGTATCCTTCCTAGTATAAAATTTCCAGGAGAATAATTTGTGAATTTCAAATTTTGTTGAAGATTTATTATGTGAAAATTCTCAAAAAATATAATTGATATTTCTTTATTTAAAGCATAATAATTAATTTACTTTCATAACTCAAGGATTTTAGCAAATTTTTTTAAGGTCTGTATATATCAAGTAGACTTTAAAGGGTGGAGAAAGAATTAGACACTTGCTGTAACTCAGTGTACAAGTTCCTGGCTTTAGAATCACTTTCTACTCTAAAATTATTTTTGCAAGGCAAGTGACAATTTATCCCACTATAATTTTTTTTAAAGAGGAAACTTGATTTTTTCAAAGTATTTTGACTTCTAGTGAAATGTTTTTCCAGCCTGGATTTCTGTATGACCACAATCTACTTTCAGCCATCAATGTTGTGCTAGGAATATTTGCAAGCTTCACAAGGGAAAGGACAATGTCCCTTGTATATTTATTTCCCTTTAAAGTAAAGATAATTTCCTCCATAAAAGTGATTAAATTCAGAAAAATAGAGAAAATTTCATGTAGTCTTAACATCCAGGAATAACCTCTGCTAAAAGTTTACTGTATTTCTTTCCAGTCTGTTTCTGTAGCATATATATTTTTTACATAACTGTGATCAAATATTACATATAAAATATAATATATAGACTTTAAATATCATGTCTACATTTTCTGATTATAATAGACTAGAATTTTTGAAGAGTATAAAAATAGAACATAGATGATGTGACATTCAATTACCCAGAAATTAGATATGTATGCATATTTTGATACCCTCCTCCTAATGGTTTTAGCATAATACTGGAATTGTGTATTTTGAATTAGTGCTACTTAATCAATTACTTAATTAAGGGACAAAGTTTTCTGAAAGGGAAAGCTTTCCTTTTTCCCAATCCTTTTTTGCAATCTTCTTTAGCCTCCACATTCAAGAATTCTAAGTAAAAGTAAAACAGGATAACAAACAAAATAAACAACAAACCAGAAAGTTTATCTAGAGAGCTTTCAGCACTGGAACAGAGTATCTACTTTATGGCTTCAATATGCGGGAAGCACAGTGTGTGTTGACAGATGAAAATTGAGATGAGAGAGCTAAGGCAGAGTGGTTGAGAGGGTTGACCCCCGAGCCCACCCCAATAGCTCAATTCTATCCAGTTACTAGCCCTGTGGTCTTGGACAGGTCATTTGAAGTGTATATCTTGGCTTTCTTATCAATAAAATGAGAATAATAATAAGGTTGCCTACATTGATGGGTTTAGGATTAAATTGAGCTAATATACATAAAGAAGTTGGCTCCTAACACACCCAAATTTAGCTACACGTGTTTGTTTCATGTGTAATTTATAATGGTATTTATTATTCAGCCTCACCTATGGTAACATTCATGTCTCTAACCCTTGAATGTAAGCTCTAGGTTAAACATAAACAATAATAGCACAGTCATTGTAAAAGCAAAAATAGAATATTAGAATTAATCCAATTCTAGCACCCTTTGTGACTACTTGGTGTTTTTATTTGCATTTAAAATTTAAAACTGAAACAGGTTATAGATTGAAAGATGTAATATTTTTGTTTTACAGTATGATATCCATTATTAGTTTTTACTATCAAGATAATGTATATCAAATTTTTTTTCAAGTTTTCATTGTCTGCATTTCTTTTTCTATCATTTTTATGTGTTTTGCTTCATATCTATAACTAAAAATAATTTTGACATTTTGGGGTGAGGGTGGTATTAAATGATCTGCTTTAGGTGTCAAATACGTAAGGTTCTCCACGTTTAGTAATTTCTAAAATGCTTTTACTACGATGTTATCATTCATCAACCCCATAGCCCTTTATGGTTCCCTTTGAATCTTGACTTTCTACAAAGTCAGAAGTGTGGTCAGGAGCAAGAAGACTTCTTTTTCCTGTCACAGTTTCTCACCTGAAAAATAGGAGCAGCAACAGCTATCTCACAGAACTGTATCCAGGATTAAACGAAATAACAGTGCAGTGGCTGCTCATGGTAGGTGTTCCTTACAAGCATTTCTCTTGCCCTCTCCCATCTTTATCTGTACACATTATCCCACAATCTCCTGTGTTTCTCTCCTCAGATTGTGGGTCAGAGCTATAAGCAAGGCAAGGATGTAGTCAGTATCCTCTTCTCCTTCTCCTTTATCCCCAGAGTTAGTAACTGCAATAACCTCTAAAAAGATATCTGCCAAAGAATAGGTAAAAAGTCTGCTTTTACTAATAATTTTTATAAATAATATTTCTTTTGGTCAACACATTGGTTATTTTTTTAATACCAGTATATAATCTTCTTGGTAGAGATGAAGAAATAGAAGTTCAGGGAGCTAAGCAATTACTTCAAAATCCCACATGTAGAAGAAGGTAATAAAAGAACTTGAACACAGGTCTTCTAGAATTTAGTTCTGATTTCTTTCCAATAAGCCATATTGAATTTTTTGAGTATAGCCATACCTTAGTGATTAACAATACCCTGGCTATACTGAAGACAGGAGTCCAGAAGTTCTCCTTACTCAAGTGAAGAGACACAGGGATCCTAAGAGGTCTGAGAGAGCTGCAAGTCCCCAGAAAAAAGACAAGGAGATCACAGAGAGCTTGGTCTTAGAAACCAGAGGTAAATGGACTCTATAGTAGTGTCTGAATGGTGCTCCAAAGTAACCATCATGGTTACTTTGACCATCATTCCAGAAGTAAGGTCAGACCAGCCACTAAACCACAGAAACCAGCAAAGGGGCCTTTCCTGGTCAGAATGAATCACAGAACCACCTCTTTACCTAGAGTGAAATATCAGAGAGGAGGGCAGAGGGAGTGCTGGTAGATTAAACATTTAGGCAAAAGAGACCAAGCCACTCAAAAGAGCTGCAACCAAGATAACTTTCACTTAGTTCCTCTCTCCCACTCCTTACCGCTAAGCAGAAGGGCGAGGTTCATAAACAAGTTTATAGAGTCATTGTAGAAAATAAAAAAAGCTGTATTTTCTTATCACAACTGTATTGTAATATAGACTTCAATCCTCCTGCACACTCAAAGCTTATTTGGAATTTATTGGCTAATCCCTACACACTGAGAGGGTAAAAAGAGAAAATAATTTTTGTAGAAGATCTGTAGATTTGTCTATTAGAAATCATTGCATATTCATTTTAACTGCCGGGCGTTGGAGCTAGAATATTGAACAGAACAGAAAAGGTAGTTAATTTACCATATAAAGTAAAGCTGGGGAGTTTGGTAACTATCTAAGGTTAAATAATTAATGAACCATAGAGCCAGGATTTAAACTTGGGTGTATCTGATTCCAAAGCCCATAGTCTTTCTGTCTCATCATACTAGTTAAATATGAACTAGAAAAACAAAATTTCATGCTTTTAACTTGAGTGTGCTTTTTCTAAAGTCCAGATGTACACTTGTACTATTTAATGACTCTCTAACCTCCCTTAACCTCTCTTAAAAAAAATTTGGGGCCCTCTGTCTGTGCATTTGTATCAACTAGCTGATGAGGAGGCTTGCATTGTTTCAAGAAAACCAAGCCAAGCCATAAGGGAATATCCTAAAACAGTGGCTCTTAAGTGTGGTTCCTGGACCAACAGTATCTATCAGCTTCACCTGGGGACTTGCTAGAAATGCAAATTCTTGGATCATGCCTAAGACCTACTGAATCAGAAACTTTGGTGTGGGTCCCAGCACTCTGTGTTTTAACAAGCTGCTTCTATAAAAGATGCACACTACAGTTTGAGAACCATTTTACTAGCAAGGGGGATTGCTAGTTCTCTTGAACTTTCGCACATCTCAAAATCCTTCTCAACACAGACCTAAGCAGCCACTACCAGTGGTTTGAAGTTGGTACTTATAAAGAGACCTATTTGCTATTGTGTATAGTTAGACCAACAAGTCCATAGAGAAGAAAATGAGATCTAGAGAGAAAAAGTAACATATATGAGGTCACAAAGCAAAATAGTGGCAGAAATAATAGAGAATCCAATTTGGTCCTTCCAAACGCCACAGTGGTTTGGCTGAAGCAGTATTTCCTGATGAACAGAACTTCAAAAGGTGGGATGGAATGAGGATTAGGGGGTAGTTAATAACTTTTATAGGCCAAGATGTGGGATTGAGTGAAGGAACCAGCACACAATCAGGGGTTGAGATGGAATTTTACACCCAGTTTGGGACTGGAATAGGCTAGCATGAAGGAAAGGAGGCAAAGCAGAAATCTGAACTGAACATGGAAGGGCATCTCTCCCCTTTACCCTGTTTGGGTGGCTTCCAGCTCCCCCAGGTCCCATCTCTGTTTTGTCATTTGGATGAATTATCCCTCTTGGCGCCTGCTTCCTGGACCCCCCTCCACCCACGGCTGCTAGATCTGATCTCCATTCATCTTCACCCAGGGCAAGAACCCCAGGGAGATCTGGGGAAGCTCCAGTCCATGGTAGGAATAAAAAGCAAGATTTCTGGGAGCACTGCTGTAGATGACTAGAATCAGGGAATGTGATCACCTAATTTTTGTGAAATTACCAGGTGTGACTGAGCAGGTAAACAATGTTCTGTTTAGGAAAAAAATATTTTTTTACATGACTCTGAGTCCATCAATTTTTCCAGAGAAGTTATTACTGTGTTACTTTTCTGTCAAACTAACCCCATCCAGAATATTCATTCAGTGTATGTATATCACTGAAGTGTCTAAACAGGTAAAAACAAGTGGATTTTTTTCCTCCTCTTATCCAGATGCTAGTGATTTTATCCCTGTTGGAATTTCAATTACTTAACCAATCTGATAAGGTACTTACTATCTTCAAGCCTCAATTTTTTTATGAGTAAGTTAATAATAGAGGATGAGGTCAAGTGAGATAATGGTTGTGAAAGTGCTTTGTAATCTGTAAATTATCACACAGATATGAACTATATGTTATTATCATCACTTTAAATTTCCTTGACAAAATTCTATAGCCCCAATTTACTAATGTATTTTATGGCTACATCCTGGAGTTTAACATTGAAAGGGAATAGCCCACACCAATATATTAAACACTAATATACAAATTTCTGACTCTAACTTCCCATCAACCCAGTTTTTCCTTCCATATGCCTACCACACATACATTTTTTGACTTCACCATGACCCTTTGATCTTTTTATTTTTTCTTACTATCAGCCTCCTCCTTTCTTCACTTCCCTCCTTATCCACTAGAACTACATCTTCCATCATTATAATAATTTTGTTGCAAATGCCCTCATCCTCTTAATTTCTTGTTCTTACCCCATACTCCCACTCAAGTCCCTGAGCTGCTGAGCACTGGGGGAAGAAATGACACAACTGGGTGAATCAGTGCCACTCCAAGTTTATGTTCTCCAAGTTCACTGGTTCTTACTGCCAGAGCAAATAATCCACATTTTACTCTGTTCAAACTATCTTCCTAATTATTCTTCCCCTTCTCTTAGCAGATAAACTGGTTAGCTTTTCAGAGAGATAATTGAGGCTTTCAGATAAGCACTTGAAAATTCTTCCAAACCACAAACTTAAACATCTACATTTAAATCCCACTTTACCTCCTGGGATCCTGTGCCAGACCAGCAGACTTCCTTCTCCTATTCACGGCAAATTCCTCCATCTCCTCTCCCAGTTTATTCTCACCTAATTCCTCTAAGAGATTTCCTCTTTCCTAGCTATTTAACCTCTAAAGGTTAAAGGAAAGCCACCCTTATGTTTTCCAGCACCTGTGCTCATTTCCCTTTCTCCTTATAATCAAATCCTCCCTAAAAATAATTCATACTCACTGCCTTTACCTCCCCAATTCTCAATAGTCTTCAATCCATGACAATCTAGTGCCTCCACTACTCTACTGAATCTGACTCAGATGAAGTTACAAATTACTTTCTAATTGTAAAACTGACTAATTGTCAGTGACTCTCAGTCATCAAAACTACATTGCAGTATCTCACTGATACTCTGGCTTCTTCTTCTAACCCTCTCTTTTATTGCCTTCTTAGATGTGAATCTTCACTGAGTCTCCTGACATATTCCAATCTTTCCTACTTGGTAAACAAATATATAAATTATACACATATATATCATACATTATATATATATACACATATATATGTACATATATATATACATATATACGTACATATATATGTGTATATATATATATATATATATATATATACATACATATTTTTTTTTCTCACTATGTAAGAGGCTGATAAACTTTTTGTGTCAAGGGCCAGAGATTATATATATCTGCCTCCTCCTGAAATGCTGTGTTTCCCAAAGCTAATCTGCATTTTTTTTTTAGCTTTTAATACTTTTTTGGTAGTTTAATCTGCTCCAGTGGTTCTATCATTGATGATGATTTCCAATTGTAAAATTCCAACCTGAAGTGTGCACTCAACTGACTACTAGAAATTTCCACTTAATCAATGTGTTTAAAAATGGAATTTAATACCTTCATTCCAGATCTGGCTTTCTTTCTATGCTCCTTAACTTGGTAAATGATACCACTAGATGCCTAAAATTCTAGAGGTAATTTGATCCCTCTCTTTCCCTCACTATGACATTAAATTAGCCCTCAAGTGCTGTTGGCATCTCTTCATCTTCTTTGCCTCTGCCTGAGTTCAGGCATTCACTATCTCACACATGGATTGCTGCTATCCTTGCTTAGCTGGTTTTTCTGCCTCCATTATTAGATCCTTTTAATATATTTATCATGTCAGAGTAATCTTGCTGAAACAAAAATTCATCACTGTATTCTTACCATTTTTTTCAGCATGCACTGTGTGTCAGGTATCGTGCTAAATTATTTACATTCATGATCTTACTTGAGCCTCACAACAACCTTATGAAGAAAATATTGATACTTATTTTCAGGAGAAAAACATACCACAAAACTACTAAATGAGTAAATCATCAATTAAGGTAAAGCTGGTGTGTTTTATATCTATACACTAATATAGCTCTCTGTGGCCCAAAGGATAAATCCAAACTCCTTAGCATGTCACCTCCCCAGAAACCCACAACATATCCTACTTTCTCACTACCTCTACATGAAACCTTTATCCCTTCCCCTCCTACCTCTTTTCTCTCTTCATACCTAAAAAATTGCCTATTCTTTCTTCTGCATCCTCTGAATTCTGTAGAGAACTCCATGAAACACCTGCCCAATTTCATTATATTTGTTAATTTCCTTCCCAGAAGACTATATGTGAGTTTTTTAAAAATCATTTTTATATCTCTAGGACCTAACACTATCTTTGCCATATAGTGTATGGGTTGGCAAACTATAACCCATGGGCCTAATCTGACTTGTTAACTGTCTTTGTAAATGAAATTGTATTGGAACAATGCTACTTCTAGTCATTTACATATTATCTATGGCTGCTTTCATACCACAATGTCAAAAGTAGTTGCAACCAAGTAGTTGCAACCAAGACTGTATGACCCATGATCCTAAAATATTTACTCTCTGGCCCTTCATTCAGAAACTTTATCAGCCTTGTACATGGTAGATGCATAATTAATATTGGAGAAATGAAAAAAATGCAATGCATGTAAGACTGGCTAAATAAATCTATGAATGATTTAACCATTACTAAGAATAATACCTTTTGGCAATGGGAATTAAAAATTTTTTAAAAAATAGATTTAAGCAAATATTTTTTAGCAATTAGCAATGATCTTGTTTTAGCCACAAGTCCCTGAGATGAACAGAGTTAGTGGTTACACACCTCTTTTCTTTTTAGAATGAAGTAGAGGCTCATGGAAGTAAAGCCCTGAGCCTACGATCAAATGATGAACTCAGGCTGGAGCCAGGATTTAAAATCTATCATTTAGGGGAAGTTAGAAGACATGGAAGCTCCTTAAACCCTTAGAAATCAATCTCCTGGTTCACAGAGCAGGTAGAAAAGGGCGGGAGTCCCCAAGAGGAACAAGGGAAAATATCCAACATTAATAATAATGAGTCTGCCTACCCTCTCAGGATTGTCACGAATGTCATTTATAAAATACTTAAATAATATAAAACATTGAGTGTTTCAAAGATGACAGGACTGTTCTTATCTTGCTCATTTCATCATTCTATCAACATAAATAAGAATTCTTCAACAAAGAAATATATAATTAAACTTAGAAAGGTTAAGTTTCAACCATTTGATTGGTATACAAACTTTGATCTCTCCTCCAGCTCTAAAATCTATGCCTGCAGACCTCCCAGGGACAAATGCTGAAATTTATTTTTTCAAGTACTCCCAGTGGCTAGAGCTAGCTAGTCTATTTGGATAGAGGGTGTGGAGGCTTCCCCAGCCACATCACACCCACCTAGATAAGGAGACCGGATGCCAAATGACCTTCCACCATTTGCCAAAGAACAGACTAGCTGGGGTCAAGAGAAGGTGGGTGTGTCTAGTTAATCGAGCAGAGCAGACTAAACAAGCTACACATTCTGATGGTTTCCTTCCTCTGGGTTCTTAATGAAAGTTTTTCTACCCAAAAGCAAAACCAGTCATTTGTTCATTCATTTAAATCCACTGGGCTCCTACCCTAGGACAAGCTTTGTGCTGGACAAAAGAGATGAAGAGATAAATGAAACATAATTCTTCCCCACAAGAAGCCTGCAGTCTAGTGGGTGACACAAATGCGTAAATAGATAATAAAAACACAAGGTTGACCTTTAAGAACTTGGAACATAGCTCTAAGAAAAAACAATCTCCTCTCTCTGAGTCTCAGAGACATTTCATGAAGAAGGTAACACTGGATCTGAGTTATAAAGGATAAATAACTCATCAAAAAGAAGATACTAATTATAATAATAATAATTCTAGCATAGTATTGACTATCTGTTATGAACCAAAAACTAGGCTAGAAACTTCATATCCTGCATCAATAACTTTAACCTCAATCAGATTTAAAAACAATAAAACTAAAGCTCAGAGAAGGAATATGGCATGCTCAAATTCACAAAGGCATCGAATGGCAGAACTAGGTCTAGACTCTGGTTTTCTTGGTTCTAAAAACTACTTTGGTACTTCTTTGGTACTACTTTTGGACTCAGGTTTTCATGGTTCTAAAAACTACTTGTATTACTTTGCTACTTCTATTTCAAGTGAGGATAAGAGGGGAAGAATGATATTTTCAAGAAAAAGTGAGGTGCTTAGACTAGCTGAAATATACAGCCATGGAGGGATTATATAGAAGCTAAGGCTGAAAGATGACAATGAGCTCAGATTTTTTAAATGCCTTGTATGTGTGGCCCATTTAGATAGTTTTCCTTGTGATTACTGGGAAGCCATAATCAGATTTCTAATTTAGAAATGTCATCTTGGCAGAAGTGCAGAGAAAAATTGGAGGCAGATGAAGACAGGAAGATCAATCAAAAAGCTATTGCCCTCATCCAGAGACATTTGAGACCTGAATGAAGAATGTATTTAATGAGGATCAAGTTTATAAAATCAATGTGAACTGGAGCAACATTCTGGAATGGGTTCTCCAATAAAATGTGACTGTGTTTTATAGAGTCCTTTGAGATGATTTACATTTTACAGATAGAAAATTGAGGTCCAGAAAGGGGGTGAGGAAGAATACAAAGGGTGTCAGTTCCAGAGTTTGAGTCCATCACCTGACCTTTGGGGTCCAATGCCTTTTCCTCTCTTCCTGACAACCCCTCATGGGTGCTACAACCTAGGCCCTCACCACCACATCACTGGACGTTTCCTCCTGTGGGATGCAACCATTTCTTTTTCCCTCACGTCATCCTGGAGTATCTCCCAGTACATGGACAAGATCCAGTCATCAAGGAAGGCTGGACGGAGGAAGCACCTAACAATGAATAAACGTTTAGGGAAAACCCCCAGTGATTTCCCAAATGAGCTGAAACAAAGCAAATCTTCCTGGAGCTCATGGTTCACTGCACAGGCAGATTGCCTGAGAAGGATCAGGTGAGGAGGAAAAGCAGCATGATGGAACCCTAACTCCCACAGTAAGTTTTGGCAAAAGCCCCAGTGCAGTCATTATTAGGAATACCACTTACCTTCCTCTGCATGCCACACGGGTGAGGGGAAAGAAGGGACACTGTGCAGATGCTCCCTTCTGGAGAATGTGGCTTGTTCAAGATCCTGCTATGTGTTAAATAGTGACCACACCAATTCCAACATCGTACACAGACTCCTATTGTTCTCCTTGGGCCACCTGTAGAGTATCCCAGCAGGCTCTGTTGGCTACTTTGCATTTCCTCCTAGCCAATCCATGAACTCTCCAACCCTTGGCAGACAGAGGACTGATATCATCCTTACTTCCTATTTTGTCCTCCTTCTTTGAAGAGGGAAGCCAGCAGCAGGGAGAGCATAGCATACAAGCCAATAATGGGGTGACCCTCCCCCAACTAGTGAGGACCTTTATTTTTCTCACAGGAGGGAGAGAGTCCACACCGAGTGGCCAGATGAGTGGACCTGGTGAAGGTGAGAGGGAAAAGCATGAAGCTATAATAAAAAGGGGCCAGACAACTTTGAGAACAGACAACAGGGAGTTCTGGAGGACTTTCAGACACAGAGTATAAGCACCTATAGTGGTTTTATATGTATTCTCTGTGTCTACCTATTTTGGTGAGGTAGTTTCTTCTCAAAAGGCCAAGAAAGTGGCCTTTCTTGTGATCTCCATCACAGCTTACCACCAAGAACCTTCCATGAGAGCCAGCAGAAAACATTCTAGCCAGTTTCATCTTCCTGATTTTAATCATTTCCCTAACTTGCCTGGCATCCTCTCTGAGCATTCCCTTAACAACCACCCATAATTAACATTTCAGTCCATTTCACACCTTCTTCCCAATAACGCATTCTGCCATAGTTTGGCTTCCCCAGAAAATGAGAGTCTGAGACAGGGACCTGGATGCTGGTAGTTTATTTAAGACTGATCCCAGAAAGCAAATGAAGAGTGAAACAAGAAGGAAACACCAACATAAAGTGTATTGTCAAGGTCGCCATTGTCAGGACCTCCTGAGCAGTGTACAACATGCCTCCCAGAATTATCCATTTATTGGATGGAAGACAAGTGCTTGTCCTCTGGCTCTTCCCTTACTTTCTCTCCTCTCTGCCCCCATTTGCTGTCTCTGGATGAGGGTTACCCCAGAGGATTATTTTAATTTAAGTTCCCCTAGAATCAGACACTGAGACAAGGATCCCAATAAAATTACGTAAGAGCTAACGCAAGGAAGCATCTGTAGGAGAGTGAGAAATTGGTAGTGGGAGAGAAGGAAGCCAGTGAAGGTGAGTTAGCAAGCAAATTACCACTGCAGGCAACTGGAGCTTAGTCCTGCTGAGGAATTCTGGGGGCCAGTGTGGAAACATGCCTCAGAGTTATCCCTGCAGAGAGGAGAGGGCTTCCTCCACCTCTCCCATCAGTTCCTTACTGAAGTTTGAAGCTTGCCCCCTCGGTTGGGTGTAACACTTTAAGGCACTGGCACTTACAGCATTCAGAGCATTCAGAGTGGGGTCTGCTCTGGGAGAGAGCTCACAAGCCAGGAATTATAGCTACCAGCTGTTGGAATTTGGGTCATTGTAATCTAGCGGACATGGGTGTGGCATCGACCCCAGGCTGTGCTTGCCAGCTGTCAGGAACATCTTCTAAAGTCTAGAAGGCCCTGAGGTAAGAAGCTAGAAGACAGAAACTTTGCCAGAGGGAGATGAGTCTGAGCTGTCCATCACTGTGGCTGAGGCTAGAGGTAGGCCAAAAGCTGAGGCAACACCAGTGTCGTGTCTAACAGTGTCGCTTATTATGCCCAGCTGCCCGGACTTCTTTCCTTCTTTTGAACACCTATTAAGTAATCATTAGATATGCATAAACTGCCCTATAAGCATGTGTAAGTTGAATACGTGAAAATGGATTGCAAACTTTTGAGGGCTAGGGTCTGCAACTGTCTTTTTATCTTCTTTAGTACTTAGCACAAAACTTTGTACTTAATTATGACTTTGTCTACTTTTGCAAAAAAAAAAAAAAATTGAAGGGTTAGTACATAAGCTCCCACCTTTCCCTACCTATAGAGTTATCTTCTTGTATACTCACCAGGCTTTACATCTGTTATTTCTGTCTTGGAGATAACAAGGATGAGATTCTTCCTTTCTCTGATTAAGGCAAACTCACCTGCCCATGCTTTAGGTGGTGTTCACTTTGCCTCTCTTCAGGAATCTTCACTCCTCCAGTCATCCCTTCTCTCAGATTGCCTGTGTAGCATATATTTGAGCTAGGTTGGGTTTCTACTTTGCTTAATCTTTGCTTGAAGCCCCAGGGGAAGTCTCCTAGGAAGCCCTTGGGATAAAGTGCAGGATCTGGAATGAGCCATCAGTTCTGGCTCATGCAAGACAGCCCACAGGCTGGCATTTTATCTGGCTTGGAAAGGGACTCCATTCTGCATGATCAATTGTGTAACATGAGCCTGGGAAATGGAGCACCTGTGTTTTCTGTCCCCTCAGTCCTGCCAGGGTGATGACAAATAAGAAAATGTTACAGGACTGGAATGAGGCATGAAAATGCTAGAGTCATGCCCAACACACGTACTGTCCTCAGCTTCTCTCTCTAATTCCAAGGTCTGTCATTTCCTAAGACTCAGTTTAGCCTTCAGAAAATGAATTACTCCTTGTCAAAATAATTTAGATTCCTTTATGATATAGAATATTCCTGTTGGCTCCTTGGAATCTAGAAAAGCCAGTGGTTTAAAAAGTGGAATATAGATCTAAGAAGTACAGCTGTCTTTCTGCCATCTCAAATCCTTTTGGGAATAGGTTGGAAGTGATGAATAACCCTACATGACTTTACAAAATTAATTCATACATGGTACTTTTCTTGCTCCACTTCATCTTTATGCCCAATCTAATTCTTATTCCCCTTTTTTCCATGGTTCCCCATGTGAATATGTTTGAATGCTCTTAAACATTCATGTAGACTTGTAAAATATGTAGTGTTCATTTGGATGCAAATATGTCTTTAATTCATATAAATCATATGGTATTAAAAATCTCATTCTGTTTTTTATTTTTGTCATGCAACAAAAAAATTTGGGGGGGGGATGGGAGGACAGTGTTTGTTTTGTTTAACCTTTTTTTTTTCTTTTAAAGCATATCACTCATATAATAGAGTGTATAGACTTTGAAAGCCTGTGAGGTGGTCCTCCCTGATATCACCTCTCTCTCCCCACTAAAAGAATTCTTGAAACTAAACTTTATGTTATTCACTTTATGGTGTTTCATCTCTGCATGATATTCTATTTATTTACCCAGTTTTGCCTTTTATGTAAATGAATCATACAGAATATATTCCTCTGTGACTTGCCTTTGTTTTTTTGTTTATTTTCATTGTCATATAATATATTTCTGTCTGACTATGTCATAATTTGTTTATCTATCTACCATAGGTGGTCATTTGAATTTGTTGTTGTTGTTGTTTTGCTACTCTCAATAATGCAGTTGTGAACATTTTAACCATGTTTCCGCATGCAGTTGGGAAGGAGTTTATCTATGGAATATACTGAGGATCGAAATAACTGAATCATAGAGTACAGACACACTTCTTTTCTAAGTAAGGCCAAACTGCTCTCCAAGGTTATCATACTAACTCCTAGTCTCCCCACAGGTATGACAGTTCCCTTTATCCAGTCATGGGCAATACTTACATGGTCAAACTTCTTGTCAGTCTAGTGGGCATGAAAATATATTCATTTAGGTTTTAATGTACATTCTTTAATGAGTTTGAGCATCTTTTTGGAACTTTATGAAACACTCATATTTTCTCTTCTGTAAAGTTCCTATTTGTATTTTTGCCCATGTAGCCCTTAAGTTGTTTGGATACCTATTCTTTCTCATATATATTCCAAATATCTTCTCCAAGTTTTGGGCTTCAAATTTAGCTCTTTTTATTATTATTTTTGTAAATAAAAGTCTATAATTTTAATGAGGTAGAATTTATCAATTGTGTGTGTGCTTTGTTTTGTGTAAAAAAAAAATCTTTTTTTTCTTGTGGTCATTAAGATATTCTTCTATGTAAATAAAATTTTAAAATGGTATACCATCATGGCCTTATTTATGTAATTCACATTCTTTGAAACTTGATTTGAAAAAATACATGTGTCCTGAGGATTTTGAGGTTTACATGTGATAAATGCATATGAAAGAGCTTAGTAAAGCACTTCACACATAATTATGTAAGTTCATCCATTTCAGTGTATATTTAAATGCAGTCCTAGTTCTATATTTTACAGATATTAGATGTTTGCAAGTAATTTCATTTTTAAATACAGAATATTTAGTGTGCGTTAGTTATATTCTTGAAATTTTGTTAAATGTTTTATTGTTCACAAAAAACCCTGTAAAATAAACAATATTATCATCACCATTGTACAGATGAGGTAATTGAAGCTCAGAGTAAGTCATTTGCCTTGGGCACAGTCACTAAATGACACAGCTATTATTATATTTCCCACCTGCATTTCTACCTAGACTGTGAAATGTTGTATGGGAGAATTTGTGTTGAGAGAATGGCAAGAGCACTATAGTGTTAGAAAATAAATTACATCTCTTAAAAGTGTGTTCGGGATGCAACAAAGGAAAGGTAAACATGGTCTACATACCTTATTGCTTTTCATTTTGCAGAACACATTATATGATTTGCCCCATCTACATCTACATCTCCCATTCCCTCAGACCTGACTCAGAGTCTCTTGAAACCACCCATTCCCTTAAGTGAGTGCCTTGAGCCTACAGCCCTCATGATTTGCATTGTCAAGACAGTGCTTGTAATTTAACCAACCACATTGCTCCTCTTTGAGGAATTCACATCAAATGGAACCTTGCTCTAGTCATACTGTAACTGGACTCCAGAGATTATCTTCATGTCTGAATCTTGAGTAACCCAGGACACATGTGTCAACAGGGTTTAAAGTTCTGTTTGTTTGTCTCCTCAGACAGATGTTGAAACAGAATCTCCTACTGCCAGTCAAACTGCCCAGACAACCAAGCAACTCAGTAACCATTTGCTAAAGCTAACACTCTTTTGGCATTCAGTTTCCTACCAGTTAAATTAAAGCATGGTGTACACTGGGTTCATTCAAGTCATTGAATGTTAGATCTAGAAGGACCTTAACAGTCATCTTGAGACCTCCCATATCATAGCAGAAAGGGAACAAAATTTAAAGTCTGAATGCATGGGAGTAAATCCTTTTCCATTAAATGTACATCCTTAGTTTAAGGACATTGTATGACTAACTCTTATCTATAAAATAAAGATTAAAAAATATTACCCACCCTACCTACATCATAGCGTTGCTTAGAGAATCAAATCAAGTAATATACATGCTTCTGTCATGATACCCTTTAATTCAGATATATATTTGTGTATATAAGAGAGGAAAAGGAAATAAAAACATGTACTGGGTTAGTTAAGAATTTTTAGAAATTCAACTTTAAGTAAATTGTCCTGATAAATGCATAACTAAATATTAGAGATTTGAACTTTTTTCTTTGTGTCAAGATGAACACTATAAAGCAAGTACACAAAACATACAGCAGATTCCACTAAGAAAAAGGTCAGTTACCCTCATTTTTAAGTTGCATAGATGCCATTTTTTTTGCCCTATCCATGCCTATGGAGGATGCTACTAATTATTAACCGTTCTCTTTCAAATGAGCATCTTCATGAATTTAGACTCTTCTTCAACACAGTGTTCCAGAAAATCACCAACCATTAGTTCTTGAAACTAAGTTTTGATATCACTGAGAAACAATGAGTTACAAGTACACTATATAATATAAATTCTAGTAATAAAGTTTGTCACAGCTTTCTTTTGCTACTTCATTTACAATCCCAAAACAATGCCAACTAATTTTGTATGTTGACTTGACGTTTCCTCAGATCTGCCTAGGCTTGCTCATGCAGATGCATTCAGCTAGAGATATGGCTGGGCTAGAAGGTCTAAGATGGTCTCATTCACAAGGTTGGCAGCTGGTGTTGACTATGAATTCGGGTGTTTTGGTTCTCTTCTATGTGGCTTCTCATCCTCTAGGAAAATAGACTGACTTTCCCTAGATGACATCTCAGGGCAGCATTCTAAAGAGGCAAAGTCAGAAGCAGCAAGGTCTTGTAAGGCTTAATTTTAGTAATTACATAGCTTTGCTCTTATCATATTCTATTAATAAAAGCAAGTCACTAGGATATCCAGATTAAAGAAATAAATTATATATATGTAATTTATAAATTATATATATATTCCACCCCTACATGAGAGGAGCAACAAAGCCACATTATAAAAGGAGCATATATAATGGGAAAGGAGAAACTTATGACCATTAAATGATCTATTAGAATCTTCCCCCTTGACATAAATTATTCCTGTTTCTCCTACATGTAAAACGTAGTCACCTCCAAAAGTGTCATTTTAATTGTTTTAGTTATCTGTTGCTTCATAACAAATGACCTCAAGATATAGCTGCCTAAAACAACAATAAGTATTTACTATCTCACACAATTCTATTGGTCAAAATTTGAGAGGTTATTTGGATTCTTTTGTCTTTGTGTCTCTCATATGGTTTCAGTCAAAATGTCAGGCTTAAGTAGGACTGGAGGATCCACTTTCCAGATGACTTACTCATGTGCCTGCAGATAAGAGGCTTCAGTTCCTCACTACACAGACCTTTGCATAAGGCCACTTAAGTGTTTTCACAATATGGAAGTTGGCTTTCTCAAAAATGAATGACATAAAAGAAAGTAAGAACCTGAAGTGTTATTTGTGATCTTGCCTTGGAAGATATACATAGTTATTTCTATAATATCTCATTCATTACCAAGGTCAGCCCCATTCAGTGCGGGAGGGGACTGACTACTCAGAGTCATCAGGTACCATTTTGGAGGCTGGCTGCCTTGCCAGTTAAGGTATCAAGCTTAACGTCCAGAATGTCATAACCTGTCACAGTCTGGATGTAAATGATTCTCCTTAAGTGCGGTTGTCAGGTGCATCAACTCTTGAATAGCAGCAACTCCAGAGACTTGTGAACTAAAAAGACAATATAACTCCCTCAAACACACTCAACATACAATCCTAAGATAGAGAAAAGTGATCTACACTAAACAATCTCAATCATAATGGGATGGTGAGATAATGATAGACACAGAAATCATTGATCAATTACAATTCTGAAATCCTGATGTCACATGTTGTTAAGTTCCCTACCCTGGGAGTAAAAAATGTTCTTTGATCAAAGATAGGTTCTTCTCCCAGTGAGCAGTCTTATTACTTTTAACTCTTCACTTTACCATCTGAACTCATGGTTTAACTTTCCAAAGGCTCTTCTTTTTATAAAAAAGATAATTTGTCTTTCTCCAGGAGCTTGTGCCTCCTGCTTCCCACAAGCATCTTTTAATTTGAACTATCTCCATCTCTCCCAGTTCGAGTTATCAACATTCATGTTATCAATGCTATTGGCAATATAATTCTATTAAAATCTTTGTGGGTGTCTTATGAATCATCTCAGCATTCATGCTATGTCCCAAAAGTGAAATCCATTATTTTTTTAAGGTGGACCTCTTTATACTTTAGAAAAGTTAGGCTTCTTTAAGACAATGCTATTGAGATTATTAAAAGCCCCTTTTCTTAGCTAAGAGAACTAAGTGGGCACCTTAAATTTTATGAAATCTTTAAAAAGGCATTAAAGCCATATTCTTGATTTGACCTTTGCCCTGAAGCCATTTGTTTACTTCGTAATCTTTTGCCAGCTGCAGAAAACAAAATAAAAAGTGAATTTATTTTCCAACACAGCAAGTCCTCATTTTTTTATGTTTTCTCCAAATTCTGCTTATAAATGCTACAGTTCTCTCATTAACTCATCTCTCTTCCTATACTTTATTATATGTAGTCAAAGACACCACTTGGTATTTGTATCTTTCTGCCTTAATATCTCCTTAACCAGATCCAACAAGTTCATTAAGTACATTTCCATCCTTCAAGTTACTATAGTTCTGCCAGCATATGGCAGATTGCCCTTTCTCTCTTTGTCTTTGACTACCATTTCCTTTCTGCTCCTCTAGCCTCTCTTTTCTCTTCCCAGCCTCTACCCACCTCCTAGTGTTAAAGCCAATGTCACATAATTGAAGTTAGCATCACACTTCTAGTTACCAATTTGTTTCAGTTTTCTATTTCTGCATACCAAGTCCTCCAAAATTTAGTGGCTTAAAATGACAGTGATTTATAATTTCTTACAATTTTATTTTGGCTGGATGTTTTCTTCCGGTGGTTTTGGAGCTCACTTTTTATTTGTTTTGATTTTCACATTTTTGATTGTCACAACTGGGTGGGCATTATTTGCATCTAGTGGTTAGACACCAAAGATGTTGATTAACATGCTAAGCGCACAGGACAGTGCCACCCCCCCCCAAAACAAAAACAATAATTATCTAGTCTAAAATGTTTCTAGAATTGAGGTTGAAAACGTTGTGGTAAGTATTGTTATATCTATTATCTTCTTTAATCTTAAAAATAGCTCTATTAAGTAGATATGACCCTCATTATTTACAGAAAAGTGATACTCGGAGTTGTTAAGTAACTTGAACAAGATCACATAGTTAATAAAGGGCTGAATTAGAGCTTAAACACATGTATTTTTGAGCTCTTAACCACTATGCTATATGATAAGCATTCTGCCTGGATTGTTTGATCATCATAAAAGATCAGATTTTCTAAATAGTAAACTCACACCAGGCAATAACATAAAATCTATACCAATTTTTTCTTCTTTGGCTTTTTCCTTTCTATCTTAGTTACTTTTCTCAGAAACAGAGCTCAAGGCAAGGATTAAGTGCTAGTGCTTTATTTATGAGGTACAGTACTATGGCTGCGAAAGTGAGCAAAAAGGGGAGTGAGACAAAGAGGATGGGAAATAATGCAAGATGATGGGTTCCCCAAGACATCTTTATAAAGCAACAATATGAGATGTCTTCAAATGGGCTATTCAGGGGAAATGTGCATCTTGGTTCAGTCTTTCATGGGATATGGGGAGAAAAAGTTATTTGCCAGATCCTTCACATTTCCTGAGTCCCATTGCTCTAAATTTGCCTTCCAGGGATTTAACTCCTCTACCCCATACTCCCAGGTTGTGTTACTCAGCTTCTGCTGCAGCTGCTCAGGAAGCTATATCTCATGACTTCAGCTTGGTCTTCATCTGAGACCAGAAGTGCTGTGAGATACAAATGCTTTCCAGGGTATTGTTGGTTGACCTTGGATAGTTTTACTCTGGATCAGCATAGAGTCAGACAGCTACAGCAGCTGGGGTGGAGCTGGTAATCAGATGTTCACGAGATGAATGAAGCCAAGAGAATCTGAGGTTTGACATAGATGTGTCTGATGTCCTCTTCAGTGTGCTCCCCCACCATCAAAAGGAAACCTTTCTGGCTTGGATGAACTAATGTATCAATTGGGGTTCACCAAGCTTAAGAAACAGACAACTGAAATCAAAATGGCTAACATACTAAAGAAAGAAGAAAAGTTATTAACTCACATACCTAAAAGTACAGAAGATCAACAAGTTTCCATGGCTCCAGGTCCACAGCCCCATAGTTCTCCTGATTCAGCCTTCCTCCTTGAGCCAATGTTATATTCAGGCTAGTAGCAAAATGATTACCTGTACTCTAGGTCTCTCATGCACATATGACCACAACAAAATATTCAGAGGAAGAAATAAAATGTCTTTCTATTTAGTTCTCACCTATAAATGAAGAACATTTTCTAAAGGACCCTTCAGCAAATACTTTCATGCAGTTCTCAATGCCTAAGTTGGACGATGTGTTCATTTTTCAACAATCTTCTTCATGGGGGCCTTATGCATGCACATTGATTGGTTGAGGTTTGGCTTCCTAGAATAGTCACTATCAAGAGGATGGGATCACTACAACTGCTTAAAACAACCAAGGTCCAACTTCAACATTGAGATATCCTTCCACTGCATGACTTCTACAAAATGAAGGTGCGGTAAAGAGGCAAACTTAATGTTAAAGTGAAAACCATAATATCTACAAGAGACAGCCTGCAAAAGTTCCTCAAGAAACAAAGACCAAGATGCCATCTGCATTTCTTACTAGACAATTGTCATAAGGTCCTGACTCACTTCAGACAAAGTATGTTTCAGATACGCAGTACAGTTGTCCATTGTCCTTGCTATTCCTTCCACAGTGCCGTCTGCTCCATCCTTGCCTGTGATGCATCTTAGCCTCAAGCTAATCTCAAAAGCTTTCCGTGATTTTTCACAGCCAGAAGACAAGCTATAGGACATGAAGGCTTTAGAATTAGTAGGGATTGTAGAAATTTAGTTAGTGATTTTCACACTGCATGCCATGGAGTACAGAAACTCTGTAGGGCACTCGCAGCTGTGGTCTTATAAAGCTGAGGGAAGAGCTAAACAGCTGGGGTTTGGGACACTCTGCACTCATCCAACCAGTGTGTCGATTTGACTGAGTTTATTTGATTTGACTAGTTACATCAAATTTGAATTGAGTTATTTTACATAGGTATATAGTTTGTTTTCAGATTAATTTTGCTTTGTAAAAAAAATTTCTTGAGGGTGCGGAGAATAAAACTTGCTTTGCATAAAAGCAAGAAAACAAGCGCAGAGAGGGGTCGGAGGGTCAGGGTGCTGTTCTGTCCTTAGGACAATTATGCCATTATTGAAGCAATCATCCTGTGCTCCTGAGTTCTCTCCTCTCTTGAATCAATAGCCTAAGCTCTTGCAAATCTCACTCACAGAAAGACATTCCAAGTCACCTCACCAAACCTTTGCTCAACTCCTTGTAAAAATCACACTTAATGTGTAATGCCAAAAAATGAACATGATGATTTAGATACATCTGTACCAGAGAGAAGAGCAGGACCACCTCATCCCCCTTCAGAATGCTCCATTCCTAATAACACAGCCAGGGATCACATTAGTTAGTTGGCAGGAACAAAACACCATTGCTTCATACTACCCATTAAAACTCTTAAGACTTTTCTCATAAGCTGCTACAAAGATTTTTCTCCTATCCTGTTCTCATCTACTTGTTTACTTAGACCCAATTGCAGGACTTAACATTTATATCATTTATTCTAAGAATCTACAATTTTAAGTGGCCAACCATGTGCATTCTGTACATCCGATGAGTGGACTGAAACTTCTAGGGCAGAAGCAGCAAACTCAACAACTTAAAGAGACCAGGAAGGTAGGGAGGGAGGTAATGTAAATAAATGAAGGTGGTCAGGTATAATTGCAACCTGTGAGGTGAGAACTCTGGCAAACAGAAGAACTCAGCTGCATCTAAAGGGACAGATTCTACTCAGCTTCAGCTCACCATTACTACACCAAAATCAAACCGAGTATTTCTCAGTCTTCTGATATTTCAAGAGAAGCCAAAAATGTGGATGTTTACTGGAAATAGCCAGTCTTTTAAATGTTGGCCACTAATTTGCAAAATTCTAATATGCTCTATAAGCCAAACAAAACACAACTGCAGGCTGGACTGCAAATTTTCAGTCTTTGCTCTGTGTGGATAAGGAAGTTGAGCAGCACTGGTTATTAAAACAGAAATATTAAATAATTTCTATTATCTTGGATTTACTAGCATAACATTATTTAATGTTCCCCTGTTAATCCTAGACTTGAGAATTTTAAAGTTGGAAAGAATCTCAGAATTTATATGGTTTAATTTTATTGTTTTCCAAAAAGAAGATTCTGTGATCCAGAGAAAAGTGACTTGGATTTTAATTAAATATTTTCTGGTGAAATGAATAAAAAATCATATTCTCAGAAATAAAAGTTGCTGTATTAGTCCCACAATCCAGAGTTTTTCACTCTCAGCACTACTGACATTTTGGATCAGATAATTGGGGGGTAGGGAATGGGGGGACAGTCCTGTGCATTATAAGATGTTTAGCAGCATCCCCGCATCCCCGGACCCTACCCACTAGATGCCAATAGCAATAGCAACCACACACATACAGTCATGTGGGGCAAAGCGGAGGCAAAAATGCATCCAGATATTGCCAAATGCCACAAAATTGCCACTGCCCTTGAATACCACTGCTATTCTCCAACGCTTTTGTCTTACAAATAAAGAAACAATGATAAATTTTAAGGGTTTTGCCAAGGTTATATGGGGAGTTATTGGCACAGCTGGTACCAAGACTCAGATATTATAATTTCCCATGGACTGGTCTCTACACCAGAGTCTGCAGACTTGAACCATAATTGTGTCAGTAAAAGAGCTGTCTAAAACTGCATATTTTAAATTAAGAGACAACATGGCATAATGGTGAGTAGCATATCTTCTCAGACTAACAGATCTGGGCTTTATTCTTAAGCTCTTCTATTTACCAACTTTGTGACTTTGACCAAGTAAACCTCTCTGAGCATTTGTTTCCTTATTTGAAAAATGAGTAGTCAAAAAAACAAAGCTTATTATTATGTCACATAATGGGAATTCAGTAAATGGAAGTTTATTATTATTATTATTAATTATTAACTGGATATGGGGTCAAAAAACTGTAGCCCCCAAACCAAATCTAGCCTGCCTGTTTTTATACAGTCTGTGAGATAAGAATAATTTTTACAAAAACAAAATAAATGAACAAACAAAACAGAAACAAACTCACAGATTGATGGTGGCCAGATAGAAGGGTGTTGTGGGGATGGGTGAAAAAGGTGAAGGGATTAAGAAGTGCAAATTGCCAGTTATAAAAACAGTAGTGAGGATGGAAAGCACAGCTTAGGGAATATAGTCAATAATATTGTAATAACTATGTATGGTGTCAGATAGATACTGGATTTACCAAGGTGATCACTTCGTAAGTTATATAAATGGCTAACTACTGTGTTGTACACATGAAATAATATAATATTGTATGTCAACTGTAATTGAAAAATTTTTAAACTTTTTTAAAAAATGATTTTTACATATTTAAATGTTTTAAAAATTAAAAATACTGTTTTGCAATTCATGAAAATTATGTGAAATCAAGTGTCAGTGTCCGTAAATAAAGTTTTATTGATACAGAACCATGCTTATTCATTTACATCCATTCTATGGCTGCTTTTGCACTATGACAGCAGAGTTTAGTAGTTGCAACATAGATCATATGGCAAAACTTAAAATATTTACTAGCCCTTTATAGAAAAAGATTGCCAATCTTCAACTAGACCTTGATCTCTAGGCAGCCATAACACCCTCTGGTGTGCAGTTCTAGCACCTTTTAACTATGATATTTACCTCTGCTCACTTGGACATTTCTCAGCATCTGTGTGCATCTAGTGTTTTTAGAAATAGTCATCCAGGGGACATGAAAAAGTTTTATTTTTAATAGATGTCCTCTCTTAAATAAATCTTATTGTACACTTGGTACTTGAAGGTGTTTTCAAAATCTGGAATATTTATAAAAAGAAAGGAAATAGTTTGTTCAATGTTAAGCCAACCACATATTTTAAGTGTTGCATGATTTGGACAGGACAATAAAGAGGGATATCCGGTAATCTGGTAAAAAGGAAAAATAGATAAGAACTGTCTGCCAAGACTAAAATATAAGAGACGTTGTCATGTCATTTTTTTTGGGGGGGGTAATACTTTGAGAATCTTGGTTATGGTTTAATCTGTCTATAGGTCCAAGACTTTAAAAGTCAGGATATCTGTTTACATCCCTAATCTTGCCACCAACTATATTTGTGGTCTCCAGAATTCTTTTTTAATGCAATATAATACATATATTGATTATTTAATATATGCCAGATGCTGTGCTGGACATCAGAAGTGCAAAGATGAATCAGTCATAGTCTTTGCCCTAAAAGATATTATTGAAGGTCTGATTAAGTCACTGAATTTCTTTGAGGGTCAGTTAACTTGTCTGTAAGAATAGGGCACTTAACTGAATATTTCATCCACTCAAGAAACTTTTATTAAGCTCCTGTGTTTTGCATTGTCCTCTCATAGATAACAAGGAATGAAAATATGACTGTATCACTATAATCTTTTAATTATAAAGTATGCCTAGTTGCTGACCTTAGAAGTAGTTCACAGGTAATTATAATACAATATAATAAATATAAAATGAATGTATGAAGCATGTGTGAAAGGAACCAGTTAATTTTTCCTGAATGAAGAAAGACATCCTTCTCAGGACAAGTAACATCATGATAAGTCTTACATGAGGAGTTCATTGATGACATTGATGATATGGTGGGAGCTCTCATTACTGAAAAGAGATAAAGCCAGACTAAAAAAAAATTAGGAGCTGGGGAAGAGGACTATGGCCAATAGAGTCAGCCTTTCCCCCATTAAAGCTGGCAATTCAAAACAAGTCCAAGGGAGATGGGCAAGGTTAAGTCAAATCTAGTCCAAGACCAGGGAGAATCTGATACAAAGAAACAAAGCAAGGTATGTCATTCAGGCTTCAGAGCATTTACTGCTCTTGGTGCCACATGTAAACTAAAGAGATTCATTCTAAAGAAGATGATGGAAATCATGCACAAGGTTCCACAGGGGAAGGGAGTGATGAGTACTGGGATGGAGTCAAGCCAACAACCAACTTGCTCAGTTTCTAAGATTTCAGTCTGGATCAGTAAAACAGAAATAAACACCCAGGCTCAGAATCAACAGACAGCAACATCATGCTCATGGTTGTCTGGAATAAGGGATGTACACCTAAAGCTACATATTATTCTCAAACTTCATGTACATGTGATGGGGGAGCTTTATATGGCTTGTCAGTCCTAGGGCATCCTGATCTTGCTAGTGTGAACCCTGCAGCAGAAAGCTCAGGTACTGAAGAGGCAGACAGGATTAGTTGCAAAGATAGGGAAGGGTGAGAGGGCTTTGTAAATGGAAGCATAACATGTAGAAAAACACAAATATGTACTTCTAACTCTCAAACAATCCAACCTCTCTCTTTCTTTCCTTCCAAGTTACCATCTACAAAGGTATCTTCAATGACAATGAGAGAGGCCCCACCATGACTCTCTCCATCTAATGAGTCCTAAGTAATTTGGCAAGTGATGTAGATTCATACTCATTGTTTAATGCTGTTCTGATTAAACTTAAATAAATTCCAAACTTTCAACCCATTCAAAAGGCACAGGAAAGAGCCAGGCCTGCCTTCTTCAGAAAAGATCCCTTGATGTTAAGAGCCTTGAGGACTCTCCAACAATTTTGGATATCTCTGCGTGACTTGACCATATTTTCCTCCACTTCTCATTTTTTCGTCCACATCACTCTACTTACTCCTCCATTTCCAAAAGTCCCATGTAAAAGCTTGTCCCACTATGGTCAATTCAGAGCACGCCTGGCCACAGCTAGTTATTGACACCCTTCCTCTTCCCTATTATTTCTCATGGGACCCAAGTCTCACTAAGTTCCCTGATGTGCTGTGACAAAGCTTTTCTCTCTACCTACCCCCAAACCTAGACTCCAACCCACTCCTAGGCCACAGTGCACTTGGGGGAAATTCAATCCATATGTTTCCTTTTTTTTCTACAGAACGCATCCAGCCATTGTTCAAAGAGGGAGGCAACAGCCAAGTAGAGCCACGTGAGGCCTCTCTCAGCCTTCCAATCCTTCATTAGAGAGCAGAGAAAAAAGGGAGCTGCCAAGAGCAGACCTGAAACATTCCTTTGGGTTTGGTTCAAAGCCTGCAAGTCACATTTCCACACAAACATGTCCCTAGGACCAATGGTGCAAGGCACTGTTCAAGATGGTGACAGTACCACCACCACTGACCTGGCTCTGGGATATGTATAAAGGAAACCAGTTTGTAGGAGGTTGTTTTACATTATTATTTTCCAAAGCTGACATGCATCTTCCCTGAGAGTATAAACTATCCCTAATTACAAGCATACTCTACCACAGAATTAGTAATTTTAGAGTTCAAAGGGACCTGAGGTATTTATCAGGTTTCTTAATCATCTCATTTTTAAAATGAGAGAAAATTTAGGCTTAGAGAGGGCAAAGGACTCAAAACCAAAGTTAAACAGCTAATCAGTGTTTCATGAAGAAACCAGGAATTTCAATTCCAAGTTCAGAGCTTTGGATCCAGTCTCATACCCTGACCTCACACAGATAACAAGTGCCCAATATAGATAAAACACATTTCCAAACTTTAACCTTTTAAACTTCCTGGCTTATTCTGGACAAATTCTTTTTTAAAGTTTTCTTTATCCACCTTATCTTTTTTGTTGCTGTTTTTTTGCAGGATTAGTAGGAATTTTTTGAATCTACAAGCTGGTGACTTCAAGGTTGCAGCAGAAATTCCTACTCTATACTTCCTATCGGATCTCTATGTAAGTTCTCAAATAATCTTGAAGACTGGGAACTCACTGCTATGTCGGCCCATTCCATCTTTGGGCAGCTCTAGTTGCTCAAAAGCTCTTTCTCACATTAAGCAGAAGTTAGTTTCTCTATCATTTCCCCCACAAACTAGTTTGCTTACAGAGATATCCCAGAGCTGCTTCCATTAGAAGCCAAACAGAGATGTTCCATGGTTTCTAGGGAGCAAGCACTGCCCTCTGCCAGTACAAGAGCACCTTTACTGCAGTCACCTCTGCGGCTTCCCCCTTGCCCATAATCTCAATCAGGGAGGATTTTTTTTTAATTGAGTTATAATTGACATATAACATTATATTAGTTTCAGGTGTACAACATAATCATTCAATATTTGTATATATTGTGAAATGGTCACCACAGTAAGACTAGTGAACATTGAACTACAGGGTGTTACAATTTTTTTTTCTTGTAATAAGAAATGTTAAGATCTACTCTCTTAGCATCTTTCAAACATACAGTACAGCATTGGCAACCATGCTTAGCACATTCTGCCTTGCATCCCCAGGACTGATTTATGTTACAGCTGGAAGTTTGCACATTTTGACTACCTTCACCAATTTCAGCCACCTCCCTCCCTGACCTCTGGTAACTGCCAATCCATTCTCTATATCTGTGAGCTCAGTACTTTTGTTTCTTTGCCTGTTTATTGGGGCTTTTTATAGATTCCACATATGAATGAGATTATATAATATTTTTCTTTCTCTGACTTTTTTACTCAGCATAATGCCCTCAAGGTCCATCCATGTAGTAGTAAATGGCAGGATTTCCTTTATTTTTCATCACTGAATAATATATATATATATATATATATATATATATATATATATATATATACACATACATATACATATATATATATATATATATATATATATATATATATATACACACACATGCTGAGTTAGGCATTTTCTTTTTTCATCTATCAATGTACACTTAGGTTATTTCCATCTCTTGGCTATTGTGAATAATGCTGTAATGAACATGGGGGGTACAAATATCTTTTCAAATTAGTGTTTTCATTTCCTTGAAATAAAAACCCAGAGGTAGAATTGCTGGATCATATGGTAGATTCATTTTTAATATTTTTGATTGAATTTTTAATAAACATAGTGATAGTCAAAGACCCAATACTCTGTTAACTAAAATTCAACTGGGAAATCTGAAGTATAATATATCACGCTGGAAACTTAGAAAATACTAATAAGAATTATAGAAAAATTTTAATTTATGACATCAATATAATAATTTATTAAATAAAATTTTAAAAATCAAAGTTCATATGGGTGTTTTTTTTTAATCTATTTATTTAAGGCATAGTTATTTAGCTCCTTCTTGTGTTTCAAATGCTCTTCTAGAGTGAGTGCTAGGGATCTTGCAAAAACCCACCATTATTCATTTATTCCACCCTTTCTGGAGGTACTTTCTGGTCACCCCCTTTAGCTTTAAACCTCCACTGCTCTAAGAAAGAATCACAGGCAACAAAAGAGGCCACTACTGAGAGAGGCAGATAGAAAAGATAAGAAAATGGGGTAATTGAGAGCAGGAGAGTGGAGGGGAGTTTGGAAGTTTACAAAGTAGGTAGGAAATAAAAGTGAGGGGAAAGATAGATGCTGTATTCCAAGAAACTATGCAGATAATACTGGTAATGGAGCATGATGTCATAGAAAGAACATGAACTTCAGAGTCAAGCAATGAAAGTCCAAATCCCAAACTCCATGACACCAGTTAGAGAAGTTATTTAACCTTCAGTCATTGGCCATTCCGAAGCCCATCTCCTCATCTACAGAATGAGGATAACACACATACTTCTGAGGATAAAATGAGATCACAGCAAACTTAAAGTGCCTGACACACATAGACCAACTAACATAAAATTCCCATTCTCTACATATAGGATGAAGCCTAGAAAGCAGAACATCACTCTGAAATTCACTAGTCTGTTCTGATACCTGATAGCCCTTCTCCTCTAGACAAGGGAATTCTAGAGATTGGAACCACAAAATAATTAAATCCCACAGGCTCAAGCTCCAGTTCCACTATTAAGAAGGAATATATCCCTTCCTCTCTCAACCAGTGAGCCTGGTTTCATTGTTTCCACATACACCTTGCCTTGGGCAAAAGTAAAACAAGCCCAGATATCAAGATGTTCTTGGGGTGGGATTGGGGGGACAGCCATCTCTTAGTGTGCTAGTCTGTTTGCACAGCTGCAGTTAATTAGGTGAACCATAATTGTTTTATATTTTTGCTCAAACCTTAATCCTGGAAAAAGGAGAATGGATTTTTGGTTTTCTTTTTTCGTCTTTCAGTATTTTTGTTTTGTTTTTATTTCTCATCATAATATTTAAATAGTATTTGTGTAAAAGAAGGCAATTATAATGAAATAGATAATCAAACAGAGTGCTCTAAGGCACATTTACAAAAGCCTTCACTTCAGAAATGCTTCATGTACCCAGAGGGCTGGCAGTACAGGACAAGAGAAAGCCTGTTTCTATGGACAGGGAAGTGATTTGTGCCAATCAGCTAGAGAGTGCCTTTTTAAAAACTCTCCATGTGTAAGCTGTGGCATCACAACAACAAGCAAACAAGAGATACCATATATCTTCCAGGTGTGAACCCATGGAAGGACTGGAGGTGCCAAAATGAGTAAGAGATGAGCTTCAGGGCCAGGATTAGGGTGAAGCGAGTAAGACACTTGCCTCCAGTACAGAATTTAAGGGAATGCCAAAATATTCAGTTATTAACATAAAAAATATTGCAAGGCCATATTTGAAAAATTCAAATTAATGCAACAAAAACTTATGGTGCACAAAATATCAAAACTTTGATATAATTTTACTTTTGATTATTAGTTAAATATGCACTTAAACTTGAAGAAAGCCACTGAGACTCAAAAACAAAAATGTTTACCTTACAAATCATAAAAGCAAGCTTAGCACTGAATCTAGAAAACAAAAGATGGAGAAAATAACAAGAAAAAATGCATCGAAAGCAAAAACCATATAGGACAGAACAATTATGAAAATAAACGTAAATGTTTTAAATCTCTCCTTTAATAAATGAGGCTGACATTAACTTCTAAAATAATACCCCTTGATTTGAAATTTGAAAATAAGACTGAGTAAAAAATATTCACTTTCTTTGACCCAAAAATTATACTTCAGTGAATCTATCATAAATACAACAGAAATATGAAAAAAAATCATAACAAAAATTTAAAAAACTCTCAACAGAATATTATTCAGTTATTAAAAATAATGGTCAAGAAGAGCATCAATGTTAAAAAAAGGACTGACAACTTAATGAAAAAAGGTGGAAAGCATAAATACATGTATACTACAGCAACAACTACATAAAAATTTCATAGAAAACAAAAACTGAAGGTAAACACAGTAAAATTATAATAATGTTTATATTTTGGTGATAGAAATCTAGGTTTAGATCTCTCTTTCTCCCTTCCTTCCTTTCTCCCTTCCTTCCTTTCTTTCTTTCTTTCTTCCTTCCATCTTTACTTCTTTCCTTCCTTCTTTCCTTTTTATTCTTCCTACCTTCCTTCCTATTTTTAAAAATTGTATAATGTACTCTGTATTGTATATTATATCACTATTATATATTATATTGCATCATTCAGGGTCAATGCAGTAAACAAGTGGCTTACTCAAGGAGATGATGAAAAAGTATTTGCAATATTACTCTCAAAGTGTGAGCAGGGTTAAGGGAAGCATAAGAGATGATAAAAGACCCAATGTCTAGCAATAGCTGGGAGCTGTTACTATTTCCTGAGTCAAAAGAAAATAGAGAAAATAGAGGAGGAAGCAGTTTCTGAAATTAGAAGAGAACTGTGGCTGTAGGAGAAAGCTGTCCTATAGGAAGAACAGCCACTACAAAACTGTGGTATGGGATGGAAATAAATATTCAATCTTCTTTTCCTCCTTCCTTCTCCTGCTAGTGTCTTCCACTGGCTGAATTCAGCTAAGTGTCAGGGGATAAGGGAACCTAGATGATGAAGTCTGTTGAGGTGAGCCTCCTCTTGGGGCACAGAGCAGGTAAGGAAAAAGATGAAAAGTGGCTATGGAGGGATAAAAAGAATATGCCCCACAAAATCATTGTATCACTTTATTTCTAAAATGGAAAAATGTATAAATTAAGAAATCGATTGCATTTGAAATTCACTCTTCTCATCTGTCTAATGCATATAAAAATAATTTCTACCTCATAAAGTTACTTGGTAATTTTGCAAATCAGCAATGTCTGTTAACTTGTTTTGTCAATATAGTTATATCGATATTATATATAAGTTCATGGTGAGAATAGTGGTGGATCTAGTGGTGATAGCAGTGGCCATGGCGGGGACAGGGAGGGCACATCTTTAAATTTGATGCTGTTTTTGCCACAAGCCTAACCAGCACAGCAGTACCCAAAGCAAGAAGCAGGAATGAGCTCATTGACAGTTCTGTCCTATATATGGAAGACGGTGTTCAGTGTGAGCAAAAGGGGGATGCAACAGGGAGCAAGATGGAAGCAACATCACAAGCCCAGTAAGGAATCAGGTAGGATGACAGATCGTGGCTAGGTTTCACAGGAGAGCATTGGCGAGGCTCCAGGATAGGGCAACCTAAGAAAATTTCTCTCCCATTTCTTGTTTCCCAGCTATATTTTATTGGCTCAGCCCACCTGCTCCAACTCCACCTTCTCCTCCAGCACCTAAAGGCACAGTAGCACCTCTGATTGTTTCTGCTGCATTAACTGGCTGGCAAATGTGAAAATTTACTCTACCTCAGGACAGGAAGATGAATGAGTTACAGGAAAATAATTTTAAATTCTCCTCAAAATAAAAACTATAATGTCAGTGTAGTCAGAAAAACAAAAGGAAAAAATATATATATATACATACATATACAAGGAGGGAAATGCAAGACAAGGAAACACTGCGTGTTTTTTTTTCATTTGGCCAGGTTTCTTTCAAATAAAAATGTTGTTTGGGAAATATTCTGAGTGAGAATTTCTTTTCTGGCACCGAATTGGCTGTGTTTTGGCTCCCTTCTCAGAACACCAGGGCACTTCAAACCAAGGACAGGATGTTAAGTGTGGTTAACTGCAGTAAACCTTGCTGCCAGCCTGGACCAGGCATGTAGTTTGAATTCCTCTCCACTTTCCCTAGTAGTTTCTTTCATCCATCTTCTTTGACAGGTGGCCCAAGGACTTTGCTCTAGTTCAGCTGAGTCACTTTATTTCTTGCTTGCCTCAGTTTCTTCATTATGAAATCAGGCTAAAATGGTTTACTGAACATCCCTCACCAAAGCGAAGAGACCCATCCTCATGTGGGAGGTTTGGGAGAAGCGAAGTGCAGGGATGGACCACTTACAGGTACAAGGTGGGAGGTGGGACATTTTCAGATGGGTATTTCTTATAAATGGAGTAATTATCACCTTCCAAATGCTGTTTCGTGAGGGGAAGGCAGGAATCAAAGATACAACCAATGAAAATTTGAAAACATATCTGGGATACCTTTACTAGGGAGAAATACATTTTTAAAAAAGTAAGGAGCCCTTTCCATTGTACTTGTGTGATAGTCACATTTGAAGAATTTTGTTTTTATCATTCATTCATTTATTTAAATTTTTATAAATATTAACTATATTCTCACTGTATTCTCAGGCACTATCTTACTACTGGATATATATAATAGTGAAAAGTCAAATGGGTACATCTCATCCTCAACAAGTCTTGAATTCCAGGAGACAGACATCGGGCAAGTACATACATACACACACATACATACACACGTACATACATGCATGAATACATAAATATAAGTTCTGATCAATGCTATGAAGAAAAGGAATAGAAACCTCTGGCAAAGATCCCAGTGGTTCAGTAAAGCCCACTTTGTGAAAGTGACATTTAAGCTAAGATTAGGCAGAGGGAACAGCATGAGATAGAAAAGTGCTTGGCAAAGAGGATGTCAAGCTATTTGAAGGGCTATGAGCAAGGGTCCAAGGTGGGGCTGAAGAGATGGAAAGGAGCCAGATTGCACAGATTGCTACATGTGACACGAAGTTCTCTGGGGTTTATTTTAGCTGCAATGGAAATTTACTTGACAGTTTTTAGCAGGGGAACAACACAATCTATGAGAGTGGAAGAGAGGAGACTAGTTAGGATATGGTCAGCATAGCCTAAAGAGACATGAGGTTGAAAAGAGAATGAAAGTGATGGCAATGCAGCTGAGAGCAGTTCCAAGGTCCCAAGTAATTTAGGGGTAAAATGTGAAGGTTGGTGATTCATTAGATATGGGATAGAAAGGCAGAGAAGGTGTCCTGAAAAGCATCTAGAGTTCCAGGTAGAGTAACTGAATGGGTAGAAGTGCTATTTATGGGTGGCTACTTGTAAGAGCTCACAGCCTAACAAAATAGTCCCCAACCTTTTCGGCACCAGGGAACAGAGCTCCTATGAGAATCTAATGCCTGATGATCTGAGGAGGAGCTGAGGTGGTGATGTTAGCACTGCAGAGCAGCTGCAAATACAGATGAAGCTTATTCATTTGCCCACCACTCACTTCCTGTTGTGCAGCCCAGTTCCTAACAGGCTACTGACATGACCAGTTTTGGTCCATGACTCAGGGGTTGGTGACCCCTGGTCTAACATACAGAAAGAACTTTATTTGCAATGTAATTGCTTAAATGCCATTCTTAAGGAATACACACAGTCTTAAAGATGCAGAAAGAAAAGAGCCTATAAATCTGGTTGGAATTAGAAAAAAGAAATCATAGAAAGAGGTGTCATGGAGTTGGCTCCTAAAAGATTAGGAGCACTTAACAGATTAAAATGGAAGAAAGGTCTTCTAGGAAGAGGAACATCATTTAAAAAAGATATTAGTAGTAATGCCAATCATACAGAACATTTGGGAGGATTAAATAAAATAATTTACGTGGAAATACCTAAAATCATGTATTGAAATTTCTCAATGATGTTTAGACCACTGTCACCAGCCCATTCAACAGACAGTGTTATACGTGTACATCTCAATCTTCATCAGTGAAAAGGAGAATAAAACTCATTTTGCCTCCCCTGCCTCTTATACCTGAGATATGTATATGAAGTGATCAATATTTGTGAACTTGCAAGGCTAGTTATTGAAGGTTGAAAAAAAGAAATTAATTTGTAAGGCTAGCTGTTTTTATGTTTTGCCTTTTAAATTATATTATTTTAACTTTCAAAGTAAAGTTTATTTTGAAAATTTTCTCTCTCTCCATTTGGTTCTACCTCCCTCAGCAGCTAGCACAGGACATAGCAAAAGGAGGTACTCAACAAAAGTTAACTAAACAATATGAATCAGTAGGACATTTATGGGTACCTCATATTTTCCTGAGACTATGTTAGGTCTGGGGGCACAGAAATAAAGAAAACGGTCTTCAATAAAGTCACAGACATATATCTAAAGGAATAAAAATATATGCATATATACATATACTATGATAAATGAGTCCAAATAAATATATATATAGTCTCTCTCCTGCCATCCAAAATTCAGAAGTTAACAGAATGCAGCCAAACCAAAATATTTTTCAATTCATAAGCATTTGCAGGCTTGAAATATCCAAAGCAGAAACTTGAGGGCACAAAAGCAGACTAAAGTACAGTCAGTGGAATTCCTTGAAGTTACCCATAAATATTCGCCAAGTCTTTCCCCAGTCCTACACCTAGTCATAAATCCCCTTGCTTCTTTTCAAGAACTGTTACATTTGATCAACGATGCAGGGTGATGTTTAAACCAGGCCATTTGGAATATTCGATTTTCATACACAGTTTTAAGATTTTAATTTCCACTCTGCAAGCCGACTTGGATTTTCCCTGTCCTAAAATAAATCAGGATTTCAAGACATGAAAGCGGGCTCCAAGCACAGAAGGGCTTTCTGAATGTTCAGCCTGGTTGCATAGCTCAGTCAAGTCATACTTACAAACAACTTACCTCTCACCTCATCTCGGTCCTGGGGGGATAGCCTGGAAAACTGGCAGCTAATGTGGTGAGAGAAAAATACCCAGCACTCAAGATCAATCTGTCAAAAAGAGCCAAGAACCATTCATCAAAGGAGAGAGGGACAAACTCATAGATGTTTTGAAACATTTACCCAACCAATCTGAAACTAATTGACCCTCTACTTAATCTCCTTCTCCCTTCCATGTCAAGCCAGTTGCCACAGAGCTATAAAGGGATGGCTAGCTCTTACTAGTAGAATGCATGATGTATACAGGATATTGCTAATATATCACAGAATCAGAGCACGTTAGAGCTGAAAGAGTCTTTGGAATTCATTTAGACTGGTTTGGAGAGGTAGCACCAGGGAGAAGGAAGAACCTTGGACTTGGGTCAGACTGGAACAGGGTTTTCTAGTCTTCACTCTTGTTATGTGATCTTAGGGAAGTTACTTCAACTGTGTAAAATTATATTCTTCATCTGTCAAAAGGGAAAAATGTCACACTCATAAGAATGTCATGAGAGTATGATAATGTAAGTTAATGTCCCTTGGAAATGCCACAGAACATAAAAATAGGTGACAAATAATTATTATTGCAAAGAACCTAATAAATGCTACCTAAATCCAATCAATAGTGGAGTAGACTTAACTGAACCTTCACCCAACTGACCTGATAGAATCAATAGTTTCCATTCATTGTGTAAGAGATGGAATCATGGCCATGGCACAGAGGATGTCCAGGGCTAGTGGACTGGTCTTGAGCAGGCCAGGAACTTATCTCTTACCAGGTCAGTAATATACTGATCAAAAGTCAGTTATATTTGTTCCCATACTCCTTGTTCTGGTTATATTTCTGAAAGTAAGTATAAAAAAACTTAAATAAATATCATGTAAACTAATAACATATGATTTTTAATAGAGTTATTTATATGAAAATACAGATGATTTTTATAAGAACTACTTAAAGATAACTTGGTAAAGGGTGCTGTTGTCAAATTAGTAGTAAGCAAGACTACTGTAAAAGACTAGAAGAAAATTATAAAAACCAAAGAGGCCTATACATTTAATTTTTTTCCAAATGTCCTTATATCTTGCTTCACTTTAAAGAAATTAAAAACTGTAGAGCTTATGAGTGAGCACAACCATTCAAAAGAGTCAGCTGGGCACTCTAATCAGTGAATTCATAGGTAAAGCATAGGACTTAGGCCTACTTTGAAAGGTTGTTATAAGTATTTTGCTTTAATATGATCTCCCTCCTAACTAAATCTAATAATGAATCAACTTCTAGTCCTAATACACCTATAGATAATTACTTGTTGTCATTTATACATCTGACTATCTGCTGATCTATAGGAGAACTGACTATAAATCGTGTTTAACGTGAGTTCCTTGCCACTGAGAAAATTTCAATGTTAGACACGAGTAAAATGTGAAATACTTTTAGTTTAATTATTGATATATGATTTAACTTAAAATTATCCTCATAGGATAATTGTACCAAAAGAAAAAAAAATAGATTTTTCACAATAGTTGGAACGTTATTGTTTCTATTTGCCACTACTATGAATTACCTGGCTTTGTCTGTTATCTCATCAACGATAGTGTTTCAGGAGAATGTTTCCTTATTATAAATTCACCTTCAGTGCTTAGAACAGAACTGGTTCTCAGAATTAAGAACTCAGAGTTGGTTCTCTACTAATTACTCATTTAGAGTGAGTAATTGGCATAAAAGATATAAAAGGGGAGAAACCCAGGACTTTAAAAATTAGATTAAATAAGAAGGGAAAATCTAGGAGTCAGGAAGAGATTGGGCAAAGGCCTAGAGGGGAAACAAGTCCTGGATCCATTTTTCTTGTAAACATTTCTTGACCACCTTCTTAGACATCATAACTTCTATACCTGTGTGCCAAATCTGACCAGCAGGCACCTTTAACCCAAACACTGGAGATTTTTAAATTTCAACCCATTTTATTATTTATGTATCAGTAGATATCATGTACAGATTATTAAATTCTCCTAAAATATCAGAAGGTCCAACAACACCAGCATCCCCACATGGAAAGCAGCAAGCAGCTTCTTTCCTATATAGTGACACTTCTTTCTCAATAAGACATGACCTTCTCAAATATGATCACCATCACTTCCATGTGGGTTCCACTCATTTACATTTTTATGTATCCTCTTCACACTTAATGTTTTGACCCCTTACTGACTATGTGCCTCACGCTGTATTGATGCTGTATTGCTGCCCCACAGAGCATGCAGAATAATAGAAAGTGATGCAGATGGCAGGTGATGTGACCCTCAATTAAAAAAAAAATGTGGCAGTGGGAGAGGAAACAACAATATATACATCCTGGACATCTTTCAAATATTTAAATCATGGAAATCTGTGAAAGGTTGTTTTTAGGGAAAGGAGAGGTATAGTTTAAAGTAATTTCAGAGACTGTGGTTCAAAACACCAAAGAAAGCTGACTAAAATAGAACAATTAGGGAAGAAGGCAGGAAAGAAAGAAGAAGAAAGGAAAGAGGTAGGGAGCAGAAAGGAAAGCAAAGAGAAAAGAAGAAAGTATTTAAGTGGTTGCTCTACCAAGAATTTTCACATAAGCTAGTTTTAATGGAAATATCATAATAAATTTTGGACATACTAAATTATGGAGTCAGTGCAACTTCCAGGGATGGTGTCTGATGGGCAACAGATAAGAAAACAGAAAATTCATCTCTTCAACAATCTTTAATAATAGAATAATGATTAAAAAATCTAATTTGTATTGAACATGAATTCTATGTCACATACTATGCTGAATACTTCCTATGTATGAGCAATTTTTATAATCTTTCCAACAATTATAAGAGAGAGCAATAACAATAAAAATATATAATAATAGCTAATAGAGATTACAGAATTGCTGAGCCAAGCACTGTTCTAAAAGCTTTACCTATACGAACTCATTTAATTTTTACAACAGCCCATGAGACAAGTATTTTGTTACTGTCTCCATTTTACAGATGAAAAGATAAAATCAAGAGGAATTAGGTAACTTTCACAAGATTACACAACTAGTAAGTAATGACTTTAGACTTCCCATCCAGGTCTGTCTGAATCTATAGTTTAAGAACTGACCCATCACAGTCTGCTAACACTCTGTGCCGTGAAATAAATTTGGCACTGATGACTCAAACAATAAAATAATACAGGCAATCTCTTCCCTCAAGGAACTCACGGTCTAAAGGGAGAGATAGACATGTGCACAAAAACTGTAGGCTAATGTCCAAGTACACTCAGAGATGCCTGAGTACCAGGTGCTATGAAAACACAGAGGCAGGAGAGTTGAACCTGTGGGGATGAGGGTGGAAACTAGGGCAGACTAAAATGTCTTCACAAAATCACAGCATAAGGAAGCTGGTTCTGAAAAGACAGATAGAAATTTGCCAGGCAGAGATGAAAGGGGGAAAAAATGGAAAAAGGCATGGAATTATAGAAGTTTAAACCTTCTTTGGGGACCATCAAGATGTCTTAGATGGCTGGGAATTTGTAAAGTTGGAAGAGGGTGGAGAAAAATGAAAATAGCTAGACTGAAGGCCTTAAGTGCTATGCTAAACAATGAAGGCTCTAGAAAGCTAATATTTCTTGTAAGCACTGTCATGCAAAAAAAAGTGTGTTTTTGTCCTGTAGGAATAGAGAGAAATTGAAAGAGTAACATGCTCTTTCAGATCTGTGTCTGAAAAATGTCCCTCTGGCAATAAGGAAGACATTGAATTGTAATAGGGACATTTAGGAGACTGTGGCAATAGCCCAAGTGAAAAAAGAATGAGGACCTGAACCCATATGGTAGAAAAAAAGGATAAATTAAATAAAATTTCAGAATTCTAAGATTAACAGTTTATGCAGACATGTTTTGCAGGGGAAAATACCCTCCAGCTTTACAATAATCATTTAAAAGATAACATAGTGGGAAAACATCCACAAATTCAGTTCATTTTGGCTATACTGAATAACTCGTTGTTCTCAATAGAAAGGAAAGTTGCTATTTTCGTCTCTTTATATTTATATCCATGATCCACCTCTTTCCATACAGGATTTGAGGTGCCTGGAAAATCACTAAATGAAATGCAGCTTCTGACAAGTGGGCTCTTACTACAAGAACTGATCTGGCAGCATAATTCAGCCCCTCCTGTCAAATTAGACACGTTTGAAGATATCAAGAAACATCCTCTACGTCAGCTTGAGACTCCAAGTTACTGCCCTTTCCTGTAATGGTGAGAAAATGGCAGCAGTTTGCTCTACTGCTAAATTGAGCATTTCTCTTGGAAAAGGAAGAAATAGTGACACTGGCAATAAATTTCATACAGAGCTTCACACCCTTTCCTGGAGACACTCAAATTATATAAGAAGTCCTGTAAATAAATCAAAACTTTAAACAAGACAACACCTTAATCTTAAAACAGATGAACTCATGAACTCTAAGGAAGGTGAAGCACTCAAATACACACGTGTGTGTGTGTGTGTGTGTGTGTGTGTGTGTGTGTGTGTGTGTGTGTATCTCACACATATCACACATATCTCACATTTATGCACTGGACATTTTTACCTTCTTAATCTCACTTAATTCTTTTATAACAAACAACCTGCAAAACAGTCTGGGAGAGAATTATCATCACATTTTCTCAGAAGTTACTTTAAAGCTCTGACCTTCAGTTTTTTCATGAAGAAATGAGGTCAAAACATCAATTTTACAAATTCTAATTTTCAAGAAAAATGAGGTATAATGAGGTATAGTAGGAGCTAATTATAAAAGTGGTTATTATGTATATATACACTATGCTATGTACATTATATGCATGATTTTATTTAATTCTCAAACCACCCTATGATAAGAGATAGTATCACTGTTCCCATTCTACAAATGAGGAAATCAAGGCTAGAGATGGTGATTACATCAAGATCACATGTAATTATTGCTGGATTTGGGATTCAAATCCAGGCATTCTTTGTCAAATCTAGCTCTTAACCAAACCAACATTTATTTAAGTTTTGCCTGTGCTAGCTATTAATTGTCTAGCCCTGGCCAAATTTTGCATTTTTTGGAGCCTCTGTTAAATAAAATTGTGTGTGTGTCCACCTGTGTCTGTCTGTGTGTATATGTCTTAGTTCAGCATCTTCTTTGTAGGCCACAAATAAACATTAGTTCTCTCTTTCTATCACAATACATTGTCACTAGTTATTTTTATGACACAAATCTAACACCATAAAATGGCAACACTTGTATTGACAGTGGGGGAAAAAACCCAGGAGCTAGATCTTAAGCTCATCTTAGAGTCACATTTCACTGCTGTTCTCAAAGTTTTCTCCCTGGATTCTTAGAGTAGAATTAAAATTTCCTTTTGAGAAGGAAACAAAAACTACACTTGTTCAAAAAATTAATTATCTTGCCAACAAAAGCCCATTTGTCATGGAATTCCCAAATGACCTAAGCATATTAAATCTGAGTTACTGAGTAATACTATAGTTTAAATAAGTAAAATCTTGTTAATCAAAGACGGGTCCCAGAAAATTATCCTCTAAACACTGCAGGCTTTAGAACTTTGAAATTGAGGCACTTTAATTTGAAATTATGCCATATTTGAAAGTCAGAGCTCTAGTCTTCTTGTTTCCAACTCTTTCAGGTAAAAGTCCCCCTTCTTAAACATAAAAAAATTTATAGGTCTACCTCCTATAATAGTAATAAAAAAAGTGTTGTTACTTTATGTTAATTTTTTAAACTGCAGTTATAAAATTAGCTGTGTATTTATTAATTCATAAATTAATTTGCATTTTACTAATTCTTGGAGTATTTAATACACATATGTAAAAAATATTCTAATACTTTGAGATGCTAGACATACTTTCAGCACACAAATTTGTGAGCTTATATAAATTTATGGGTCCTTTTCAAAAAAATCTGTAGCATCCCACCATGATCTACGGGGTGAAAATCAGTATTTTAAAATATTAAGACTAAAAAAGACATTTTAAGTTATATAAACCATTTAATACCTAATAAGTGCATGCCAGTCTTAATATTTTGAATACTAGGTCTGTGTTACCTGTTTGAACATACTCAAAGACCTGAGAGTAGGGGGAGCTAAAGAAGGGTGAGGGGTGTCCAAAGGCACAGGGGTGTGTGAAGTACCTCATAAGTTGGTCCATACTACTGTGGAGATATTAGAACATTCTTTAAAAGGAGCTTAAATCTTTCGTGTCCCTTATATAGGTCAGGGTCTTGTCAGGAGTATCAAAACCACACTAGTGATTTCAAATAAGGGATAGGGACACTGGGGCAACACAGACACCTGGTTCCAAAAGTATTTGAAGGCAAAGAAAGCTTAAATAGTAAATATCCTCAGAGATTAGTAATGCAGAAAGCTGATCCTACTCATAGAGCTCTAGAGGCACAAAGGAAAGGAGGTAGGATTAACATAGCCTAGGAGGACACTCTCTGATCACTCTGCAGCTGCTGAGTGAGATGAAGCTACTGTTTTTTCTGTTGCAGCCATGACTACTGGATCTGCTGTTACCCTGAAGCCCATGACCTCTGGCAGTCACTCACCATCGCCCACAAGGTCCACTGCTGCTAGATCGATTAGAGGCAGCTATAGTATGTAGACACCCATTTCTGCCAGAGACAACACAAGAAGCAAAAGCAGAAGAGCTATGATCTTACCCCTTACCTATTTTCTTTCTCCATTTCTAACCCTGCTTTACAATCTAATAACTCCCACTGGTTAAATAGAGAAGAAAGTCAGCCATCAAGGGATTTTGGGAAATGTAGTTTTCAGAAGTCTAGCCTGCTGTGATACAGACCTGAGTGTGGAAAATGTGAAAAGGAGCTGACAGCAAAAGAGAAACCAATCAGCTTAATTCAGCCCTTTAGCTACCCGTATCCGCTCTCACCCTTTCAGCTATTTTTAACATCCATCAACAACAGAATGATAATTCTACATAAATGATGAACCTCTTTCTAATACAAAAGTCTTCTTACCTTTTTCAAAAACTGAGAGACATAAAGCCCCAACAACTGCCCTATCCATATGTCACTTCTATCTAGAAATTCTAAAACCTAAAAACTAAAAAGAAAGACAACTACTGCCAATACTCCTCATATCAAATATCAAGATTAAGGGAGAAAGGAAAAAAAGAAAAAAATTATCTCTCTCTAGATATATGTAAAATACAAGCAAAACATAGATATAGTTACTTCAATCTTTATTTCTTTAACAGGTCATTTATTCCATACTCATTGGTATTCATCTTTGTTCCCTTGCTGTTGGCCAGCAAGTGCTCTAATGGAAAAACTCAAAGCTTACCTATTGTTATTTCTCATCACTGTTAGCTCTCCTAACCATGGTGCAGCACCTTCCAGAACTAGTCCTCAAAAAAAAGAGGAAGTGAAAAATGCAATCCTAAATTTAGATCAGTGGAATTTGACAATCAATAAATGTACAATTTTATGAACTATGTTAGTAATCATAGGTTATGTTTTAAAGTATGGACATATTTTTGCCATTTACAGTTGCAATATTTATCAATACGATTGTGGTTAATGTTACCATCTTGTTATTACTTTTCTATTTTTCTCACTATTTTTTTGTTGTCTTTTATTCTCTTTACCTAATTTCTTTTGGATTAACTGCATAATTTCTATGGTACACTTTATCTTTTCTATTAGTATTAACAAAAGCATTTTGTTTTATTGATTTAGTAGTTAATTAGAATTTAAAGTATGCATCTTTGACTTAACACAATCTACTTTCAAATCATATTAAACTATATCATATATAAAACAAGATTATAACAATATATTTTCATTTCTCCTCCTTTACTTTACATTTTACCTCTGCATATATTATAAACTTCACAATACACTACTACTATTTTTTAATTTTAAAGAATCGGTGTTTTCTAAAGGTGATTTTTTAAATGAGAAAATAGTGTCTTCTACTCACACATGTATTTACCATTTCCAAAGCTGTTGTTCCTGGAGATCCCTGTTTCCATCTGGTGTAATTTACCATCAAATGGAAGAATTTCCTCTAACATTCTGCAGGTGACACATTCTGTAATCTCTTGCTTGCGTGAAAACATCTTTATTTTGCATGTTGTCTACTTTCTCCATTATAGTTCTTAACATTTCGATCATAGCAATTTTTAAATTCCCAGTCTGATTGTTTCAAAATCTCTGGCATATCTGAGTCTTGTTCTGATGTTTATTTTCTCTATTAAGTCTCTGTGTTTTCCTTCTTCATGTGTCTTCTAATTTTTTATTGATAGCCAGACATGATGTATCAAGTAAAATAAAATGAAGTAAATAGGTCGTTAGTGTGAGATTTAATGTTTATCTGGCTAGGAGTTAGGCTGTGTTTCCTGTTTTCTGTAGCTGTGTCAGAGGCTAAGATTGCCTCTTAAGTCTTTAATTTTCTCTCACCTATTGTTTTGGATTTCCTTAGATATTCTTTCTTAAATGGGCTCTGAGGTTAGCGATTCTTTTAGCTCTGTCTGTTATACAGTAGCCCAGTTGACATGGTTAAGTAGTAGGGGCTCCAGCAGCAGGCTTCTGTTCTTTGGCTGTATCTCCTAGTAGCTGTGATTCTTTGTATTCACTTGTCTTTCCAATTTTCAGAATGATGGCTTGCCCTATGACCTCAATTCTCTCATGTATCTAAGAAGAGTTGTTGATTTTCAGTTTGTTCATCTTTTTTCTTGTTGTGAAATGGGAATGAGGACTTCCAAGGTCTTTACATATCAGACCAAATATTAGAAGTTCCATTGTCTTTCATTTATAAAAGAAAGTTTTTTCTGGATATAGAATTTTAGTTTGAATTTTTTTAAGTTCAGTATTGGTTCTCTGTTTGTTCATTTTGTAACAAGTTACTTAACCTCTCTGAGTTTTGTTTCCTTGCTGTTGGAACAGGATAAATAACATGTTTACTTTGAGGTATTATTAATAGAGCCAAATATATTGTATATAAAACAACTAGCCAATTCCTGGCACATAGCCTCAGCCTGATTGATTGCAATTATTATTTTTATCAAATGTGCTTTGGAAAAAAATCGAAAAGATAATAAATCAGCAGATTGGGTGAAAAAAATACTTCCATTGGAAACTAGTAATAACCCTATGCCTAAAAATAAAGGCATAAACTGGGAGACATCCAAGAGAAAGAAAGAACAATGAAAACTGAGAGCTTAAGGAAATAAACTTTCTCTCTCTGGTTGAGTAAGGAAGTCTAACAGTATGCAACTAGAGAATTTCAGACTAAATAACACAGGCACATTCAGATACTGAAAGATAGACCAGCAGCTACTGATGAAGTAGCTGGATCCCTTAAAGACAGAAGATGGAATATCAAGAGTAATGGGATCTCTGTATCAAGATAGTTACTGCAGCATAAACCAAGACTGATGGAAACCTGTCTCTCAGTGTCAATCTCTGGGTGGAGAGCTATAGTTAAATCTGAGGTTTCATAACATCTAGAAAGAATATTTTGCCACCTTTATGAGACAAACATAAAAATAATAGTGTTTCCAGTTCATCAAATTTAGTAACAAAACTCTTAGAATTGAGTACATGTTCTTTTTTTCAGAAATACTTAGGAGAGCCATAGGAAAAGATTGACAGTGAAGGAAGAGGGGTAAATGCTAAGTCATAAATAATCCAAGCTACTAATTAATTTGGGATTGAGATGAAAGAATAAATGATGTAGGTGTTAAGCTCTCTACATTAGGCCACTTCCCAACTCACACCAAAATTTGCTTTTTATGCTTTCTGCTCTCCAACACCATTCAAAGTAATCTTAACAAAAAGTGTTTAAGCCAATTATCATTGTGTTAATTTTCTTATGTTCAGATTTATCCCATCTAATAGAATGTGAACTCTTTGAATTAAGTCTATAATGACTTATTTTTATTTATATCATACTAATATTAAATGCTAATATGTGGCTGATAGTAGGTGCTCAATTAGTATTTTAAGCATAAAAGTTTGAATGAATTAATGAATGATAAGTAAATAAATTTCTGACATAATTAGCAAAAAATGGAGCTGACTGCTGATCAATTAAAACTCTAATGCTTATTAAAATCAGGACACGTTTTAGCATAAAGCTTTTAGACAAATTATTTTCCTCTCCCACACCTCACTCAATTTGCCATAGACATACAGTTATGCTTACTTTGAGAAGAACTCTCAGAGGCACTAACACCAGAAAATAAAACAAGGCAGTTTGTGAGATGAGAACTTGATGAACTTTGGAAAATTTTATATAATACCCTCATTTTGGTTGGTTTCAACTTTATTAAGTTAAAATTCTTTAAAACACAAGGTAATACAAACAACAAACAAACAAACAAACAAACAAATAATTCTGGCATAAAGAGGACTTGTTAAATTACAATATATAAGGAAAGCTGTTATGTAATTTTGTCCTTCATCTTTATTAGAATAATCAAATAGAGTTTATCTATCACTAAACTGATAATTCTTGGAATTATTCCTTGGATTGGATTCTTTGAGAGTAACCAAACCACATTATTGAATAAAGCTATATGTTGTTTTCTATGTGGTAAATAAAAGAACAATTACATGTGACATACTACAAACAATAGTAATAATTGAATTGGCTTAAAAAAAAAAACACTACTGACTAAGAGCCAAAAAGAGTCCACTATCCAGCCTATTCTGAATTTCTTTATATGCATTATTTAAGTTCTGTGTCACTTTATTTCACTTTTTATCAAGGCCTTTATTACTATTTAAGCAGACTTCTAATTTCCATGGCCATCTATAGCTGCTCAAAGTTTAAGGAGCAAATTTGTATCAATTATACTTGAAGAGATTAGGTGTCATACAGAGATACCCTCTTAAAGGTCTGACACTGGTTACTTATTATCCTGGGGACGATATCCTTTTTTTATTTCCTTGGTTCTACAATATCATCACTTTCTGGTCTATATGCCCTACTCTCTTTAGGTCAACATATTTTTTATCTGAAGCCAGTAGCTTCTGTGATGCCTACACTCTAATATATGAGAAATGCTTTAAAATCCTTTTTGTGTGAGTAGTGACCTCTTGACCAGATCCGAAACCTTAAAATTTTGTATTTTCCCATTTAGACCCCCAAAAATGAGGTTTCTTTTTTAGGTTAGATTTATAGTGAGTAAAATATACAACACTAAGTGCGTAATAGGATGAGTTGGGTTTTGTTTTTGTTTTTGTTTTTGAGGGCAAATGAGTGGAATATGCATGAGCACTGATGATAGCTGTGAACTTTCCTTCAGTCAAAATACAAGAAATGACAAAACACATTGGCTCTATATCCATTAGCAAAATAACTCTGGAAGCTAGGGATGCTCTAACATGTGAGAACTACTGTTTTCATTATATTTATTTCTGTATCCTCATTTAGTACTAAACTATCAGTAGATCTAAGGTTGATTCTTGTATTTTAAGTAATGGACTGTCATTTTAGAACAATCAGATCACTTGAGTTTTAACAGTATTTTATTTACCTACAAAACTGGTTCCCAGAATTTTTTATTTCAGATGTGTGTGTGTGTGTGTGTGTGTGTGTGTGTGTGTGTGTGAAAACTAGTATCATCAAACTATTATCATCATTGAACTTCATTTTATGAAAGAACAGAACAAAGGACAATCCTTAAAATGAATCTATTTAGTTCATGAGATGGCTATAATTGCCATCATGCCAGCCAGAGCTGCAGAATGGCTTTTAGGAATTATAGTCCTGGGTGATAGCTGAGGTTTTTTTAATTTCTGAAATTCAGCTTTTCTGAAGGCAACATGAGAACGTTTGTAAAAAATCATGGTTCCTTGGTGGTAGGTAGCAGGTCATAATGTTTCTGATTTTCTGGGAGAATTTAATTAAGTGGCTTACCACTGGGAGCTTGACACCAGAAGAGAGGCCCAAATAAATCTGTTGATTAAAGACAATGTTTGATTGCCAGTTTATTTTACTGGGAATCATCCACATCTAGCAGAGTGCCTGATATTTCAAGAGTCCTACAAACAACACACTACAACACAGTAGTGCAAGCCCAGCAAGGCCAACTTAATCTGTAGTAGGTAATGGACCTTGCACTTGATGGTTGAAATAGGAAGTAGGCCTTTTGTTCACAACAATCAGCTTTCACGGCAGAAAACATGAAAAGTCTCCTTTAACAGAAGAAGAGTGACAACTAGCAGTTTTCAAACCGCATTTGATAACAAAACTATTCAACTTAACCCTTTACATTTGCTCTTTTTCCAATATACTTTTAAAAAAATATAGGGTGTAAATTGTTATAGTAAAAGTAAGGCTTAAGCTATCCTTCATAGTTTGTAAGCAATACTTTTATATAATTTTTTATTTAATCCTCACTGCAATCTATGTAATTGTATATTCTTTTCTCATGGAGACACTGAAGCACAGATCAGGAAAACGATCTTCATAAAACTACATAGCCAGAGACCAGGCAAAGCAAATTATTTCCTGGATTACAATCATACTAGATTAAAATTTCAGTGGGTACATACCAACTTTGCATCTACAGCACCAATCCCAGTGCCTGGTATATAAAAGCAATCAATAACCATTTTTTGAGTGAGTGAGTAAAGGAATAATTACCCTAAGGAAATAGAGTTCCTGCTTTTCAGCCATCTATGTCTGTACGTCATGAACTCCCTGAGAACTTCTGGAATTGCAAACAAGGAGATGCCTATGGACATGATCAGCTTCCTATTTTTATTTATTCAATACATATGCAATGAACAACAACCACATGAAAGACAAGGTGTTAAATATTATGAAAAATTTATAAGAATATGTATGGATCTTACTCATCTATGTCTGAAAAAAATGTTAGTAAGTAGAAAAATCATATTTTCCCTATACTCTTACCACCTCTTCTGCCACCTCCTGTTATGCCTACTTCCCACATCAGTAAGGCTGAAGAAAGTAAGTATTAGCTTACAGAGACAAAGTTAATGCTAAGATTTCCTGTTACTCATCCCAGATTCTCATGACAATCATATAAACAGAAAAATAATAGAGAGGTACACCAAATTTCCCATCATGACCATGTTTCTGGTAAACTAAATATATCTTATAATTCGAAAGCTTTGTTTTACTGATTTTCAGTAGAATTGGAGAGTTTCATTTTCATTTATGGTCATCTTCAGTTAGTAATAATTCCTAACACAGAAATTAAAATTAATAGTTCTCAATCCTGAACACATTCACCAAGGGAGTCTTAAAAACATATAATGCAATTTCCTGACTTTACCGAAGATCTACTAAAACTGAATATCTTGGTTTCATTTTTAAATTGCTTTTCTGAAAAAAGAAACTTAAGACCAAGTATATAGTTTTGCTAGATAGGGAGCAGAGAAATGAGGAGGTTGCTGCAGAGGAATGCAGGGTAAAAGGAGTATTATTTTTGAAGATAAAATATCTAATGCCATGTTATATCCTAATGGCAAAGATCCAGTAGAGAGAAAAGGACAGATATATTAATGACGCAGGAACAATGGAATTGCTAGAGGCAATTCACTGTACAAGAAGAGGGCTGGCTTTTGATAAAATTATGAATATTCATCTATACTGAAGGAAGAAAATGGTATGATCATTTGGTAGATGCTGTGATGAGAGTATGTAGAAAAGTAGTGTAGTACTTTATCAATGATATTGGAAACAAAGTCATGATGAGTAGGGGAAGAAGGGAGAAGTATGGTGAAAGTTTGGGAAGTAAAGCAAAGGTCTGAAATAGTTACCTAGAAAAGTAACATAGTGATTGAGCCAGGAAATCATGAGACATGCAAACTCTACATCAACAAAACAGACAAATACCTACCCTTATGACATTTACATTCTTATAACTAAGAAAATAAACAAATAATCAACTTAATGTCACATAAATGCTATGAAGAAAATTAAATCAGGGTAAGGTCATAATGGGTACAGGATATTCTCAATAGGGTGGTCAAAAAAGACCCCTTAATTAGATGACACTTGGAGAAGATCTGAATGACCTGAGAGAGTAAGATTGGGTGAAAGAGGAGTGACTATTTTGAAAAAAGAGACCCCAAGAGCCATCTCCACAAGGAAACATGCTCAGTGTATTCAAGGAACAACAAGTAGATGACCATGGCTGGAATAAAGTAAGAAAGGAGAAGAGCAAAGTAATGTAAAGGCAAAGAAGAAGCCAAGGGACAGACTGACATGGGCCTCATAAAGCACGGTAATGATTTTGAGATTACTCTATATAGTTAGAAAAGCCACTGGAGAGTTTTAATCAAGGAATTAACCATCTGATTTCTCTTTTAAAAAAAATCCCTCTGCTAGTCTACCAAGAATAGATTTTAATGGCAAGTATGAAAACAGGAAGTCCAATTATGAGCTGGTTTCAATAGGTCAGGGGAGAGATGATGGTGGCTTAAGAGTGACAGCAGTGCAGTGATGGGAAGTGGTCAGGTTTGGAATAATTTTTGAAGATAGAACATAATACAATTTTATTGATGGTGGATGCAAAGTGCGAAAGAGAGTTAAAGAGGAAGGTCAAAAATGACTTCAAGTATTTTGGCCTGCACAATGAAGCAAATGATGAGAACATTTATGAACATGGAGATCTTCAGGGGAAGAGGGAATGAAGAATTCAGTTTCAGCATTTTCACACACTATTGCCATTATTAATGTATGTGACTCTGATCTTATTAGATAATCAGCCATCAAAGTAAGAATTACAAATTCCTCAAAGCCCCAGCACCCAGCCCAATTTTTAATGTATGGTTGTTGATATTGTGATATAATGAGAAACGCATGTTTGATCTTTGTTCTGGTTCCTGGCACAAAGGCTTCTGGGACCCTTGGAATTTCCTAAGTTATAAGGGTGAGAGGAGCATCTTTTTGTTATGCATAATAAGCACTTTTCAGCCAATCCTGGGTTTATGCTAATGAGATGACTTTATGCTGAGTCCCCTGATGGCTTCAGAATGTGGGTTGGTTGCCAGAAAGACCAATGCAAATTAGAGGGTTGACTTTTGGCTACATTTCCCAGCCTTTGGGGTGGAGTGGGGAGTGGCTGAGTTAATCACCAATGGCCAATCATGCTTATATAATGACACCCCTATAAAAACTCTTAAATATCAGGGCTTAGAGAGCTTCCAAGTTGATGAACACATTGAGGTACTGGGAAGGTGGAATGCCTAGAAAGAGCAAGGAAGCTCCATGCACCACCATCCCATGTCCCCATACTTGCTCTAAACATCTTTTCTATTTGGATGTTCCTGACTTGTATCATTTATTGTAATTAGTAATAGTAAGTAAAGCACTTTCCTGAATTCTGTGAGCGCCGTTCTAGCAAATTATCAAAGCTGAGTAGACATCTGTGTGAACGCCCTGCAACTTTGTAGCCAAGTTGGACCCAATATTGGGGACCGAATAACTAGTATCTAAAGTGAATATTGACAGTAACTTTGGGTAGGTAAGGTCAGAATTGAACTGAAGTATAGGATACCCAGTTGATATCTGAAGAGTTGGAGAATTGGTTAGTGTGAAAAAAACCCACACATTTGGTGTTAGGAGTGTCATGAGTAAAAACACACCAGAGGTAGATAGTCTTTAAAATTAATTGAACAAATCTTTATAATATAGTCTATTGAAATATTAACTACTTGCCAAGAATTTATTATTGATACATGCTCTCTCTAAGTCATGAGATGAAATATAACTTTATATCTCATATTAAAAGTGTTTAAAAACACAACCAAAAGCTCTTTTTAAAGAACTTACAAAGTAGAAAACTATCTGGAAGTTTCATTTAAAAAGAGAGAGAATGCATAAAAATCAATATTAGGAATAAAAGTAAAAGTATCTATAGTACCGATTCTGAAAATTCTAACAAGTACTACCAATAATTATGTCAAGAAATTTTAAAACTTAGATTGCATAATACCTTAGAAAAATGTAATGAATAAAACAGAAAAAAAGAATGACATTTCTTTAAAGTGATTGAATATGATAAATTGAAAAACTATAATAAAATAAACAAATGAGTTGGATCTAGTTTATAAGTAACTTTGAAAAATCTTTTAAGAAACAGATTAATTTATTTTATAAACTAGTACAGAGAATAATGAAAATTTGAAAGGGCCCCTGTCATTTTTAAAAATATAAACATTGATACAAAATATAAAGACTTATAAGAAAAGCAAATTATAAGTCATTCTTAATTATAAATGGAAACATAAATACACAAAATATTAGAAAATGTGTTTCAATAAGACATAAAAATTATAGCATAGCCAATAAGTTTTGCTTAAGGTATATTAAATGTATATAGAAAATAATATATTAATTCCCATTTGTAACTTTAAAAAGATGGTATTTTTAAGAATAACTATAAAACCAACAAAAACTAAAGCAAACCTCATTTTTAATGGTGAATCACTAGAAATAATCTTTTTGAAAACAAGAACTAGACAAAAAAAATATTCTGATTACATTCTTTTCAATGTTGTGCTGGAGATCTTAAGCAATAAGATAAAAACAAGGGGAAAAATGTATAAATATAGCCAGGATAAAATAAACCACTTTGTATTCAAAAATGACGTATTCTTCTACATAGAAAACCAAAAAGAATCCTCAGATGAACTCCCAGAAGCTCTCAATAAATGTTCTGAATACTAAATCTTGCTATAAAAAGTAACATATTTTTAAATTTCAGCTAAAAACAATTAGAGAATATATATGTATTATTAAAATACTATTCCAATAGCAATAAAAAATATTTAGACCTAGAAATAAACTACAAAATATATTTAATACCTTTTAGAAAAAATTTATTAAACTTTATTAGACACATAAGAATACTCAGATGAATTTAAAAATTCTATGTCTATGTGTTGAAAAATTCCATATAAAGGCTAATTTTTACTCTAAGTGACCTATATCTTCAGTCATAAACCTCATTATTATCAAAACTCAAACAAGAATTTTCAAAGAACTTAAGCTGATCATAAAGTTTATACAGAAGAAAAAAATGGCCAAAAATAGCTAAGACAAAATAGAAGAAAAATAATGAAGTAGGATTCAGTTTGCTGCATAAAAAGAATGGATAATATCTTGATGAACTGTAGTAGGAAAAGATTTCTTAAGACAAAAAGCAAAAACTAGTAATAAGAAGATTAAGAAATTTCACTCTATTAAATTAAATTCTTTTGTGTGGTAAAAAATATTATATAATGAAAAATCAAGCTACAGACTCAAAAAATATAATCACAAGGCATATAACTAACCAATGAGTATTATTCAGAACTTATAACAATGTGGTACAAATTTATAAAGATATTCCAACAGAACAACAGACAAAGGATATGAACTATTGATTCATAGGGAGAAGGGAAGCTGAATGACAAGCTTATGATAGGACACTTAAATATTATTTACTAGACTTCAGAATGACAACATTAATTAATTAATTAATTAAAAATCAAAATACAAATTTAAGCAATGAGATATTAATTTAGAGCATTAAAATTTGCAAAAATTAATAAATCTGGTAATACCTGATGTTGGCAGGGATACGGAGAAGAGAAATACCAAACTCTTATTGGCAGAATCATTAATTAATACCACCACTTTGAAGAGTTATTTGACAATACATGGTAAAATTAAAGACTTGTATTCTCCATAACCCAGCAATTACACTTCTAGATTTATATCCTTAAAAACAACAAAAGTTGTCTTACATGTGTCCAAAGAGACTTGCACGAAGATGTTTATTACAGAACTTTTTGGATTATCAAAAAGCGGAAACCCAACTTTTTCTCAGTGGTGACAGTAGGGAAATGGATAAACTAAAGAGCATTCATATAACATAAAACCAAAATAATAACAGTTATACCTATTTCTCATGAACTCAATTGTGTCCCTCCAAAAAACATTTATATGTTAAAGCCCTAACCCCTAGAACTTCAGAATGTTACTGTATTTGGGCATAAAGCTTTTAAAGGGGTAGTTAAGGTAAAATGAGGCCATTAGTTTGGGTCTTAATCTAATCTGACTGGGGTCCTTATAAGAGGAAATTTGGACATGCAAAGAGACAACAGGGATACATGTGCACAGAGAAAATACCATGTGAGAACACAGCAAGAAGACAGCCTCTGCCTCAGAAGAAACCAAACCTTCAGCCACCTGATCTTGTACTTCCGGTCTCCATAATTGTGAAAAAAATAAATTTCTACTGTTTAAGCCACCTAATCTGTGGTATTTTGTTATGGCAGCTCTAAAAAACTAATACATCATTCTTTATACTCTGTGTTACCTCCTTAATCTTTACAACATCTCAGTGATGTTGGTATTATTATTCCCATATTATATATGAGAAAATCAAAACTCACAAAGAGATTATGTAAATTCCCCCAAGTTCATGTGCTTAGTTAATAGTGGACTTAGATTTTAAACCCAAAAAATCTGATGACAGAGTTCCTAACATAATTTTAAATCACTTAAAATAAATAAGCCAGATGAAAATATATTATCAGAAATACATGCCTAAAATGTAATGTTAAATGTAAAAAGCATCCAGCAAAAGAATATCACACCATTTATGATAATTTTAAAAACATACAAAATAAAAGTTACATCTTTGAAAAGGGGGCAGAGTTAGGGTTAACTATATTTCTTTTCTTTTTTCTTTTTTCTTTTTTTGAAAGAACTGAAGCAATTTGGGCAAAATGTCAATATCTGTTTAATTTTTGTCATAGATAACAGGTGTTCTGCTAGATGATTTTCTATGCATGAAGCAGTTGATTAATTTTAAAATATTTTCTTTTAAAAAGGATAATGTATTGCTTTAAACAACTTTATGATTAAGTTGGACAGAAAATCCTTTGTCATAAAAGGGTAGTTCATTCCTTCTGTCTTGATAAACAGTGAAGCAAACTTGTCTTATGTGTTTGTTTGTTTTGCAAGTGGAATATTAAACAGGTAATTTTCTTCAACACATGTTGGTTTGTCTTACAAAATAGTCTGGATCCCTTTACAAGTTAGGCTGCTAAGTTGATCATACAGCAAAAGACTAAAAGCAATGATTAGAAACAGATGTGATATTTCTAAAACTTCCACTATAAAAAGCAGAAAGATGAAGAGGGAGCGGGAGCATTGAAGTTATAGTGTACCTCCACAGGCATCCCTCTACCCTTATTAAAAAGAAAGCTCATCACCACCCTCCACCCCAAATACAGAGATCATTTTCTCTGTACAGACAAGAAAGAACACTGATTGAAGAACACTGGTTGCTTTGAGACATATTTAAGAATTAGACCAGAATCAGTCACTGAAATCTCTTGTTGCCTCATTAGAGAGAAAAAAGCATGTAGGATTTTTATAGTGAAAAGCTCGACAGAAGTTGAAATACAGTGGCAAAAGAAATAAACAAGTAGTTATGTAATTAACTAAGTAGACTAATTTCTGTCAATTTCTTAAATCCTGGTAAAAATCCCTTTTAGGTCAATTTCATCTTTCAAGAGAAACATAAATCTCCCCTCAGTGTTTTAAAGAGATAGTTCTCCATGGGTCTCTCCCACTTCTGCACATCTTCTGAGCAAAGGCGCTGATATCTTTTGTTCTGGACTAACTCATCAAGAATAGTTACACAATAAACCAGTGAAAATAGATAGTGTCTCTTTCTGAAGCAGGGAGTAGGTTCTTTTGCTGTCCAGTATAAAAGATAAAGGTTTCCTAAGCTCAGCATTCTTCAGCTGTGAAGCAAACTCACTCTGTGTATAGCATCCACTAGGTCATGCCACATCATCACTAAGGGAGCCAACGGGGATGAAAAGGTCATGCTGCTTGCTGTATTGTGAGTAATAAAGTCCTTTGTCTCCGATCCAGGAGTCTTGTGATTTCTGTCAGCATCCAAAGGCAGAATAACTTGCATTAACTTGCAAGTGGAGTAAAATCTCAGATCCTGTACAGTTCTTAACAAGTGTTACTTCTAAGGTTAATGGTTAAGTATATGAAGTTCAGATTCAACAAATATGTATTGATTACTTCCTATGTGTCAGGCACTGTGCTAAGTAAGCATTTGACATTTATTATCTTGTTTAATCTTCATATCGATTCTTAGAGGAACTGAGGCATAGCCAGATACACAACCTACCAAAAGTCACATAGTTCATGAGTGACAGCTTCTGGCTTCTAGCCCAGCCTGTCTGACTGAAGCACCTACTCTTAACTACTTTCTACCCAAATTGCAACTGTTGTCCCTACTAACAATAAAGAAATATTCCAAATTCTTAGTGCTTGCTCAAAGCCACAAAATTTACTCCTATGAAGTTAGGATATCAATTCCATTATAAAATCAAAAGGCAATACTAATTATTAAGTAAAGAAGTAGCTTTCAAACATTCTACATGAAATCTTGATTCTTGCTATAACCTTCCAGAATTTTCTATTTATTTTGTAATTGTTTTACTGAAAGCGAAAAAAGCACATTATTAGGTAAGATCCACTAAAAGATGATAAAAGCAGTGGATGAAACTTTGAGAAGAAAGGATTTGTATGATTTCAAATTATTTTCCCCAAGAAACTTATCAACTGCAAAGGAAAAAAGTAGTAACTTTACCACTGGGTTAAGTAACCAGGTTACCCAAGAGATGAAGGTGTATTACCAGCAATAAGATAATCAACATTATAAATTCCTTGATATGATACACTGAGGACACATCATTTTTTTTGCATTCTTGCCAAATAATGCATTTCTCATTCCGATTATGAAAAAGCATCATACATCCTGAAACTGAGGGACATTCTAGAAAACAGCTAACTAGTATTCCTTGAAAGTGTTGGGGTGATGAAAGCCAAGGAAAGGTTACTGAACTGTCACAGACCAGAAGAGACGAAGGAGAAATAACAATGAGACACAATGGGAGATCGTGGATAAAATCTTGGAACAAACAAGTAAAAACATTTGTGTTAAAATTGGTAAAATCAGAAAAAGTTATGTAATTTAGTTAATAACGTTAGTTTCCTGTACTTGATAATTGTACTATGGTTATTTAAAATGTTGACATTAAGGGGAGCAGGGTAAGGAATATAAAAAAATTCATTTTTTTCAACTTTTCTATAAGTCTACTATTAACTCAAAATAAAAAGTTTTTAAAAACTAAATTGTTATGTCATTTATGTAAAATAGTGCTTTATGAAATGTAGAATTGTGGTTAAGATTATGCTCCCTGTATTCAAACTCCAATTCATCTACTTTTTAACTATTTCATTTGGGGCAAGTTGTATTAATTTGTCTGTGCTCCAATTTTCTCATTTCAAAAATGAGTAGAATAATAATTCCTACTATGTAAGATTGTTATGAAGATTAAATAGGGGAATTATTGCTCAATGCTAAAAACAAAGGTTGACATGGAATAAACACTCAATAAATATTGTCATTTGGTGTTGTTTGTTAATATGCAGTGGTTTCCCTAAGCCAGGTGCCCTTGGGTTTCACCTGTCAAAGATGGTCGAATCAAACACAGCAATCAGCTCTTGAAAGTGAAAAGCAGGCAAGTCTAAGGAGCAAAGTTGTGCCCTCATTAAGGGCTGTTCTGAAGGGGAATCACTAGCTCGAATGACAAGGGCCAAGCCTGTGACACTGGTATATAAAGTCAATCTGAACAAAAATGCAATGAACTAAAGAGCCAGTACCCTGTCCAAGGGAAAAGCTGCAATCCTGCCATCACTGTGACAAACCGTAGGCAAATATTGCCAGGTCTTTCAATTTCTTAAGAAAAGCAAGGATTCTCAGCTGTTTATAAGAAAACACCCTACTTCTAAATGTTGGCAAATAATTAGAAAATGTAAAACTCTCTGAGGACAACACTGCAAAGTTCAAACCAAACTCTGTCAATGAGCCAGATGTACCTTCATTTTGGATGGCTGACTTTTTAGCAGTTACAAAAAGTAAAACGGTGAGAATAGGAATTTGAGGTCAAAATACTTTGGTACTGATTTACCTTTGCCATTAATTAGTGTTACCTACATACACATGCTTACACACACATCACCTAGTCATATAAACTTGAGAAATAAATTAAAATTATAGACAATTTTTTAAGTTACAAGTCTCAGAATCTTTCATATGTATAGGTACATTGTGAATCCAAATTAGAAGCTACGCTATGCCTTCTTTTTTTTTTTATCAATTTTATCTTCTACTGGACTTTTTTCAGAGGAGCTACTCATGGGACAAGTGTGTGAAAATACTTGGGGACACTGAACTACCTGGTCTCTGATTCTCCTCCGTGCCCTGCATTGACCTTCCATCATCTTGAACTCAGAATCAAGACCATCTGTCCTTCTTTTTCCCCATAAGGCTTGATACATGGTGGACTCTTAGTCAATACTTACAGAATTAATTACAAGATGCAAAAGAATTTGGGGCTCACAGTACAGCCTGTACTTCAGCTTAGAAAAAAAGAGAGAGAGAGAGAGAGAGAGAAATAAAGCCAGATGCCACATTGAATTGAACAAACTTGCCAGTTGGCTTTGATTGCTTACAAAGGAAAAGCCAAACAAAGAAGGGGGTGGAATTTACTTCAGTAAACAGCATTTTTTAAAGAGAAAGAACTCAATCTCCTCCAGGAGAGGCGGTCTCACTGTTGCTACAATCAGAAAACATTTACAAACAACCACTTGGTTAAAGAAAACAACATGTTCCAACAACAGAACTGTGGATTTGCTTTGGGCATTTGTGTGTGTGTGTGTGTGTGTGTGTGTGTGTGTGTGTGTGTGTGTGTGCGCGCGCGCGCGCGCACGCACGCGCGCGTGTGTTTTGGAAGGAGGGCAGGAGGAGATAGATTTGCATACATTTCATCTTTATGTCTAAGAACATTTGCTATCAGGATTTGAAAGTGAAAGGTTGATATATGCAGTACATTTCAGCACTAAGGAATTTTACACCCTATATTGCCAAATACTCCTCAACTGGCAGATGAGGGAAAGAAGTCCCAGAGAGGCTGAGTGGCTTTGGTAAAAAATAGATTCCAACCCTGTTCTCTTCCTCCCCTACTCCCTTCTGCCTAATGTTCTTTCACCAATATGCTACCTCTTAAAGCACAGGAGCATTTAAGAAACAGTTTATAAAGCCAGACTAAATCGATAATACCAGCTACAGTAAAATGAACAAACACAAGAAATGGCAGAAGTCAAACAGAAGAGTTGAGTGTTGGTCCAGGTAAGGAGTTACACTGTAAAGCAGAATCGCATACACAAATCCAAAGAAAATCTAATCATATTGCTGGGAGATATTATAAACCACTACAATAATAATAGCTCTGCTTAACAACTGACATTTATGGAGTCTCTGTGTGCCAAGCACTGTCGTGAATACCTCGGTCCTCCATCTTGTTCAGTCATCACATCTACTCTCTCTGCAGGAAAGGCAGCACCATCGCCATTTTAATGGAAGGTTAGGAGGCCTAAATAAGTAATGTGCAAGGTTAGAGCTGAGAAGTAAACATGTTAGGCTTTGGACTGGGATCTATCTGGTCTCAATGTCCTGAATTGTTCTAGTAGCCAAAAGGAATAACAGGAAGCCATTTATACATTATGATGTATAAGTCAATTTTTACATCTTTAAAAAAAAAATACTCATTCTTTATCTATCATTTCTTATCTGGAGCGCCCACCATTTGTCAGTCACTACGGTCAGAGCTGAGGATGAAGCAATATATTAGACTGCCTGGGCACTCGAGGTGGGATCCAGGAAGGGTAGGGAACACAAGATAAGCATTATTATGTGGGCCCGTCATACTCAGTTGGGGGTTCCTAGATGGGTACTTGGGATTGGTGGCATTTGAGGTAGTCCTTAAAGAGGAAGAGGATTTTCAAAGGATAAGCAGAAAGAAAATGCCATTCCAGATACAACTGAAGGATTGGAGAGCAATGGGAGTGTGTCAGGGCAAAACATTCACTGGACCATGGCTGGGGCAAGAGGTAGTCTAGAGGTAGAGGGCAATGAATTTGGAAAACCTGAGGATCTTGAACTTCAGGCTGAGCAGTTTGAATTTCATGTTGTAGGTAATGAGGATGGGATGGATAGATTTTATTTAAGACATGTGACTCTAGAAATGACTCAGTTGAAACAGGTATTAGCCCGTAGAAAACATGGGTTAAAAGAAGACAATCTTTTTTAGACAGATCTATGTTAGAATTCTAGCAGTGCTATCTACTAGGTGTATGACCTTTGATAAGTTACTTACTCTCTGAGCCTCAACTTCCTCATTTATACAATGGAAATGATAAGAAAGTCTAGCTCACAAGACAGTTGTAATGGTTAAAGAAAAATAAACACAAAGCTCTTTTGAAAGTGCCTTACACATGTGAACTATTATTCACATGGTGGGTCCTGATTTACATAATGTTTGGTTTGTCAGTGGTTTGTGGTAATCAATGCCAAGGTCTTTTTCCTTCAAAACATGCCCCTGGCTATTGTACACAGAATTTGTGTAGGAGAAAGGAGCACTGGTTTCAGAGAAGTGCAGGCTCAGTTTCTGATTGTGACACCTCCAGTTGTTGGAGCCTAAATTAAATGACTTTAGGCCAATTATGACCTCTCTCTTTCCACACAGTAGGTAGCACAGAGTTGATAAGCAGCAAATATTGATGCCCTTCTTTTCCTTTCTAGGCCTGGTGTTGCCTGAGTTTCCACCAAGTCACTTAACTTCTCTGGGCCTCAGTTTTCTATTTAGGAAAATGGGAGTAATGATCTGTACTGGGTTCTTCCTGGGATTATACTGAAAGTCAAATAGAGAAGATGGTATAACCTGGACCAATTCTTTGTAAATAAAATCTCTTTACAAACATATAGAATCATTACTATAAATCCAGACAATGTTCAAATGGTTCCACTGAAATTTTGAATTGCTGAGGCAAAAAGGAGTTAATATTTGGAGTGGCCACATGAGCTCCAAGAAAGAATAACAATGAAACTTTCAATTCCTGGCCCAATAATAGTGAAAAACGGTTTACCTTTATGAGCCTATTCATTGCTACCTTGTGAAAACAGGGCTAAATGCTATAAAATGAGGCCAATTAAATCTACACAATTGTTTCCTGCCTCCCATCAATTTCACCTCTTTCTCCCTCTCTCCCAAATTATAGCCTCTCCCCCAACACTTCTCATCATGATGAAGTCTTACATCTGTGAACATCATAAAATACCCACTATGCATTGGAAAACAAATTTTCCTCATACACACTGAGACACACATACAACATGCACACACACAGGGCACATCAGCACACCCCTTCCCAATAGTGTCTTTAAGAAAGGAAATAGCCAGTTGGAAAGAGCTGATTTAATGGAGTCTCTGAGCAACCCTGGTAACATGGCCATGCCCGTTTCTTGAATCCTTTCCACATGTTCTATACACCAAGACACATAAGCTCAGTCTAGAATCAGCATTCATATGGGCATTCATAACTTAAACATACTTTAATAAAAGAAAGTATTTATTTCAAGAGACTGCAAAAGTTACTGACCAAAGGGAACTTCCCATGGGTTTGTTTGCTTGTTTTTTCTATCATGGGGAGATAACTGGATTGAGAAATATTACATTTTAGTTTTCATTTTAATTTTGCTCCTTTGAGAACAGTGTGAAAAAGAAATACCTGGGCTGTGGGAGAAAAAGCACTGGACTTGAAGTGAAGCCACTAGAATTCAAATACTGATTGTATTCCGTATAAGCTATGTCACATGGTATGAGTCACTTCTCACCTGTAATATGGGGTAACAATGCTTACCTCCCAGGATTGTTTGGCAGCTCAGTGAAAGTAGTCTGGAAATAAAAGAGCCTTTTATATTTTTAGTATTGAATAAATATGAGTTGTCATCACTCCAAAGGGCAATGAATTAGAGTCAGGAGACATAGGGCCTGGATAAAGGCTCTGCCATTAAGTAGCTGGGTGACCTTCACAAATAATTTAACTCTTAGAGTTTCATTTTCCTTGTACCACTCAAGAAATATTCACAAAAACTCTCTCATTTAGCAGGTACTGTGAATTACTCTATAAAGTGTTAGTCAAACATAAGGGATAAACATTATATTATTGAATAATTACTACTGTTTAATTATGTGAATTATACAATTTCATCATTTCAATGTGGTAAATTACTTTATGATCTACATTTCAAAGTTACATTATTCTTTGTGACCTTAACTTCATATTTCAATTTCTATTTTCCCAGGTTCTGAATATTAAATATTTTAAATTTCTACTTTCCTATTCTAGTATTGCCATACTGAGCAAGCTGCTGAAAATACTCTGTAGTATGAAATATGACAATGACATATAATCAAATAAATATTAGCAGAGGGAAATGTTCCAGGATTAAAATTCACTGACTTTGCCTAAGTAAATCTGATGTCATTCTCTGATTACCCAATTTGAGATTTATCCTAATATGAAGATTAAAATAGAGAAATGAAATGCTAGCTTTTATAAGATTAGAAAATGCAAAATAACAAAACAGAAAGATGTCAGTCTGGGAAGGTTGCTGTAGTTCATACATATTGTAAAGAACAATATCAACAGTTTTCTTGATAATTAGTTTTAAAAATGAAAGGAAAGCATCGAAATCAGATTGCTCTTTTGAACATTAATGAACGGGTGTTAACTCCCACCAGGAAAGGAGGGCATGACTGGCCAAAGGCATCTCGTTTTGTGGAACACCCACTATACATCAGACACTGTACTAAGTGTCTTACAGATACTAACACATTTAAATCCTCGCATGCCTATAGGGGAGTTGGCACCATTCCTCTTCATGACTTGCCCAAGTCCATATGGCTATAAAATTTAGACCCAAAATTTGCGCTATCTTCTCTTTCAACCATACTGATTTCTTTTGTATTCCTTTCTAACTTGGCTGAGTGTTAACACTGTCCCTGGCAACAGCCTCTGCCACAGTGTTACGATGTCCTTGAAATATGGGTGAGTCCAAAGGGAGCACAGTACACCCCTCATCCCCTCCCATCTGACTCTTGATTCATAACTGTTCCACAGAAGCCACATAAAGGACAGAGTAGGTTTCATAAAGAATCGGCCTGAGTCTCAGCGTACACTCTATCCTGCATGAAGAGGAGAATGTTTTCAGTAGAACATTTTAAGATGTGCTTAGAAAGAACTGTCCTCTATTGTGAAACAACTCAGGTTGATACAATATAAGGAGCACAGAGCTTCGTTATAAAGGTATTATTTGAAACCCAGGCTCCATAGCAGCACTATTCAGTATTACTTTCTGCAATGATTTAAATGTTCTATGGCTGTGGTCCAATATGATAGTCATGAGCCATGTGTGGGAATATATCACTTGAAATGTGACTAGAGCACCTGAGAAACTAAATTTTTTATTTTATTTAGAATTAACATTTAAGTTTAATGGCCGCATGCAACTAGTGGCCACTGGGTTGGACAGCACTGTTCTGTTGCTGCCTAGCTGTGTGGCCTTAAACAAGTCATTTTATATTTCTCTGAGCCCAATGAGATCACTCACTTGTTCATGATCCTGCCACCTCACAACTTCGTTGGACTGACAAAGTGAGAAAAGAACCACATGAGTACCTAACACAAAACCTTGCACTTAATAAGTACTCAAGAGACTTCAGTTGAATCTGAAAATATAAATCTCATAACAGTCCAAGAGAAATGCATATTAAATGTCTAAGCCTGGATTTTTCTCCTGAATTGATTCCTTATGATCACTTTGTTCATCCAAACCTCATTTGCCTGCCAAGAATGACCTCTGAGAAAATGAGGGCTGAAGACAGCCATGCTAGTTATAGGACTGTGAGCATAATCTCTACCCCTGTCTGCCCTGCCTCCCCTTAAAGCTCAAGCTTTGTTCTTTCTTTATCCAGGTGGTAATTTGGGAGATATCTGAAAGTGAGACATCTGATGTAGCCACCGATCTTTGAGAGCTCTGCCGAAAATTTCTCTTCTCCTCCACTTTTAATAAACACATTGTTTTAGGAAAATTCACCCATCTGGTTCTGATTCATTTGCACTTAACTCATCAGAGGGTGGTGTTGTAATACCAGATTGACTTGTAAAAAGTTCCAATTCATATATCTCCCAACATCTTTCCTTAGAAACAGGAGAATGAATTTAGTCAGCAGACGGACAAGGCACACTCAAGATCCTGAGGCCCGAGATAGCAGTTCCAGCTCTGCTACAAACTCTCTATTTGCCCTGAGCATGTCCCTAACTTCTGGGGTATGGGTCTTCCCTCCTGGAAAATGAGGGTTTCAACTGAGTGGCAACTTGGTTCCATATAAACTGATTAAAAATAATTCTTTGATATGATAAAGCCCATTATTTTTACAAAGGACACTGTTGTCACCAAGAAATTACACAAAATTGGACAGGTTAATAAAAAATTTAGAAGATGTTTTGTGTTGACAAAAAAAAAAGGAAATGTAATCACTAGAAATTCACATGAGTTCAGGAAAATCAAGTAATCCTGATTAGCCTTGTTCTGTAGTTGATAAAATCATGAAATTACTAGATCAGACCTACTGTTTGAATAGCTCTACATTAAACAAGGTCTTCTAGCATGGTCTGATAGATAAAATGAGACTGGATGGTAGTTTAGTTTAAATGGCAAATCTAGGGCTTAAATGTAGTGTAGTCTGTGACCAAATATCTGCTCCTTTTGCACTAAACTGTGTTGTCTAGCAATGATTGCAAGGCTTCCTACTATTGGTATTCAGTCTAAGACAGAGATGCTATGGGGTGGATTATTGCATCAAGTAGGAGTTGAGTTGGTGACCAAATGGTCCCTTTGGAGTCAAGAGCCAATGCCAATAATTGCATAACATGAACTGCAGAATTCCTTAAATATTCATTTTAGCTAGCATTCTTGTGATTCTATTCTTAAGTCCTGAAGAGTTACTTGCAAAACTCATTGACTACCCATGCAACCATTGTTGAGATGATTTCATCCTTGGTTCAATAATCTCCTCCACGATAACAACTCCCAAATTATATTCTACATTTTCTTCTTATTTTCTGTCTCATATGTATAACTGGCTTCTTAACATCTTCACCTGAATGTGAAGATGTTATACATCCAAAATTACATCCAAAATTAAACTTAACATTCTCCTCCAATATCTGTTTCCCATACAACATTCTTCACCAGTAAAAAGCAATGCCACCTACCCAGCAGATCCAAAGACACTGGATCAAGAGACATCAAGTTCAGCCACTGCAAGTTTCTCAGCATTTGGTTGGACTCTTATTATGAATCCTGAATCCTGAGGTTTAGAACATTTTGAGCTAAATGGAATCTAGATTCGTCTTATTGTATCTCCTACTCATTGGACCTGCCAATAGTAAAAAACATTATCTTCTATGGGCTTAGAGTTGTTGATTCAAGTTTCTTCATGAGTAGACATTTTTCCATTAGACTGTGAAGCCTGGAGAGGGAGGAAGCGCATTCTGATCATTCTGTATTTCTAGCACAAAGTAGGTTCAACAAAGCAAAATATTCTCTTCTCTACATCCTCCTGAAATTTCTCAATACCTTCATTCTAACATTGTCACACAAGCTATAATTATCTATACTATTCTTCATTAGTCTGTAAGTTTCATCTTATTTCTTCAACTTTGCTATTTTAGCACTAAGCTCATATCCTGACACTTAGGAAGTGTTGAAAAATATGTAACAAATGAAAAAATGATTAAACAAATTCATAAATTAAAAAAAAAGTAAATGAACTAATGAGGCATTCAGTCCTCCAGCCAACTCTGGCAAGCCCTGAATCTGCTTCATCCAGAAGATGTCTAATCACTTCTACTTACTTTCCTCCACCTGACAGCCCAGGCAGGACTCAGAAAGAATGCTTCAGGAAGAGCTTAATGTTCAGTGGAAATTTCTCACTAACAATCAACACCCAGTCTGACTTCCAGAACTATCTTTTTCTCCTCTCTCTCCCTGTCAAAAGTCATTTGTACTGTCTTTTTCTTCTCTCAGCTAACCCATTATTACGATAATGACTTCAAACACTAAGCATTGCTATTCAGGGCACTGAGAAAATGTGTTTTTCTCATCAGTCTTGATGAAATAGTTTCCACTGTCTGTTTCCCTTTCAGATAGCAATCAAAATCCGGGCGCAACAATAAAAAATAAAGTTCAAACCCTTGTTCAATATAGAATCTAAAACTTGTCCTTGGAAAGCGACACCCGAGGGAATTTAGTCACAAATGTTCTTCACTTGGCCCAATCCATTGATGTTGAATACAGAGTATTTGGAAGGATCTGTTTCTGGGAGCCAATTTCCCTATTCTTCTCCCTTAGTCTTCCCAGAAGGCCAAGATAAAAGTCCTTTGAAGAATGTTATTCCCTGAAGACCTCTACTTAGGTTGCTAAGGCCTAACCCCAGCCTGTGAATCTCACTGTCATCTTTTTACTATCCTCTGACTATAGCTCCCTAAGCTCTGACTGCATCATTCCCTGAGCTCTTCACTCCTTCTAATTGATTGATTGACTTTGTATTACCAAGTCAATACCTATCATTTACTACCCACACCATGCCCCATTATTTACTAGTCACATAACCTTGGACAACTCTTTCACCTTCTAGCCTTGGTGTTCCCATTGATAAAACTGTACTCACCTGTGTCTCACAGGATACTTGTGAGGTTAAATTATGTAATATGGCAGATACTACACAAGAATTTGTCCTGAATTGTTTGAAGAACCATAGATTCTCCTCCTTCCTTTGGATCTCTTCCTCCTCTGACCTTTTGTAACACTAGTACAATGCAAACATAGAATTTAGAGTAAGCATGGCCTTTTGAGAGTCATTTGAAAATTCCTGTTTCAGGTGCTCAGTACGTACACGTACACAGACATATGCACACCACACAACATACACACAAACACAGACACATATACGCCATACTACACATACACACCACACTGCACAATATACACGCATTCATGTGTGCACATACACATCATAAAATGGTCATTTGGACCTATGCCATTTCAAATTCCAAGGATGGCTTGTCTCCCCTGCCCTTTTCTTCTCTTGTGATTTGGCCTTTATAACTAGGAACACAGCCCTGGTGTTCAAAACAAAGAGGTTATGTGGAAACACTGTGGAAAACATCCTAAAGAAAAGGGATTTGTTGTTTTTCTAAAGACTTTTGTTCTTTAGTGAGCCTAGCCCCTATTCTCATGCCCAGTGGTGAAAGTCATTAATAGGTAACTAGTAAGTAACATATATACAGAACATTCACCCTCTATCAGGCACCACACTGGTGCATTACTTGCAGAAAGCATTTAACCATTACAACATACTTATATACCTGCAGCTATTAAGCAATCAATTTGTAGGGAAGTTGCCATCCTCAGACACTTTCCACCATCGGGGATCCACCCAATAGCCAAGCTTCCCACTCCAGCCTCACTCACTAGCAATTAGAAGAGCAATTGTACCTTAAGCTGAAAGTGACAAACAATTAGCCAGATGAAGGTTGCTGTGAGTGCCAATCTTACTGTGTTTCATTCATAAATGATCCCAAAAGAAACAGGTGGGCATTCAGGGATCAGAGACCATGGATGTCTATGCCATCTCATTATACTGCAAAAACGCTAAAGCTAATGCTTCACGTCTCTCAGCAGCTTACAGTCATTCTAGAGCCCATGCAATGTCTGATACTATTGGCTCCAAACTTGAATCAGTGAACATAGTTTTGCTTCTTGAAGCACAAAGCAATTTCTGTAGAGAATAAACCAGCTGTTCTCTGCCAGCCTATCACTGACTATTAGGTTGACAGAAAGTTGTGGACTTATGCTGGCAAAGGTGCAGCATTCACAATCCATCCATTTTATTATACATTATCAGGATAGGGCATAGGCATCATAGCCCCAGAGATTTATGCAGGCATTGGGTTCCATTAAGTAAGGCAACTGGAATTTTGGTGATATCATTTAAGGAGAGGGCTGTCTCCTTTGGGACAACTTAGCTATGTAGATAAAATCAAAAACTGCTCTTTCCCCCATAAATAATATATAGAGAGTACATGTATCCATAGCATATATATAACTCCTGAAGTTCCAAGAAAATGTGAGACTTTGAAAGAGCAGGCTCCTGATTGGTTCAGCATTTTCTATTCCTTGTTCCATCTCAATGCTTAGTTAGATACTCTATAATCAACTTTCTCCCTTTCATTCACATAGTTGGCAGTTTCCAAAGTACTTTCATGTTCATTATTTCATTAGTCATTCACAATGACCCTGAAGGGTTATCATTTGTGTTTTCCAGATGTGGAAACTATGGGTCAGATAGGATAAGTAACTTACCAAATATCTCACAGCCCACAGTGGCAGAGACAGAACTACATATTTTTCCAATGTTCAACCACTGCTTCCAGTCAGCTCAGATTTTTATCTGTGACTTGGTACCAATAAACATTCTGGGGGATGAACCAGAAGAATCAAGAGGGTACTTTTGAGACAGTGCTAGATTTCATTTTTTTCTGCATGCTGTTTCTTTGACTCCAATTCATCTTTAAGTCTCAGTTCAATGTCACTTTCTCAAGGTGGTTTTTATTTTTTATGTTTCCATAGCATATTGTTCTTATTTACTTGCCATATTTACAAATTTTTTAATTGCTATTTTCTTTGCTAAGATATAAGTCCCATGAAGGCAGGGATACTATTCAGCTAGCTATCACAGTCTCTAATATTATTAGACACTTAATATATGTATAGAATGAAAGAATGAACCATTATCTCTCATGGAGAAGTCTGGAAAGGGCAAGAATGTCAACTTATCAACGAGAGGAAGTCTTATCAGAGGTAACCAGAAAATAAGTACAAAAATATATCCAAGAGATCAGCAGCTGGTCAATTGACATAAGCCACTTGTATTTATGTCTAAATTGGGGGTTAGAATCCAGGAACATAACCAGAGGCAAGGGAAGAGGACCCAGAGCCTCTGTTTCCAGCCAAGTGGGTCACGAGATATTCCCTTCTAGGGGCTAGAGACTGGTATCCCAACACCAGGACTAGGAAAACAATTTTTACCGCTTTTTCCAGGGTTATTTAGTTAAAATAGACATCTCTGTACCTTGATAAATACTTTCCTTCTTTTTGTTTTCCTAACCATTTCACATTGTAGGTGATAGGGAGCTATAGAGATAAATGTACTGGTGGAATATCATGATAGAAGATGTGCTTAAGATATATTAGTCTGTTAGAATAGGTGGAGATAAGCCACATAAGAATTAGGGAGACCAGCTAAGATGCTAACTGATAAGAGAGAACTAAGAGAACAAGCATTACAGTAGTGAAAATTGGAACAGAATGAACTGAATTGAAATATATGACAAAGGTATACTCAGTTGAGCTTGGTAACTGGTATGACATTTAATAACATCTCCTTTTGACCTGATTTCTGTTTACTAAGTACTTTTGTATCCTTTACTTCATTTGAGCCGCATACAAAATTGTGTGTTAAGTTAGGAAACAAACTTGAAGAGGTGACCGGCCCAAGTCACATTTGCTGGTAGCAGCTGGTCTGGGGCTGGAGTCCATGTTTCCTGACCATCATCTCTGAGCCCTCCAAACAGCATCAGACCGTTGTGTAACCTGGAGTTAGGGTTATGGGAATGGCTCACCTCATTCTTCTAGGATCAAGCTGTCTTTGACTTTGTTTATGTATTCACATTTATATAAATAAACATTTAGAGCCATGCATTTCCCTGAAGAGAGTTCAGGTGGTTCCCATCAGCTCTGAGAGTCTGATAACAGCCTCAGCAGCTGCTGTACCAGAGACTCCAGTGCCTTACAACAGGCTTCATTCCCTGTGAATCAGACCTGATTTTCATCTTTACTGTTTTTTTCTGATTACTGTAAAAATTCTGGAGTCATTGTAAAATATCCAAATAAAAAAATTTTTTTAAGATAAAATACTACTTACTCTTTTCCAACCTACTTTTTCATTTGATAATATGAAACAAAAACACTCAGCAACATTGATGGAGCCTCTAATAATTGTCTGGCACTAGGGGAGGCACTTTTATATACAGCATTTCATTTAATCCTGACAATAGTCTCAGACAAGTGTGTTATTTCCTCTATTCTACAGATAAGGAAACTGAGATTCCCAGAAAGAAACTTGACCAAGTTCACAGGGTTGTTGAGTGGCAGAGACAGAGTTCTGAGCAAGTCCTAAGATTCCAGAGCCCACACACCTAACCACAACCATATTCCAGAAATATCTTTCTAAGTCAAAGTCAATCATGTCTGTTTCTTGAAAAAAAAAAAATGGTTGTTACCTTCTTTAGTCCCCTAAATGTTTCTTGGGTTTAGTTAACAAGAGTTGAGGGGCCAATCTACAATTTATTTTTTTAAAAAGTCACATCCTTCCAGAAGGTTTAAATAGGTTCTTTCCTATCTACTTGCTGAGCCAGAAATCCTCATAGTTATGCCCTCTTTTCTGTGATAGACAAAGCACTTGACCAAAACTGGAAGCTTGAACTTTGGGTTAGGTCCTGGCTACAGCATCAACTTACTGAGTGGTCTTGGGCTAGTACCCTCTCTCTGCATCTCAGTTTCCTCATATTTATAAGAAGAAGTTTGGGTGGTCTCTGAGGACCCTTCTAGTTCTGACCTACTATAACATGTCTCTCATGATTTCCTAAAATGTAGATAGGCTTATTTTATAAGATCATTTATTTACAATAAAATTTAAACATTCACAGTAATATTCAGAATAGTAGAATGACTGGGAAAAGGAAATGGAGGGTGTATTAATATTCTCTGGCTGCTGAAACGATTGATCACAAACTCAGTGGTTTAAAACAACAGAAAAGTGTTCTCTCAGTTCTGGAGGCCAGACTTTAAAAATCAAGGCATTGGCAGGGTTATGCTCCCTCCAGACTCACTAGGGAAGAATCCATTCCTTGACTCTTCCAGTTTCTGGTGGCTGCTGGCATTCTGGGCTTGTGACTATATCACTCCAACATATTTCCAGTCTCAGTAGTCATGTTGCCTTCTCCTCTAGTTCTGTGTTGAATCTACCTCTGCCTCTCTTTTATAAGGACATTTATGATTATACTTGGGTCTCACCCAGATAACCCAAGCTATCTTCAGATCCTTAACTTAATCACATTTGTAACAATCCTTTTTCAAATAAGGTTACATTGCAGATTGCAAGGATTAGAATCTGATATCTTTGGGGGCCATTGTTCAGTCTACTACAGAGGGTCACTGAACCCCATTTCAGTTACTTTATGATGACACCCAAGGTGATCTCTCAAGAACATCACCATGAGCAACATGAGGCCAAGCAGAGGTAAATATAAACACATTGTGGATATTTGATAGAGGGATGAGGGGGAAGCAGAATAAAAGGTCAAAAGAGGCTGATTGTAGTGGGATTGTTGTGTAATGGACATAATGTCTGCTACCTGAAGTTATACAACTGTGTCATGCTGACTAGCTTAGAAGCTGCACCCCAGCAAGCCAGGACAAGACCATCAAATGGCCCTAGAGTAATTTTAGATTAACCGTTTATTGTAAAATCAAACAACTTCTTTGTGCCAGAATGCTCCTTTTCTGACCCATCCAGTTCCCTGCAATATATTTAATTATTTTTTTAAGAAAAAAAAAATAAGCCAAAATTTCATCTCCAATAGTACTATATACATCTGCTCCTTAAAATAGCATATGAGATTTCTCAGCTCACTTTTTCTCTTGCAAATTCAGTACTTCAGGAAATTTTCTTCAAAGTCAAGGTCCAAAGGATAGTTTCGTAAATCTAAACATGTCTACCTTCTCGGAAATTTCCTAAGAAATTTGTATTCAAGACCGGATTCTACCAGTACCAACTGGGTGCCTTTGGTTAAGTCATGCCCTACTCATCCACTGAGAGACTGGCCCTTCTCAGCTACTTAATCTTTTTCCTCATTTAGAATAATCTTGAAAATGTCTTATGACTTCTAAATTGCGAACTCTAGATGGCAGGGAAAATGTCTTGAATAAAATGAAGGCTATTTTATTAAAACACGTGTTCCCTCTCGCACTCAATAAAGCTCCTATAAATCATAAAAATTATTCCCATTTTAGAGATGAAAAAACTGAATATTTAGAAAGGTTAGCTGACTATCTTAAAACTGTACAATTAACCAAAGAAAAAGAATTCAGGATTCACACGTTATCTGAGTCCAGGCTTTATACTCTTTCTCCAAAATTATGTTTCCTCCCTTATCTCTAGCACCTAGTACAGTATCTAGAACATGGGGAATCTGGGAGAAAATAGTTTATGGATAAGAATAAATCAAGAAATGGAAAATAAAAGAAAAATTGTATTTACACTAAGCATGATCTATGCCACCTCTGGAGTGCTGGAAATCTAGAGATACATGGGCAAGCAGAGGATTATTGAGAGGAGCAATGAGATACAAAATAAAGCCTTACAAATTACAACTTTTTACACTTCTCAAAACAATTTTCATAGGTACTGTTTCATTGGATTGTCACAAATCATCTGGGATGTATAAAGTGTCAGAAGTGGATTCCCACTTTTAGTAATAGAAATATAATCTGAGACACTATGTAACTACTATTCCTAGATGGTAGGGTCAGGATTAAATTCAATGCTTTTCCCACTGGGCAGCAAGCTCTCTCTCTCCATGGACTCTCCTATTAGGCCACAGATTCCTTACCTATAGTCTACTCAAAGGTCCTGAGGTCCTCAGCCTTCCACCATCCCCCTACAACAATCATGACTACACACACACACACACACACACACACACACACACACACACACTTCCTTTTCTATACTTGCAGTGTCCTAGGGGTGAAGAAAAAAAGATGAGAAGCCTGGGGAAGGAGCAGAGAATCTGTAAAAGGCACAAGGAACCAGACTAATGACATTGTCATCAGAGCTTTCCCAGAAGGTCTCAAGAACTTTTTCCAATGGGTTCTATAAGCAAATTATACATGTGTATATATTTCTGAGTGTGACTAATAACCATGACATAAGAAAAGTCATAGATCATCCATTATAGGCATGGTGTCTCTGCAAAGCTTAAAATAGACCTAGGAGAACACCTAGCTCCCCTATCCTCTTATTGTGGATCATGGGCCAATTTCTCTCACTTCATCTATGGAGGAGAAACACAGAATGATTTTAAAGATGAAGGCAATCATCAGTACAAAGTGTCTAACATAGATTCAAGCAAATAATTATTATTTAAACTATTCAAAGAGGCTGCTTCTTATATAAAATGAATATATTTACATATTTATTTTTTGCAAATGTAACAACTCCATTGCATTAGTTCGAACCTCTAGTAAGTCACAAGTTATGAGTTAATTACTTATAACATAAACTTCTCCAGGTTATAATCTCCATGAGGACAAAATATTTTTCTTTTTTAACACTTTATTCTCAATGTAAGATACAATGTTTGCCACATAATAGGTTGTCAATGAGTAGTAGAGAAGGTTGAAAATAAACAATGCATTGGACTAAGTAAATATATTAATATAGCCAACTACAGCCTTTACTCATATGTTATAAAGATGGCTTCAATAGAAGCTCTTTGAATGTTTATTCTAATTTGACATTCATATTTTGCTCCAATTGTAGAATACTTAAAAATGATATGGCTTTTGCCTAACACCAAGAAATTACTTATAATTTTGTGTAACAAATTTATAATTCCTAAATGATCATATGATCATGTACACCAGATATGTGGTGGACATTTGTTGTTTGCCTATTCATTTTCCTTTCCTTCAGCATCTGGGTGTGTCAGACCAGTTTTCCTTTGAGAACTTTCTTACTCCAGTCTCAGTCCATATCATCCAAGGAGGACTGATCCTTACTCCTGGCTCCAGGGGTGGCCGTGTGACCCTCCAAAAAATGAAAGGACAACAGCACCCTGGCCACTCTATTGGCCCAGAGATGAGCAATTTCAGGATTTGAGTTAGACGAGCAGTCCCCAACCTTTTTGGCACCAGGGACCAGTGCTCCTATGAGAATCTAATGCCTGATGATCTGAAGTGGAGCTGAGCCAGTGATGCTAGTGCTGGGAAGCAGCTGCAAATACAGATGAAGCTTCACTTGCTGGCTCTCCATTCACCTCCTGCTGTGAGGCCTGGTTCCTAACAGGCCATGGACCGGTACCAGTCCATTGCCTGGCAGTTGGGACTCCCTGAGTTAAACTATGAAAACAGCATCTCTGTCTTCCATTTGAAATTACCATGTATATTGGCCATGTAAAATATGCATAATTTGAAGATGCCAATGGCCATTTTGCTGTCACATGAATTTGCTTGAGAATGAAGCTAGTCAGAAGAAAAAGGGTCAAGACAAGGAGTGAGGCAGGTCGCTAAAGATAATCTGGGTCCAGCCAATGCAGGTAAGTAAGCTAATAAATTCTCCATTTGTTTTCTTAAGTCAGTTTCAAAGGTTTCTTCCTCAAAACATCAAGAAGCATGTCTAATACAAATGATCACATCAAAATCACCAACAGTTCAAGAACAATTAATAAGAGAAAAATATAAAATTAGGACAATTCCATCTATTAATTTATTTTGCTATATAAGATAAGAGCATTATCATTCACTTTTCAAGAAAAACTAATGTTCATTGAGCACAGTCAATATTTATGAGGACCTACTATGTGTTAGACACTGGGCCGGGTCCTAACATGGGCATGCTCTGGGCTAGCAATTGACTTTGAGGACTGACAGACTGAAAATGTGCCAGTGCATGAGGGTAGATGGATTTTTCTTCAAAAGGCCATTAAGTCAGCTCTCCCTTGTGTCTGGTATAAAGCATGCAAATGACTCTGAATGCTTTTATTAAAAAGTGAATTAAAGGTCAGAGGTGAATTTCTCTTAGTCCTTAATTTCCTGTCTGTGTGCCAAGAGCAAGCAGGAGAGGAGGGAGGAGCCAGAGGGCATGATTTGTTAAACACCAGATGAAGATCCATGGTAGCTGGGAAAGGCTATACCATAGGACCTGGCCAAGCCAAGCCTAGAAGCTGCAACGGTGGAGAAATGGTTCCACATTTCTGTGGTCAGATGTTTAATATTGTCAAGGACACCGGTTGAAGGAGTTATTCAAAAGGTGGTGGGGGCGGGGTGGCGATCAGGGCTTGTTATTTAAGCAGATGAGGTGCAAGAGTGAGAAACAGATGCTCAGATTTCATTAAACAGACTTCTGGGGATCTAGAATAAAAATTTGAATATGACTTTTTATTTTTTGGTTTTATTCATTATTATATGCCTTCGAAACAATACCCTGCCACTGGGCTCTCCACTAAGTGCTAGATTATCACAGAGTCAAGCTGACTTGGGATTGAACAAAAGCTCTGTGACTGGCTATCTCTATGCTTCACTGTACATTACAAATTCTCTGAGCCTCACTTTCCTCATCTTAAATCAGAATATAAACATCTGCCTGTAGAACGGTGTGAGGATTATGTGATGATGCATGCAGAAGTACCTTTAAAAAACCTTGTACATAGTAAGAACACAGCAAATGTTGATTTTCTTTTCTTCCATTCCCAGTTTCCTATAATTCAGCAAACATTAAGGCATTCTGTGGAGCAAGATGTTGGAATGGGATGGGCACATGATGGCAGTTATACAGCTGGCATCTGTATCTTACATCTGTTATTTACCATCCATGATACTTTGACAGTTTTCCTCCTTCAAGTGCATAGTTTTATTTAATCTTCCAGATGGGTATAATCACCATTGCTTTGTGTACCTTACAGCACTGTTAAAAGGATGAAATAAATCAGTAAATTTAAAACTGCTTTGAAATAAATATATATCAAATTGTACATGAAATTTAAAAAAACATATTAAAAAATTTACAAACATTAAAAGTAGATTGATCTTGGCAATCGAGTCTCAGATATGACACCAAAAGCACAAACAACAACAAGAACAAAATAGATAAATAGAACTTTATCAAAATTAAAACCTCTGTGTATCAAAGAACATTATCAAGAAAATAAACAACCTATCGAATATGTAAAAAAATATTTGCAAATTATGTATCTGATGAGTCTAGTAGCCAGAATAGATTTTTTAAAAAAACTTCAAAAAGACAAAAAGAGGTAGAGGGAGGCAAAAATCTTAAATAGACACTTCATCAAAGATATTCAAATAGCCAACAAGCACATGAAAAGATACTCAGCATCATTAGTCATTAGGAAAATGCAAATTAAAACCACAGTGAGGTACCACTTCACACCCACTAGGATGGCTATAAAAAATAATAACAATAGTGAAAAGTAACAATGTTGGCAAAGATGTAGAAAAATTGGAAGCTTTACACATTGTTACTGGAAATATAAAGTGGTTCAGGAGCTGGAAGAGGAAGAAACTGCTTTAAGGGGTAAAGAGTTTTATTTTGTAGTGATGGAAATATTTTGGTAATAGAAGTGACGGTTGCTCAACATTGTGAATGTACTAAATGCCACTGAATTATTCACTTTACAATGGTTAATTTTGTTATGTGAACTTCTCCTGAATAAACTATTTTTTAAATAGATTGATAACTTCAATAATGTTCAAAAAAGGTTCATCAAAAAATTGTTCTCTATCTAAATATTTTTGTTTTTTAAAGAAAATATAGTTGTTATCTCAAATTTTTAAATAAAACAATAAGTGCATCAATAAATCAACTAATAATATTATCTTGAAAAAAATAGTCTGTTGTAAAGAACACAGAGAAGACTCCAAATAAATTTTCAAGCAATGTAAAAAAATTATTGCCAATGATATCACTGTTTTGTGTCAAACCATTACCAAATAAAATAAAAAATATTAAAACTATCTATAAATTTGCCAAAAGAGCATGTAATACTATGACATAATGGCAAGAGTTTCCAAAGTATGTTACTTGTTTATTTTATATTTTGGTAATTCCTGTCACTGTCTTTACTGAAGAATGTTATTTTTTTTTAATTAAAACTAGCTAAAATCTATTTAAAGAATACTAAGTGACAACATTTATCTCAACTCTAAAGTTCAGTCAGCTGAAAAAATAAAGTTGAAAATTTACAATTAATTTTGTTACTGCTAAATCACAATGAAGACCATTCTAAGTTCATTTATAGTTTTGAAATGTGTTTATATTGATAGGATATTTTCTTTTACATAATGTGTTTTAAAGTTTCAAAGCTTATTTATGTGAAAATATTGCATGTTGAAAGAATGCTATTTGATCATTAATAAAATTTGGCCTATGTGTGTGTGTATATATATCACTCAGGATCTAATTTATTAAATGAAACTACTCTAAATGTCTAAAACAGAAGGAATTTCTGTTTTATATAAGAAACTGGTTGCACAGGTAATGGATGAGTGAGAAGCTATAGGAGACCATGAGGCAATCAGAGGTTCACAATGGCCAGAAGTTGCTACTGCTCCTGGCCCCTAAACTCTTTGTTTCCTAGGCTCTGATATCAACCAGCCAACTTCAGACTGGGTTTCCTCAATGGCTGGACTGGCAAGAGATTGAAGGTAGGAGAAAGGAAAAAGGCAAGGTGTTTCATTTCCCTGTTTGCCTTTTATCTCAAACTGACACTTTATCTTTTCCATAACCCCTAGTTTATGATAATTTCAGTTTCAACTGGGTGACCTGACTCTTGGGCATTTTGCTTTGTCCTTTCAGTCCATGATCTCCAAGTTCACTAGGGAGAGAGATATAATCTCCTAATATTTATTGGAAGAAGAAAGGAGGAAAACAAGGAAGACTAGCTTACAACTATTAACATATATGCAATGCAATATGAAGTGCTTTGTTTACATTATTTCTTTTAATCTTCACAATAATCTGATGAAATGTTATTTTTATTCTCATTTTACTGGTGAAGAAAAGTCAGAAATTCAGGCTCAAAATTCAGATCTAAAATTCAAATCCATATCACTCTGAATTCAAAGTTCGTGCTCTCAGAGATAATACATGTGAACACTCATTGCAAACTCTGAATATCCATGCAACATTACCATTATTATTCTGTGCTTATTATTGTTCAGCACTCCAAATCTCAAGCCATACTTCCAGAGTTAAAATACAGGTTAGTTATACTTGCTACAAGTTGCCCAAAATCTCAATGCCTAATCTTAAAGTTAGAAGAGAAGGGAACATAAAACAACTTATATTGAAACTTTTTGTGCCAAGTACTAAAATAAGCACTTTGCATGCATCTTTTCATTTAATTTTTGCTAAAATCTGCAAGGTAGATATTATTATTCCCATTTTACAGATAAGGAAATTGAGGTTCAGAAAGCAAGTTAACTAATATAAGATGTTACAGTTATTTAATATTAAGATAAAATTCAAATTTAGGCTTTTCTTGCCTGAAAACTCGTAATCTTTCTAATACATCCTTAAGTGGTTGCCAGGGATATTATCACAAAGAATCCTCATCATATACTGTAATATAGGTATTAACACCCCATTTTACAAATGGGGAAACTGTGGTTCAGAAAAAGCCCATGATTTGCCAGAACAAAATGGAGAGAACCCAAACTCTGGAAAGTCCTAGATTTAAATCTCAGTTTTTTTATGTATTAAGTAAGTGACTTGGGTTATTTAATTTCCTTCTGTAATGTAGGAATAATAATACATGCTTTATGAGGTCGCTGTGAAGATCTAAAGAGACAAGACGTATAAAATGCCTGCATGGAATGAGTTCTCAATAAATGGTAGCTGCTATATTTTTGTCATCATTATCCAACTTATATTTCTCTTATGAAATTAAATGAAAAAAATGAAAATAGCATAGCATACTACCTGCTACATAGTAAGTATTCAATAAATGATAGTTATTATCTTATTGTTAGCTATCAAAAATAGGCTTCGCGCTCCCATCTTCTGACTCAAAAATCCACAAGAGGAGCCTTTGTTCTGTCTCCCCAGCAGGATTTCCTCCATAATAAACCCTTCAAGTTCATTCAGGTGCAGTCTGATCTCTCCTTCCCTGTAATCTGGTAACCACTGCTATTCCATCTCTCAAAACTTCCACCTCCCCCTAGGCTAAGGGCAGAATAACATCCCTGTCCTTCCTCTGAGGGATTTAAGGAGGCTTAAATAATTAACGGTCGTAGGGTCCTTTGAAAAGAGAGCGCAAAATACCATAAATCCCAAGAATTAATTCATAAAATCAGTGGTGGGCTTGACAATTATATATGTCCTATTTGTTCAGCTGTGAGAATAGTGTAGAACGTCAAACTCTGGAGTGTGGTCCAAATCTCTCAGGACCAAGGATTTCCTGCAACTCTATATTGTCTGTGTTCTCTAAGGCTAGGATTGCAAAGTTCCAATCTTTTAAACACAGCATTAGGAATAGTTGCATTTTATTAATTTTTTTTAAAAAATCTCTGCACTCCTCAGATCTAACCTATGTCACAACTGGGTTTTGGAAGGCAAACAGAGTGAAAAGCACACAGAACTTGTAGTTAGCAGAGTTTTGTTGGAGTTCTGGTTCCATCATTCTCTTACTGGGAGTACTTAGGTTCCTTACATAACCTATCTTAGTCTTCATTTCCTCCTTAGAAAAGAAAAAGCTAATAGTAATCTAGAAATCCAGGCTGTTATAATAAACTAATGAGATAATGCTTACGTATTCATTCACCAGAAGTTTACTCAGTATCTTATTTTGTACCAGAAATAATTAGCAATAGCAATCAGAAAACAAAATAAAAAATATTTTCCCTTCATAGAAAATTACTAAACAGTGAAGAATAATTGCCATGATTACTATCACCTTAAGATCTATTATACCTTCTCAGAGATTTTGATTCACCCTTATCTGATTACTGGGAATGCAAATGTATTATCTGGACCTAAGTTCTTGCCTTGGGCTCTGTTTTTTAGGGAACCCAAACTAGAACATTAAAAATTTGCAAAACATCTTTATGCTGATTATCTCATTTCTACCTCAAACTACCCAGAACACCATATATTGATTACATTCAACCCTAATTTTAAGCACTGATCATTATGAAATAGATGTGAATATTCATTCATTCAACAAATATTCCCCAAGCAGCTACTCTGTCCTAGGCACTGTTCAGTATAATTTCCTACTCTACTTTCTGACACTGTTTAATATCTGGGAATTTCATCTTTGTCTTTTATATTTTCAAGCTCTGAGATTTAGTTGACCTTTGAAACTATCTTATTCAGCCTTTGACCCAACACAGAGTCTGTCTAGAGCACTCCTGACCATGGTCAGCCTTCACTTGAACACTTCTAATAAAGGAGGAATCAGTTCCTCACAGAGAAATTCTTTAGAATATCCTATATCATATTCAACTAATATCTCCCTGCTGTGTCTACCACCCACTAGGTCTGGTTCTGATCTCTGTTGCTTCACAGAATGTCAGCTTTCACTTCCATATTATTTTCACAGAATCATAGCATTTGAGTATTAAGTGAAACTCAGAATCTTCTACAATACCCTCGTTTCAGAAGTCAGAGTATTGAAGCAAACTGAACATTAGTGAAATGCCTGGAGTTAAAACCTCAATGCTAGGCTAATGTTTATGCCACAACAGCATGTGGGCTCTCATCCATCTTGATTAATTTATTCAATACGCTAGCCACTTGTGCACACTCCACATGTGTGTTCTTCCTGTTGTTTCCACTAACAACTCTTAGCTTTGACAAGTTTTATTAAATAAACAAAGATTTATGGCTTTAATGTGCCTTATTAAATACTCAGTTGCTTCTAATCAAAGTCACAAAGTTATTAAATCATTTCATTAGTTTCTATCAAAACCATGATTTTTTTAATGGAAGACCAACTTATCATTCATTCAACAAATGTATATTTAATATACACCATGTGTCAGGCATTACTAGGTGCTGAAAGTTACAAAATTGAAGAAGATATGGTATCTGCTGTAAACAAGCTCACAGCAATTGAGTTGGGAAGATATATACACTAACCTAAAAGTCAAGTGTGTAGACTCCAGTGTCAGAAGGCCTTGGGAGAGACTTCTAACTCTCCTACTTACTAATTACATAACACTGAACAAGTTACTCAACAATAGTAGATCTCTATTTCATCATTAGTAAAATGAGGTTATGTAATATAGCATTGACCTCAGTATATTCTAATGATGATTAATGGCTCAATTATAGCCAACTTTAAATAGTACATAATAACTATTTAATAAGTTATAGCCATTACTATAGTTATTATAATTAATAAAAATTTTGTTAAGTCAGTGTTTATGATATTTCCTCTGACAGGCCATCTGTTATATATGATTGTCATGCATATGAGCCATCCAGATTGCCTTTAAGGAGGAGCTTTCTGACTTATCCATGGAGGATGTGATAAATAGACAGCCTCCAGCTGTCAGCAGCATCAGAGTCTCTAATAAGTGGAAGGAGCTGCTTTGCTAGGGTCACATCTCTCTCATAGAAGCCCATATCTGGAGACAAGGCAAAGTGGGGTTATAAAGGTCCAGTTATCTGAGTGCAGGTCAGATCAACTCTAATGAGCAATATCCACTCCAGCACTTGTCACTAGCTCTGCCCAGTTTGACTTCTTTCTCTTCCCCATCCTGCTTCCTCTCAGGTGTTGATCTCTAGTAGACATTCCACATTCCAAACTTTAACTCCATATCTTCCTCCAGAGAACACCACATAAGACAGTACTGGGTAGTAACTAAGAACATGAGCTTTGGAGCCATACTGCCTACCTTTGAATTTTGCCCTCTGGGTTCTTTCAGATGAGTCACTTAATGGCATGTTGTCTTGGTTTATTCATATGTAAAATGGAAATTACATTAATTCCTACCTCAGAGAGGTGTTGTGAAGATCAAATGAGTTAATCCATGTTGAATGCTTAGGAGAGTACCTGGCTTTTTCAACCATTTAGCAAATGCTAGTTATTATTTCTAACATTACCATATTCTAGGCCTTGTACTATACCCTGGGGACATGGAGAAAGATCAGGTATGGTGGCCCTTGCCCATGAGGAATTCTATTAAGTGTTACAATAGATGTGTCTGAACAAGAAAAACCTTCTGCGGCTGTGAAGAAGAATATGCTGTGAGAAAATTTATCATTGGGACAGAAAGTCCTCCAGAAGCTATAAAAAATGTGGAAAAAGCAAGTCAAGTACTACTTCATAAAGGAGATGACAGCCATGTGTGGCACAAAGAATGAGGGGAAGTTTGAAATGAGATTCAAGTCAGGCCATGATATCCAGGATACCACAGTAAACAATAGTAGACACTAGTCTATAGCCATGCCACACTGAATGTGCTCAATCTCATCTGATCTTGAAAGCTAAGCAGGGTCAGGCCTGGTTAGTACTTCGATGGGAGACCACCTAGGAATGCCAGGTGCTGTAGGCATAAAAAAGTAATTAATTAATTAAAATAAATAAATTAAATGAATAAATAAATAAATATATATGATAGACACTAATAATGTATATTGCTGTCCCCACAGTACATAATGGGTTTTCACTTCCATTCTCTTTCTATCAGCTTTTTTACTTCTACTTCCAGGCAATGTCCTTTAAAACCCCAACAATTATATTAACTGCAAGGTCAGATGAAGCCCTGACACCAAGTTTGCCCCACTGAAAGCAACATAAGAAAGTGTTAAGTCAAGTGGATTTCTGAGAATTTTACTCAGGAAATGCAAGTGATTCCACCTGAACTAGTCACAAGACTATGCATCCTGAACACTACACTGAGAAATTTCTTCCATTCACAAACTCTACAGTAGGGACAGCTAAAATTTAATGTATACGGTATTAGCCCCTCTGAGCTATTTTTTCTCATAAATTTTATTTATAACACAAATAAAAAGACAGGTTTTGTTACTTGTGCTTATAACCCATTCAAAAACTGCAAGTTGCTTTTTATACTTGATTACCACCTACTTGACATATGTATTTAAATAAAACCAGCAATGTGTGCATATTCTCCCAATATTCATGAAAAGTCATGGGAACTATAAATTACACTAACCATAAACTTGTTTAGGATTGACACAGTTACATAAAAACAAATGACATATTCAACATTTTTTTTTTTTTAGCAAACTTTCATTTAAAGAACTGAATGGTTGCAGAGGGTGGGAGGGAGGAGAAAGTATGAGGAAGGAAAAAATGTATTTTATCCCCACCACGACTTCCATAAAATAGAGAAAGCATTATTGCCACTTTACATCTGAGAAATAATGAGGTCCATAGATAACAGAGTAAGATAGATAAGCAATTACTAACAAAATTGTGACCCCCCCAAAAAGTACTCAGCTATGACAGCCATGCTATATAAGAGAATCCAAGCTCCGAAGCTCAAAATATCTAAGTTCAAATTGTAGATGTGCCACCCATTGTTTGTGAGACCCTGAGCATGTTTTGAACCTTTGTTTGCCTCAGTCACCTCAGCTATAAAATGGTAAGGAAAGTGCCACCTGTCTCTTAGACTTGTGAGAATTAAAAGAGGTAAAGGATGTAGTGGCAGTATAATAATTTAGTCCTACTTTTCTACTTCCTCATCGTATTCCATAGTCTTTTCTATCTGTAAGTGAAGGGTATCTTGGGTCATGATGTCAAATTCTGACCCCTCATCCCCCATTAATTGACTCACTACAGAGAAGAATGGCTGGCTGAGAATTAGATCCCAGTTCAACTAGCTCAGAATCCTAATTCTGCCTCCCTGACCATTCTGACACCACCCAGAAATCTTAACTTCCTTCACTACTAATATCTTCTTTTGGAAAAAGATTTCAACCCAGTCTGAATCAAAACTCAGATTCCTAGAATCTTGGCAGCGAAGGGAACTTCATAGACATCCAGTTCGGAACATTCCCAAGATGAGTTCTATAGCTCACTTGTTCCACAGGGTATTAACTAGTGCAATACCAGGAATTGTATGTCTCTCTTGGGACATCCAAGAGAGTTGTATATTAAATAAACTAAGAAGACCTGCAATAAAATCACACCCTTAGCTTTGTTTTCCACACCATTTCCAAGTACTAACTGTAATTCTCTTTTTGCAAAGGACCTAATAACATTTTGTGGGACCAGTGCATATGACATGCAGTTTTAGAAATGTAGCCTCAGTAGTAATAACTTGGGTATGCAGATGGCTTCTAATCCATGGAGACCCTTGCTAAAACCTTAAGCTCCAGAACCCAGGAGGTAAGAAGGTTTTGATCATTCTCTAGTCCAACCTTTCCATATTACCCATGGAGAGTATGTAGCTCAGAGATGGCAAGTGACTTCCCCAAAGTCAGCTCCTACGTAAGCTGATGGCAGAGATTAGACGTGAACCCAGTTTCCTGAGCCCCCAGGCCAATATTCTCTTTATAACCACAGAGCCCTTCTGTTTTCAGCTTAGGCCATGGATTGAATTAAGAGAGTTTGCCTAGTGCATCCATCCATTGATTCATCCATTTACAAATCCTCCTGTGTAAATGAACAAATAGAGAACAATGTGGTTATGATCTCAGAGAAGTATGTACGACAAAGTAAAAACAAAAATAGAGAAGTAAGAGAAATTCCCCAGAAGAGGTAGATTGTGGAAGGAAAATCAGGGACTTACCACGTGATTAAGATCTGGGGAGGAGGACTGAAGAGGACATCCTAGACAGATGACAGGCTGTGCATAGGACTTTAGACAGCACTAGGGAGCTTGAGAAGTTGCTAATGTGTCTCACTTGGTAACTGAGCACAGAGGGAGAAGCTTATGGAATTTCTAAACCTTGGGATCTGTCACTTCCTTTCCTATCCTTCTTTATTTATTAATTCATTCACCTGCTCATTCATTCAATGAATATTGGTTAGCATTTACTATGGGTTCTAGATATGTGGAATACATTACCAGGTGCTTTCAGTCACCCTGTCCCCAAACCTCTACTCATCCCCTCTTTACACAGGCACACATACATGTACACACACATACATGTACCCTCAACATTTTCTTGTTGCTGGCTTAATGAGCATAGTAGAGACAGTGACTGTCTTCAGTATAAGAGAGACTTTGATTAAAACGCCCCATGGCCTGTGAAAACTTTCCACTGGCTCTTAAAATTACTTTCCCTCCTGGCTCTAGGCAGTTCTCATGGTTCATAAGTCCCTACAGCTGTCTACTTTTCCCCAGGACCTTCCCAGAGTAATAACTGCCTTGCAGATGATTGCTGGTTTCCTGCTCCATGAATGTGAGAGAGTTCAGTCTCCATCCAGTGTGCCAACAGGATACTGCAGTATTCTAGTTCCTTTTCAGAAATGCAAAAATTTATCTTAGACCTCAGGCCTAATTTTTTAATAGATTGCCTACCTTTGAGATTTAAAGAAATGCCACCGACCTTGAGATGATATTCATTTTTCTCATGAGAAATTTCTTTTGAGGAGACATAGCTGTAAGTGCCAATGAAGCCCTGAGCTTGGTAATCAGAAAGAGTTTGATTGAGTTTAATTTTTGTATGAATTTTTTTACTTTTCTGAGATTCTATTAACTGTATAGTAAAATGGAGATGGTAGGCTCTATCCCCTAGGGTTATTACTACCATTAAATAAGACAGCCTGGGCAAAGCAGCTAATGTATACAGTAATCAGTGTTCAGTGATCTTAATAGATTCCCCTTAGTTTTAATCGTGATGTATGTACTTCTTGACAAATTATGAGATCTCAAGTCTCTAAAGACAGCCAAGGACAAAATTCTCTAAAAGAGAGCTTAATAATTATCTTCTTGACTATTTCCTTGAACTTGTAACTTATTAATGTACCTGAAAGCTAGATATTACATCTCTTTGTGGATCAAATTATAAATGCTATTTATCTATGAGAAATTCCACATTTAATTAATAATTTATTATGAAGTCAGAATTTTTTTTGGTCATCCATTTAAAAGTTTCACTTCTTACAAACAGCCATGTGTCCCTGCATTGGTAACTTAAGTACTTTGACTTTCAGTTTTTCTAACATCATGATTACAGATGTCATAAAAATATCATGAAGAGTAAATGAGATAAACATACATACAGCACAATTTTTCTCAATGTCATTTCCCCAGTAATTAAAAAATAAATAAAAGACCATTAAAACTCTCCCTGCCTACCATCAGTTAGTTAGTGTACAAGGAAAAAAAAATAAAAACAAACAAAAGAAAAGGAAAAAAAAGAAAAAAAACAAACTCAAAAAGTTAGCTGTAAAATAAAGAAACATTCATTATGAATTTTATTACTCCAACTACTGTAAACTGTGTAGGAATCTGAGCTGCAAAGTTACCCATTAAACTGTCTTCTCTTTCCTGTTTAAATAAGGCCTCTCTTGGGTCATGGCTGCATGAGCCTTCATGGATCTGCATCCAGGAAGGAAGACGTTTCTACGGTAACCATTGAGGCCTTCTCTGGAGGTTCTCTGGGAGAGGCCAGAGTCTGGTGCAAGTGACAAACCCCAGTTCCCTTGATAATGTACAGAAAGGTAGCGGCCATGATGTCCAGGCATGAGCAGAATGAGAGCATTCAGGTGTGAAATCTCTTTCAATTGGTCGTTTGTTTCCCCTGATGGAGAATTCACTTTGTGTGGCTCTTTTGAGAAATGGCTGATCTAGGCTCAGTGATATATAAATAATAAATGTTCAGAAGGAAAGATAATTTTGTGATTTGAGAAGGAAGGTTGTTGGCATCCCATAGTAATTTGGTTCCAGTTTTTAGAAGGTTTGAAACTGTAGGAGACGATAGAGAATAGCCCAATAGCCTCATTTATAAATTGGTCAACAGATTAAAAGAAGGAAGAAAAAATGATTGGTCAAAGTCACAGAGTGAAATGGTTTTTATGAAAACATATCCTAAGCTCTTGATGAATAAGGCTTACATTGTAAAACTGTGACTATCCCGATAGAATATGAGAAGCATTCAGATAGAGAGTTGAACAAGAAGCAATGGGGATATGAAACACAGAGATCAAACTTGAGCTGAGAATCTGAGAATGAGTAAAAGTTGCTCTCATTTATTTAGCATTACAATGTGCTAAACACTTTATGCATATTGTCTCATTTAATCTTCACAACAACTCATTTAGGTGGGTACCATTACTAGCTACTTTTTTAAAGAAGAACAGTGGGCTTTGAGAGGTTGGTCACTTTCCCACACAGCTAGTAGACAAGCAGAGTTAGGATTTGGCAGAGTTAGGATTCAAACCCAGGTCAGTCTAATTCCAAAACCCGTGCTCTTTATTGACTATTGGTATGGTTCCTTCTATAGATAAGCACAAGAGTCTGACATACAGGTAAATTAGAGTCACTGTTCTGGGCAGAAAAAAAAAATAGCACAAGCACAAGCAAAAGCACAGAGGTACATTGCATGCTGTCTCCGTCTGGTACCCAACAATTTTAGTAGCACTGCCAGTCTCCCATAGCCTTTTCTAAGGATAAGAAAACTTTAGCACAGCTTCTGAAACCTAAGAAACTGTTTCTAGCCATAGTGAGACAATTTGAGACCGACCCAATAATAAAAACCTTCATACAACTGGTGGCCTGGATGCAGCCCCTATATCCTTCATTGAAGTTGTAATAGTGAAATCTATTATGAACCATTCTCTCTTTTACAACTCACTTTTATAGCCATTGGGTTTCTGGCAGCTCTAATCATTTGGATCTCTTTCATTCTGGACTCTTGAAGTATAAAGTACTTATATCTCAGCTTCTTTCCATGGGGACACATTGATCCTTAGTACCTAGAGCCAAAGTTGTTCCAGTTCAGTAAAAAGACTTTCCTGGAAAATCCAGGGTTGATTTTGATGGAAAAATTTCCTGCCCATTAGGAGGCTACAACCAGTCTATGCCAAACAGAGTGAAAAATAAAGAAAGTTATTCAAATGGCAAGGCCAAACTGGCCACATTGGATAGGAACTATGCAGGTCATAATAACCAAAATTGAGGGCTTGCTCCACAGAAAGCACTTCATACATGGAGCATGTCTTAACCTCTTCACAATCGCTTTTTGCCATTGTGCAGATGAAGAAACAGTCTCAGAAAGGTTCAGTTGCTTGCCTATGATCATACAGAGAGCAAGCAGCCATGCCAGGATCTCTACCCAAAATTCAATGATTCCCAAACCTCTACTCTTTCCACATCATCCCTAAATCATCAATCCACGGTTGGTTGGAATTATAATTTTTGTGATTGTTTTGTCCTGAGTTCCACAGAAGCCCATTGGCTGTATTGTTTTCAAACTCCGGATTAGCAGAATTCAACTAAAGAAACAAAAATAGAGTTAATTTATCCTGGATCCAAATGTTGGGCTCCTCTTAGTTTTTTAGAACAGATATAAACATTGTTCCTCTGGATTGATTCTGTGCTGATACCACCTGGTTTCTGCTTATTTAATCATTTCACCCAGCTCAGTGACATTAAATTATAATTTGTTTCTGTTGAACATTTCCATGCTATGAAGTACTGATTAACAAAAAAATGAAATTTTTCTTTCATTTGGTCAACAAGTCTGCCCTGCTGCAGTGTCTCAGATGGCAGTCCTTCAAGGAATGAGACTCTATGGAATAAGCTCCAATAATTAGGAAATAATTGCATGATTCTAATGGAAGACTTTGTCAGCCATTATTCTGTTTATGGCCCACCAGCTATAAATTTGTCCAAACTAGAAAGTGCGGCATAATTTTCCAGTAATTATAATAAGCGTGAAATCAGTCAGTAGGCAAGGTGATAAATTTCTCCAAAGTGTCTCCTAATCTGTGTTATTTTCCACTGTGTCACAGACTTAGCCCAGGTCTTCATATTTCTGCTCCAGAACCATATAAACAAGCCTCCTAACCATTCATTTGTCTCTGTTCTGCTGCCAGGATGATCTTAAAAAATACCTGGCCATGTCAGCCCTGCTAATCACCTTTCTGTGGCTCCCTATTTGCTAGATAATAAAGTTGAACTTATGCAGTGGCATTCATAATTGGACTTCCGCATCTCCTTCTGACATCACATCACCACTCTCTCCCACCATACTATCAGTATTTATCCTGTTCTGCCATTATGGTAATGACACTTACTAACGAAGTTACCCTTCACAGAGTTCCCATTGGGTATCTGACTCTGCATACCACTTTTTCACAAATTCTCAGAAACCTTTTATGAAATAAATTATATATTAATATACTGAGAGTTAGAAAATCAAAGAAAATTCTCAGGATCACACAGCTGATCACTCAGGTAACAGAGCTGAGACCTAAATCCACCTGACTCCCAAACGCTTTCCATTCTGCCACATGACCATTCTGAAATACTGGCAGTTCTCTGAATGGGCCATGCTCTTTATACCTTACTGCCATCTTTGCAATTGCTCTTTCCTTTACTTCTAATACATCTTCCTTTTCTTTGACAGTTGGCTGATTACAATTCATCTCCTAAGATTTGGTTCTAATAACACCTTGAGGTGAAATTCTAAATAATTGCCGATGGAAAGATAGAGAAAGAAATAGAACCAGACTGGGAGTCAGAAAACTGGCTGAGCTCCTGCACTTCTCTCACTTAAGCCTCCTTGTCTATAAAATGGGGATAATAATCCACATCCCGCCTACCACCTGGAGTTTCGGGGAGGATCAAATGGGATTTTATATTTGAAATCACTTTGCAAATTATAAAGCCCCATGTAAATATAAGTTATTATTAATTGTTATATTAATTAAATAATTAAATCCTGGCAATAATAATGAATCTTAGAAATTACTGTTAATGACTATTAATCAAAATGCGTGTTGATGGTAATTATGTTAATTAAAAGTCTCAATAATAATAATAATAATTAGCAATGATACTGAGAAGTGGCCTATCAGGTGTGGAGTAGCATGAAACTGAGGAGTAAACATCACAAGTGAGAGTTGGCAAAAGCCCAGAGAACCAGGCTAATGAGCAAGACAAACAGATCGGCCTTACTCTTCCTGGATGAATGTTCTGCTGTGCTCAGGTGAAAGGGACCGATAAATACCAAAAGTACCTATTATTACATAAATATCTGAGTTGCAATATTCATGTAGATGCATATGTATGTGTATATCTCTGTGTCATAATACTTTCATATTACGCTTTATCATATTGAACTTCTCATAGTTCCATGACTATGCCATTCCCTAATGCCACCGACTGATCACATTGCCCAGGATTCCTGACAAACCCCAGATCCTTCATGCCCTGGTTCATGTAAATTGCCTTCAATAAAATCCTCCTGGATTTTTCCTGGAGGACTAGGGATCTCTTTCCTTAGTGCTCCCTTTACATCTCTAGGCCTCCACTCTGAAACTTACTATCTCAGTTCCACTACTCACAAACTGTGTTTCTTTAAGAAGTTATTTAAAACATTTTTACACTTCAGTTCCGCATCTATAAAATAAGGATACTAGCAGTATGGATATTATAGGATTTTTTTGAGAATTAAATAATGTGTAATTCTTTTAAAATAGTATGAGATATATAGCACTCAATTAATTATATTATTTTTGTTATTGTAAATATTTGTTTCTTTATCTATTGCTCTGACAGATTGTAAACTTCTTTTTTTGTCCTTGTCACATAATAAATGCTCCTTTCATTGTTGTTATTAAAATGGAAGTTGAGGATGTTCTTAAGGAAACTGTGGACAAGAGTAAAGAAAGTAGGGGTGAAAAAATCATTAACCGCAAAATCAGATTTGGTTTAAATCTTAGCTCTTCTGCTTGCTTAGACCTTGGCTTCGTTCAAGTCTCTTCCCCTTCCTAGGACTCAGTTTCCACATCTTGGAAATGGAAATAATAACTCTTCACCTACTTCTCCACAAGCTCCACAGAAGGTTGGAGGACACAGATAGGAACCTACTTTCTAAACTGAAAGACACTAATCAAATATAAGATATTTTTTATCATTATCAGAACCATCTGGAAGTTGTTTAGACTTACAAATTATTAGAATCAGTCAAAATCTACTTGAATTACACAAAAAGCAGTTGTTATACTTGGGTCTTTTTAAAACCCTTATAAACTCTATGCATATTGCAAGTCTTTTTTTCACATTCACCCTAATTTGTGAATTTTCAAGTTTCTTTTTCTAAAGACTGAGTAACAATACAGCTAAGAGCAAAACTTCACTAAAGATCTGCAGTTTCTATTTCCCTCGAGGGAGTTTCTAGAGCCCTAGCTAATAGCCAAGTTATTAAATGCAGCTCAATTCACAGAGGTGTCAGGAAGCTCCACCTCAGAGGTTACTTTAGGATAATAAGAACTTTAAGATGACCAGTAAATTTGGAAAACAGAAAGAACTACAGAGATAGCAAGAACACTGGAATAGAAGTCAGAAATTCTAAATTCTAATCTAGTTCTACAGCCTTCTAGTTTAGACATCTTCGCTATCTGAGTTTTAGTAGTCTTGATAAAATGTGGATGACTCCTTCATTTCATTAGCCTTTGCCATATAATAAATAATCCACACTTTAGTAACAAAATATCAAGAGTTTGTTTCTCATAATTCTGTGGATTGGTTAGGCAGTTCTGTTCATCTTGTCTGGGTCTACTCATGGAGCAGCATTCAGCTCGTGAGTCAGTTGAAACTTGGGCCCAGCTGACACAACTAGGGTTCTGAGCTTCTTTTTTAGTACAAGGTCTTTCATACTTTCATACTTTCATACGGAGCTAGACTGTGTCTCTTCATATGGCATGATGTTCTAAGAGGCATAGCCTCACATAGTGTCACTTCTTCCATATTCTACTGGTCAAAGCAAGTTACATGATCAGCCATTATCTAAGTAAAAAAAATTCAACAGAATCTACAAAAACAATCTACTAGAACAGAGTGAGTATAGCAAAACTGTAGGATACAATATTAATACAAAGATCAATTATATTTTTATATATTAACAATGGACTATCTGAAATTAAAAATTTAAAAATATATTACTTCTAATAGCATTAAAAATATAAAATATTTAGAAAAATAAAAACATGAAATATCATTAAAATATAAAAATGCTGTGACCATTTAGACACTGACAACTGCAAAACATTGATGAGAAGTATTTAAAAGTACTTTAATAAATGGAGAGACTACTATTAGACAATTCAACATTGAGATATTAATTCTCAAAATTGATGGATAAATTTACAGCTATTCCAATCACAATCCCAGCAGAATTTTTTAAATAGAATCTTTTAAAAGAACAAAGTTAGATGACTTCCCTATCTGATTTCAAGACATATTATAAATTCGCATTAATTGAAATACTGATATTGGCACAAAGATAAACAAATAGGTCAATGGTACAAAATAAAGTTCAAAGGTATAAGGACATAGACACACATACACATGCACACATACACACAATTTTCAACAAATGTGCAAAGACTATTCAATTGAGAAAGCTAGTATCTTTCAACAAATGGTGCTGGAATTGGGTATGCTGTGCAAAAGACAAAACAATCAAAACGGTAAATCCATACTTTGTACCATAAAGAAGAATTAACTTTAAATGGATCATAGAAGTAAATGATGTAAAATCTTAAACTATATAAAATTTCTAGAAGAAACCATAGGAGATGACATTTGTGACCTTAGGTCAGGGAAAGATTCCTTGGACCCAACACTAGCATAATCTATAGAACAAAGTAGACTCCTGACTGTAGGAGTCGCTCTGCTGGTGAAGTAATTACCAGGTGGTTGGTCACTAGGGTCCTGGAGAAAAAAACAGAGACTTTAATGAAAATTACTATGTAAAATTATAACAGGTCTCTGAAGAAAACTAAATTCATATGGGTTTTCTGTTATTCCTCAGAGGCAGAAAGGTCATATCTGAAAAAAACAGTTCCTTTTTAGTTCCCATTTTTAGATTGAAATCCAAAACGTGGTTTTTCTTTTCTTTTGTTGTTTGGTTTGGAGCTTTTTCTTTCTTTCTTCCTTTCTTTTTAGCATTTACCACCACCAATCTTCCATCTCCCCTTTAGAGTTCTTTAGAAAACTCTGCCTTTTTAGAATTGAGGAACTACTTTCAGGCTTTAAAAACTTCCTCTTACCTCCAATATCCCTGTTTACTAATTTTACATAACCAATTGTGCAACCACAGACAAACTATTGAGTTTCTTTAGGTCTCAGTTTATAACAAAGCAGTGGGGGACCTGATCTCTAAACATTTCAGCTCTGATCCTCCTTATTCTCTGATTTTCCAGAAGAATGATTCTGCAGTATAAGAGCATAAACAAGAATTAATTAACCAAGTACCTCTACAGTTCTGTTAGGCACACACACACACACACACACACACACACACACACACACACACACACAAGAAATTTCCCCCTTTATTCCCAGATTGTATTCAAGAATAAAAATGACCACTGTTTTTGCACAGATCAATGATTCAATTAAATATAAGACACAGTGGAATGAAGCCACATTGGACTTAGATTTTAGAGTGTTTGTTAAACAACCAATCACATTTGCTCTTAGCTCCTAGACTTACAGGGTGGTAAGAATTTTGGTAGGTGAAGAATGAAGAAAATGGGCAAGCAAATGTCTCTTCTTTAGTTCTTGATCTCTTATCTGAGAAATAGTATCTCAACTGGTTGCAAAATTTCTGGTCTCCAATTTTTTTTAGGCTAAAAGTTAGGCTACAAAGTCAGATATATCATATCATTCAATGTATCCAAAATGCATTGAGCTCCCTACTGAAGAAAAACTAAATTCTCCAGCATGGAATTGTCCAACTCCCACCCCCTGTCATGATCTGGCTTTCAGCCATCTGTCAATATTAGCATCACATTAAGCCTGCTCATTTACTTTATGATGCAGTCACGATGGTCTCTTCTCCACTAACTAGACACATCCTATTTTCTGCTTTCATGCTGTATCCTTCCCCTCCTTCTCCCTTTGTTAAAGTTCTTATTTGATTCAAATGTAGCTCAGAAGACATCTTCTCTGTGGAAGCATCTATGGTAAGGCACCCTTCCTCCTCTGAAAGAATCTCTCCTTCCTTCTGCTTCCACTCTACATGCTTAGATTTCCTTTCTGTGAGTGTCAGTCATTCTGCTTAATATCACACTGCCCACATTATCTTCCAGCAACTTGCAAGCTTTTACAGGTCAGAAGCAGCTCTGAAACTGCCCCTGACATAAGTGCTCAGTAAAGCGTGGCTGGACTAAATGTCCTCCTACATCCACACAGGAGATCTATTTCTATTGTTCCTCCCTTCCTGTGGTGGGCCACTAGGAAAACATTAAGATATTGTCCTCTTGAAAACTAGACTTCAATCTCTTCTTCAATTCTAATCACTTACTTATTCATCAAATATTTATTGAACACCTATCATATTTAAGACCTTTTTCTAGGCACTAGGGACACAGAAAAAAATCTCTGCCCTTATGTGGCTTATCGTAAAGTAAGCAGGAGACAAAAAATAAGTAAGTTAGTATAATATAAAGTACATGAAGTGATAAAAAAAATACCATAAAAAACTTAAAGCACAAAGAGAAAAGAGAATATAGTGTATACTGGAGGGTAAGGTGATATTTTAAGGAGTATTTCTACAAGGTCTGTATTAGAAGTTCTTTGCAGAGCAAAGACTCAAAGGAAATAAGAGAGTAAGTAGGAAGATACCAGGGTGTTAAGCACTCCAGGCAGATGTTACAGGGAAGAGAAAAAAAAGTCAGGAGTGATATTCCTTATGGCTCACTTGCCCTGATTCCATTTTTACCTACACCCCAGTTCCATCGAGAAATTATGTTTGCTCCTCAGAGAAGCCATGCTCTTTCACCTCCAGAGTTTAGCCCATGTTATTTTCTCTTCCTGGATTACCCTTCATCTCTCATCTTAAACTATCTAATTTCTACTCATTTCTTAGATCTCAGCTACATGATAAATGCCTCTCAAGGTTCCCCTGATAACAAGCCCCCATCTTCACCACTGCCACCACGTTTGAATTGGGGCCATTTATGCAATATCCCATAGCTCTCTGTACTTCCTTCACCACAGTCTTTTTCGCACTATATTGTAATTGCCACTTTACATGACTATCTTCCCAACTAGACTGCCAGGACCATATTTATCCATTTAAAGGATCAATAAGTGTTGAATAAATTCTCATATGAATTCAATCTAAAGGTTTGGTGGAAATACCGAAAACAAGCACTAAAAATTGGCAGGGGCCAAATTCTCCTTGGAAATGTAACAGCCCTAAGGATGTCACACCTAACCCCAGCCTGGTTTTGTCCTACCACCATTAATGGACATGTGTCTCACATTGGCCCTGGTGCCTGTGATATGATTCATACTGAAAGCACATCTTAAACCCTCATCTTTACAGTTCTTTTCTGAGAAAATTACCCAATCTGGCAGGCCTTCTGGCCCCAAGCTTCACAATGAGCCAGGCCAGATGGGATAGGGGAATAAACTCCACCATCAAACTGTCCAACGCCTGAAAAATTCTGGCTTTGGAATGATACAGGTCCTCTCTTGTGCATTGCCTAGAATTGGAGAAAGGTGTTTTCCAGGCCAAGGCATGAGGTTCCTGGCTGAGGCTCCCAAGCCAGCTCTGTCTCCACAGCAGAGCTCCCTGCCAGGTGGAGTGTCACAGCTGTGGAATCAGAGAAGTTGTGCAAGAGTAAGTTTTCCAACTCAGCAAAAGAACAAGTGTTGGAGAGAGACCTCGGGAAGAGTCCAAAGCAAAGCCAATAATCATGAAGTAAAGTCCACGTGGCAAGAACTAAAGTTCTTAGCAATTGAAAGATCTAAAGAGAAGTAGATAAGCAGAAATTTAAGAGGAAAAATGAGTGTGATCAGGAACACACAAGGAATTCCAATGTTTGTCATTCAATGAGTCAAGTTGTATATTAGTTTATTAACCAAGCATTTATGGAGACTTTGTACCTAACATAGCTCTCTTGATCTGCACAACTATCCTAGTTTCTATTACTACTGCTATTTTAGATATGAAAAAATTGAATTTCAAGGATGTTCACAAGTGATCAAGGCCAGCTTTATGCCCAGGACCTGTCTGATCTAAAGCTCTTCTTCTTGACTGGAGCTTACCCCAAACCACATTCCAGGTTAAGCAACCCTGAGCAACATCACTCTGTCTTTTCTCATCTATAAAATAAGAATGCTTTAACCAATGAGATAATCTAAATGAAATAATTTCATCAACCATAAAACATTTTGCAAATTTGAGTTACATGCATTTGTTTATTTGCTTGCTCATTTGTTTATATGCCATTTCATTCCACAATGAGGCCTACTTGAGGCCACACACAGTAAAATAACACTGTACAATAATCTGAATACCAGTGCAGATGTACAGATAAATTTCTCTGCTTAATAAATCTTCATGGAGGAAGACTCTGCAAGTACAAACAAAACCTAAAGGCTCAAATCTCACATTTAGAATATCTTTCACTCAACTTACTAAACTTCTGCATTGAGCCAAACCTGAGTGTAGTATACATAAGTAATGAATAAACAGGTTTTGTCCTCAGGTACCTCAGAGTCTAGAAGAGTCTAGATTAATAAACAGACCACTTGAAGAATGTGCTCAGTTCTGTAAGGAACTAAAACACAGCAAGTTGCAAGTTTGGGGACTGTGGCAGAAGGGACCTAAACTCAAGAAAGTACTCCTGGAGACAGAAACTTCTGAGCCGCTTTCTGAAAAACAACTAGAGTCAACCAGGCAAAGCCTGGGGGTGAACAAGGAGCAGGGCATTCACACCCAGGTGGAGAGGATGTGTGAGTTGGCAGTGGTGTGGAAATGCAAACAACTTGCCTGGCTGAAGCCTAAAGTTGTAGTGGAGAGTAGGACATGTATGGTGAAGCTATCAGAGCTAAAATAACTTCCCTGGCTCTGTTCCTGAACGTCCTCATTCCAGACAGTGAAACATTATGGAGTCTTCTAGAGCCTTCAAGAGCCTTCAACCTCAGTCAGATCCATTAGTTTTTCTGGTTGCTCCTATATGGGTAAACCAGGCCTTAAAAACCCCTTACTTACACTGCAACTCACTCCACGTTTAAGGCAAATGCCTAATGGCTCAGGCCTTAAGTCAGACTGTCCCACTTTCAAAGCTTGGCATGGCCATTTACTTTATATGTTAATTGGGCAAATAATTTATCTTCTTGAGCCTGTTTTTTTTTATCTCTAAAGAGGTGACAATAACAGTATCTACCACGTGACGTTTGTGTGAGAATTAAATGAGATAATACATAAAAAGGACTTAGAACAATGCCTGCATAGAGCAATTATTTAATAAGTTAAATATTTATAATCAGTATTATGATAATTACCTGAAGCATCAACTTCTACAATTCTAACCACTTTATTTTTAATTTTAATTATTTCTATTGACTGGCGAAATACACACAAAGAATTAAAATGAGAAGAAATATACATAAGAATCATTGATTAATATGGGAGAAAGAACACAAAAATCCAGACCATAAAGCCTCATGTGGCTGCTTGGTATAGTTTCAAGTTTGACATCCAGTTTTCTGGCAGCCAAAGCTAAAAGGAGAACCAATCCATAATTACTTTCCCAGGACAGAATTTCTAAAAGAATTTCTTTCACAAGCTTCACATAGGAGGTACTACGTGACATAGTGAACAATATTTGCAGTGGTGCCTAGATTATTTTGCTCAGCTTTCATAACAAACTTGACTGCATGGCTTAAAAAATAGAAATTTATTTTCTAATAGTTCTGGAGACTAGAAATCTGAGATCAAGGAACCTGCAGTGTTGTTTGTCTGAGGCCTATCTCCTTGGTTTGTAGATGGCCTTCTTCTCCCTGTGTCTTCACATGGTCTTGCCTCTGTGTGTCTGTGTTCTAATCTCTTTGTATAAGGACACCAATCATGTCTGATTAGAGACCACCCTGATGACCTCACTTTACCTCAATTACCTCTGTAGAGGCCCTATCTCCAAACACAGTCACATTCTGAGGTACTGAGGCCTAGGACTTCAACATGTGAATTTGTGGGGCATGATTCATCCATAACAGTCTCTGCAGCAAAGGCAGTAAGAACATAACTCAACTTGCTTCTGCAAAGCACCTTGACAGTATAGCCCATTGACCTCCTGATGGCTCAGCTTGATTCCAAAAGAGAAGCCAGAGCATCCAGAGAGGGGAATGGTCTGTTTCCATGCTAAAGATCCTTTGGGAAGACCATATCCCTCAGCCAGTGTTGGGAGGCAAAGGTGTGTGAATGGGAGAGAAGAAAACACTACTTCCCACTATGGGCCTGGAGTGCATTCAGTCTTGGACATTATTAAGGCTTTAAAGGCAAATATTATTTTTAAGCATGTTGCTGTAGCAGTGGTGTATGGTGAAGACAAAACAGGGGAAACAGTTAAGAAAGAATTGCAGGTATCTAGGTCAAGGATGTAGCTCTAAATGGGACCATGTCAGTGGAGACAGATGCCAGGAGATGGGTCTGCCTCATCCAATTTTTTTCATGGATACAGTACAGGTCTCCACTGTGTTAACAGTTGGAGAGAGGTGGTGAGAATGATGAATGGGGCAGGCTCAGAGAAGAGGATGAGAGTTCTTGGTCAGTAAGAATCTGGGTTAAAGCCTAGGGAAAAAGAGAGCCAATCTGCACTGCTCCTGTCTTGCTATGTGGCCCTGCCTTCCTATAAAAGAAGAGTGGCACTGATTGAGTATCTCTTTCAGACAGTGTTAATTTTTGTTTTTATATTTCTATATTTTGTCATGTGATTCTCAAATAGCCCTACTAGTTAGATGTACTATCCTGTACTTAGGGATAAGGAAACTAAGGATTAGAGGGATAAACTGAGTTATTTAAGATCACATGGTAAGTGATGAAGCCAGAATTTAAAGCAGAGTCTGACGACTTTTTACCTGTGACCTTAACTAATAGGCAGTGTCCCATTCACCTTTCTGCAGTTCTTTATGAACAACAGATTTCAGAGGTATTACTGCTTTTGCAACAAGTAATACCAGTGTCAATTATCATTACAGAAATGTTTATGACAATATGCCTTTCTATTGACAAAAGAAAACCCTCCGATATATTTTCAGCTCAATTAGCAGTTACTAACACAAAGATGTTCTTGCCTCTTTAATGACTACAATTTTCTGAAATTATTTTCCTGAATGGAAGCACCAGAGTCCTTAGCCTAAATGAATTTTCAGGGACAGAATTAACATGAAAAAGTAACTAAGTCATGGGTAACACAAGCCTTCACTACCTCACAAACTCTTTTTCCTGGTCCTTTAATTGGCCTTTAAAAAGGAAAATCTAACCAGTGAGGAATAATTTAGTGTCCTACAAGCACCCATGATGGGCAACTTCATAATGTCTTAGAGAAAAATTTTACAAATGAAAAGAGAGGCCTAGACTACTGGTTGTGTGATCCCTCCACAGAATTCTTATTCCTAGAGAAAAATGTCCATCATTTTCAGCCCTCAAGAAACTAGCATCCCTCCCAATTTATAAGGTCCACTAAAGCAACAGCACCCATTGGCTGTCCTTCATGTGAAACAAGAAGACAGAGGTGGGCCTGGAATAGGCAACTTCACTCCTTCAACACACATTTACTGAACCCCAGCTTTGGTGGCACAGTGCTGGGAGGATTAAGGACCTCAGAAATAGGCTAGACCTGGTTTGAATCCCATCTCTGCCATTTAGTATCTCTATGACCTTGAGTGAGTCATTTTACCTCTCTGAACCTCAAGTCCTCATCAAAAAACAAAAATAACAAGGCCTACTGGCTCATGTCAGGACTAATTAGATTTGCTGAAGTGAAGCAAACCTGTAGGCCAGCATGCAAGGGCAGAAATAATTACAATTAAATAGATTTAGGTTCAAGTTTCTACTACTTGCAAGCTCCAAGACCTTGAGATCTCACTTAACTCCTTTGACCCTTTGTTGCTTCACTATAAAATGGGCTAATAATACCTGCCTTATAAGGTTGTTATGGGAATTAGAAATACTTTTGCAAAGCATTTGAAACATAGTAAGTGCTCAAAAAGTAATGAGTCTTATTATTTACCAGATGCCATACTAGTCACTGGGGATTCCAAGAGGAAAACTCAGTGATTCTTCCTACTATTGGTGCTCATTAGTTATTTCATATTTTTATGTATTCATTTCCTTATCCATAAAGTATGGAGCTTTCCCTTTTCTGGCTTATTTATGGAACTAATGATAAAATTAATAACACAACAACATTAATTATGGTACCTAACACTTATTGAGTAATGGCAATATGACCAGGCGTATTATCAAATGTATTATTTGTATTATTTCATTTAATCTTTGTGGTAGGGAGAATAGTGGCCTCTAAAGTTGTCCATTTCCTGATTTCTAGAACCTGTAACTATTATCCTATATGGCAAAAGGGGCTTTGCAGATGTGACTAAGTTAAGGATTTTGAGATAGAGAGATTATTCTGGGTTATCTGGGTAGGCTCAGTCTAATCACATACAACCTTAAAAGCAGAGGACTTTCTCTAGCCAGAGGCAAAAGAAATGAGGCAAAAAGTGAAGGTTTGAAGTGTGAGAAATACTCAACATGTTGCTGGTTTTGAAACTGAAGGAAGAGGGTGGGGACATGACCCAAAGAATGCAAGTGGCTTCTAGAAGCTGAAAGCAACTCCTGGCCAATGGTCAGAAAGGAGACAGTAACCTCAGTCCTACAACCACAAGGAACTGAATTCTGTCAGCAATTTAGAAGAACTTAAAAGTAGATTTAATTTCTTGGGCCTCCATAAAGGAACACAGCATTCCTAACACATTGATGTCAGCCTTGTGAAGCCGGGATTAGAGTACCAGCTGTGTCACGCTCTGCCCAGACTTTTGACCTAAAGAACTGTGAAATAATAAATGGTGCTATTGTTTATGGTGTTAAGTCTGTGTTATTACAGCAGCAATAGAAAATAGCCTTGTGAAAAAAGTCATGGTAATTTTCATTTTGCTGATGAGAATCTGAAGCAAAGAATGGTTAAGCTCACCCAAGATCGTACAACTAAGTGGCAGAGCTACTTGATCCAGTCTGATTCAAGTGCCTTTCTTCTAGAAAACAGTCCCTGGTGTAGTAGATACTCAATAAATATTTATGAAATAAAGATAGCAGGATAGATGAGTGAATGAAGGAAAATACAGAATATGAAAATGCTAAAGACATAGAATTGTCACTTTTGTTACATTAAACAGATCCAAATTTGCTATTTAAGTGGGTCTAAATCTGAATAAGAGGCATTTGAGGAAAGAGCACTGGGCTGGAGTCAGGCCTGTATTCTGTTCCTGGTTTTGCAATTTATTTTCTGTGTGAGACTTAGACTAATATCTGCACTGCTCTGAGCATCAGTTTTCTTATCTGTAAAATGAACATGATAAACACAGTACAGTCTACTCCTCACAGGCACCATAGGGATGCTTATAGGGATGGGGAGATATAAAAGTAGCTTATAAACAGTGTTTTACAATCCAGTTTTCATTTCTTTCATTTGGTCATTAAGCACTGACTGAGTGCTTACCCTTTAGCAGGTCATGTGAGAGGCACTGGGGGTACAGCAATGAGTGAGACAGGGAGCCTGTTCTAAAGTACACAAGCCTTGCCATGGCAACAATGCAAAATCATATCGTTGAAGAACTAGATGAGATGTGTTCAAGGTCAAATAGGCTCAAAAAATAGTGTGATCAACCCTACACAATTACATAACGTATGTGTGTTGGGTGGGTAGGTGGGGGTCCAGAAAGGCTTCCCAGTACAGGGTACATTAGAGCCACTACTCAAATGAAAAAAAAAGTAAGAGTTGGCCAGATGTATGTGGGACGGGAAGACCTTTCAGTCAAAAGAAATAGACTATCAAACTCAACTTTACCCAGTTCAGAAAACCACTAATAGCTGTGTGTAGTCATTGAGCATGGCCACACGTATCCTCTCCTCCTCTCCATTTCAGCATGTGTTAGGAAAGCACTATCCTGCCTCTTTAAAGGTTGGCGGGGCCTGTGACTGGCTTTGGCCAGTGAAATGTGAGTAGAAGTAACTGCTATCATTTCTGCGAGCCACATATATAATTTTAAATTTCTAGTAGCCACATTTTGTTTTAAAAAAATAAATTTACAGATGCAATAAATTTACAGATGAGAGAAAGAAATGAAATTAATTTTAATAGTATATTAAATATTTCAACTTGATATATTCAAAGTAGTTATTTTACCATATAATTGATATAAAAGTATTAATGAGTTGTTTTATTTATTTATTTATTTATTTATTTATTTATTTATTTTTTGGTAGTAAGTCTGACAGCACACTTCAGTTTGGACTAGGCCCTTTTCAATTGCTGAGTAGACACAGTGGCTGGTAGATACTGTGTTGGAAGTAGCTGGTAGCTATATGGTAGAGACTTCATGACCCTTGGCCAGTGAGTGAGAAACAAGGCAGAGGCCCGGCCCAGCCAGCACTCAGTGAACACATAGCTAATCAAGACATGAGCCACTGTTTCTGTAAGTCACAGAGATTTAGTTTGTTACTGACAACAACTGTAGAACTCCTAATTGTTACAAGCTTCTTATTGCTAAGATGTGAAAAAGAAGGAGATTGGAAAGAAGCAGAAGTTAGTTATTGAAAGGTTTATGAGATAATCAGGCACTTGGATTTTATCCTGAAGGAAAGTTAATGAATCTTATGACACCATACTGGGAACAGGGAAAGTAAACAGGGGCTGGTGCAACTTCTAGGCAACAAAGCCTGGTACAGGGACCAAGGAAAGCTCAAACAGAAACACAGACATGCAGTTCCCCATGGACCAGCATATGGAACGGTTTGTTTGACTCCATATAAAAGAGAAGTTTTGTGGCCCAGCCATTGAGGGAACTACCAGCCTGGCCTCCTGCAATCTATTGTGGCTTCAGTTTCATCTTGTAGCTATTGGCTGTGAGGAATTATCCCACAGACCAATCATGGTCAAAGGCTTTGCCCTGATAAAGAATTTTGGATTTGTATCAAGGTCATATTCCTCTTATATTTTCTTCCAGCCCAGGCCAAACTTCAAAACCTCTAGCTTTTCAAAGCACTCCAGCTGGATCAGAGATTTTATCCTCCTGTATTTTTTCCCCACAAATGATAAGTCATAAAGAAGAGAGAAAGAAGGGGGAAAAACCCAGCAATTGTTTGAATAATTTTGCACCATCCACAGAGAGATGATCCAGGACTGGGTGTATAAGAAAGTCTATGCAAAAAGATTGGTGTTGATTTGAAGTTACCACATCAAAAGCCATTCTGTGGATATGAACGATTGTATTTTGGAAATTCCAATTATTTATCTTCTTAAGCCTGGGACTGGAGGGAAAATACTTTGAGCTTGTTTTACTGTAAAGGACTCTATAGGAAACGTTTTGGTAAAATGAGGGTGATAGCTATGAGAGAGATTTGTTTAAAAATTACTTTGAGCCTTTTCTCTGAGATTTTTGTACAGAGTAGTGATTTTCATATTATTTAATCAGCCTTGGACATTACAGTGATGTGGAGGCTGAGCCCTTACACAGGCACGTAGGCATCAGGAATTATTGGTTCACTTATATGAAATGAAGCAGAACTCAGATCGAGCCTAGTTCTACCACTTACTTGCTAGGTGATGTTGGGCAAATCCAATAATTTTCTGAGCTTTGTTTTCCTCATCTGTAAATTGAGCTCATAATCCCTACCACCCAGAGTGATTATGAGGAATGAATGGGAGAACTGGCATGTTAACTGATGTTGCAAAAATCTTTATCTGAGTCAAGAAGTACATGGACTCTCAGGCAACAGACTTAGGATAAAAGTCTAACTCTGGCATCTCCTGATCATGTGGTCTTGGATAACTCACATATAACATTTGTCTATATTCTATAAAATTGGATTACAGTACCTTCTCCTATTAAACGACATAATGTCTTTGACATTTAATTTTGTCTTTATCCTCTAGAAAGCATCTGAGGCAAGGATTAAAGTGCTGGTACTTCATTTTAGAGGTGAAAGCCATTTGAGGCCAATGTGAGGAAGAAAAGTAGAAGAAAGAAAAAGAAATACGTCAACTAATATGATGTGTATTTTGCTTGGAGGCCATGCTTTAGGATGAGCTGCCAAGAGATGTTCATCCTGCAAAGGCATGCTAATTCTTTCAGCTAATATGACTTTCCAAAAGGAAAGCAAACCCTGCAATTCAGCACCCCACAGAAGAGAAAAAAGAGACATATATTTGCTTTGCTCATCCTGGTCCATATCAACGGTAAAGTTTTACCCCATGGTAAGCTAACTCCCCACACCTCTGGGTGTATCACTTGACCCTTTAATAGCTGATCAGAAAGCCTTTTCTCTATCTCACTGGAGAAGTGCCTCCATGTGGTCCAGTTTGGCCTGTGCTCCATGTGGGCCAGGCTGGCCTTGGCATCATGATCCCAGACAGCTCAGGGAGCTGTCACCACAGTGACACCAGAACATCCCAGCTCCTTCATGCTGTGTTCTACCCAAGTGCAGGGGAGACAATGGAATCAATAGCACAGCCCAGGAGTGAGATTCTAATATTTGAAAGATACTATGAAAACTTAAATGTGACCTGTTCATTTTAGAAATGAGGAATTCGAGGCCCAGAGAAGGAAACTTCTCTAAGTTACATAGCTGCCACTGACAAAGTCTCCTAGACCTATGCTCCTCAAACTCTGTTCCTAGTCTCCTTGCTAATCCTGTTTAAAAGAAGATTTTGATCTAGTACATGTGAGCTGAAACAGAGATGGGAGTCTGTAGACCATGTTTTGTATAGCAAGGCTTTAAGCCATCACAATCACCTTGGAAATATACACTAACCACCACATAAATGAGGCTTCTCAGCACACTTTTTTCTTTCTTCTATCACCTTACATCAGAACCGTTTCCTTTGTCCACCACTTACAACTGATTCTATCCCACTACTTAACTTTTACTGAGTTTGCCTGTTTTTTTTTTTTTTTCTCATTGCTCTCTTTTCTGTCTTTGCCTTAACAAGAAGGATTAAAGCTTCATTCTTCTTTCTTGGCTAAGTTTTCGCCCACCCTGCACAGTCCTGCTATCACTTCAGCTATGCTGCCTGAAATTGTTGGTAGTAAATACTCTCCCTCTACCACTGTAGCCCAGGATCCTCCAACCCCACCCCTTGTGATTAGTGCCTCCAATGAGCTCCATCAGCTTCTTCTGTGTGAAAGGCAAACTGTGGCAAGCCCAAGTCTTTTAAGCACTTCCCACTATCCCACCCAGCATTAATTCTAACATCTAATAAGGTTGAAAAGGATTGGGGGGGCAGAAGAATATTTTTGTGCTGGAATATGGGCCAAAAGTCAAACAGGAAAACTCTAGTTTCAAAAAAATTACAACCAAATATACTGTCTTTCCTACATATGAATTAAATTGTGCTTCAGAGTTACTGGTTTGCTGAATGAAGGACTATAAGCAGACCTGAAAGTATTTATTAAATGTCTATTCCATTCAATAGTATAGCATAAAGAACAAAATAGGCTAGAGTTAGTTAGTGAAGGAGAAACTTGAGTCACTGAAGGAGAAATAAGTAGTGCACTGGAATACCTTGGATATTAGATTTCCCAAGCTCTTTTTTTACTATGACCTAAAGCATGTGGCTTCATAGAAGCTGAGTTTCTTTATGGTTAAGAGCAGGGCCTCTGCAGCCAACTGCATACATTCAAAGTCCAGCTCTATTTGTGTGATCCTGAGCAAGTTATTAAGTTTCTTGAGTCCTTGGTTTCCTCAATTGTAATATAGGAATAATAACAGTACTTGATCTCATAGGGTTGGTGTAAAGATTTAATGAGTTAATTGTTTAAACGTAGGCCATTTAAATTTTCACACCATATAATAAGCACCAAAAAAATGTTAGCCAGCATTATATAAGCTGAAACTCCACCCCTTTGACTCCTACTCAAAAAACTTTATTGGAAGGCAAGTGAGAGTGAAAAAAGAAAACAAGTCTTAATAAACTCTAGAAGATTGGAATCTTATCAAGCATCTTTCCAACCACAGAGGAATATATTATGGTATAGCAAATAAGTACTTATGCTAATTTTATCAGGAAAAAAGATATACAAGTATAAATTCTATAGTTAAATTAAACTTTATTTACTATATTTGGATTGTAAATGATTAGTTTGAACCTATGTGCTCATATTAAGACTCAATAGGAAAAAAAATTAATAACCTCAACATTCTCAGTGGTCACCATTAGTGTACTATTAGTGTTTCAGAGTAATCAGATATTCACAGTGTGAGAGCATAATGAGTCCTTTCAGAAGAATTCTAGCCAATAAACATGACAGAATAACAGCATTAGAAAAATTGCCACTTTTCAATTCCTAATGAAATAATTGATTCAAGCGAAGATTATCCAATGACAAAACCATTAGATGAATGTTTAAAGGGAAATTTTAGAATGGAGATATTAGACTGTCACCACCTAAAACCCTAGATCAAATTAGCATTATTAAAAATGATACAACCAGACTTTATGTGCCTTCTAATGTGATGCAACATGAAGTACACAGCATAACAATGAGATATTCTTGAAAAAAACACCTTGTACCTTGATTTTGTCGAGACTTGAGAACTCATTTCTAGTTTACTATAAATAGAAAGGGTAGAGAAATCAGTTAAATGACACCACAAGGAGCAAACTCAGAATGCGGAAACTTTTTTTTAAATTTAAGTATAGTTGATATACAATAGTATATTGATTATATTAGTTTCAGGAGCACAATACAGTGATTCAACATTTTTACATCTTGCAATGTGATCACCCCCTTAAGTCTAGTAATCATCTGCTACCATGTAAACTTATCACAGAGTTATTGACTGTATTCCCTTTCACCTTCTTCTCCCATTCCCTCATTATCTGCCCTTCTGCAACCATTTCCTTGACCTCGGTTTCTATGGGTCTGTTTTGTTTTGTTTGTTCATTTGTTTTGTTTTGTTTTTAGATTCTACATGTAAATGAAACCACACAATATTTGTCTTTCTCTGTCTGACTCGTTTCACTTAGCATAATCTTTCTAAGTCCATTCATGTTGTTGCAAATGGCAAGATTTCCATTCTTTTTTTATTGCTACATAATATTCGATTGTGTATGTGTGTATGTGTGTATCACATCTCTTTTATTTCATTCATCTATTGATGGACTCTTAGGTTGCTTTTATATCTTGGCTATTGTAAACAATGGGATTTCTATAAAACCTGGTTTGCTCAATGAGAAAACAACATAAAAAAGAGAGGAGTCAGAGAACAGGGGGCATGAGGAGAGGCTGTTCTAGATTACAGGAGACTTAAGAAGCAACTAAATGTAGTATGTGTGGATCTTATTTATATACTTATTTAAACAAATAAACAGTAATATGACATTCTTGAGATAACTGAACAAACTTGAATGATACCAAGGCATTACAGTGAAATTTTTTAGGTGTGATGATAAAGTGATGGTTAGCCAAGGTAATGTTTGTATTCCTAAAAGATATATCCTGAACTATGCATGAGTGAAATTACTCGAGATCTGGGATTTGAAAAAAATAATAGTAACTGAGCAGAGTTGCAGGGGAAGGAGTGAAAATAGAGCAAGAAAGGCAAAACCCTGATATATATACTTTGTACATGGAGTTTATTATATTATTAGACTATATAATGTTATACAATACTATTCACATTAGCATTATGTCCTCATCACTTTAGTGTTATGTTTAAAAGTTTTTGTAATAAAAATATTTTTTAACAGCATAGGAAAGCCTTGAATCAGACTTAATACACATTTTGTTAAAAAGTATTTGCAAGCTTTGATTTTTTTTATTAATAGCAAACAATTTTCTGTTTCATCACCCACTACCACGCCAAAGCATTGAATGTGTTAACCACTAATGCTGTCTGTACTCCATCCCTACTCAAATTGTTTTGAGTGAAATGAGTGTGCTCATTTGTCACCCACCAGACTGTGGTTTAGGAGCAGGAACTGTGTCTTATTCCATTGAATCCCCAGCACTGGTATATAGTCCAGTGCTCAGAGTAGATGCATATAATAGGTAAAAATTTATAGGAATCAACTAGAGATTGTTGAAAATGCTGACACTTGGTCATTAACTCCAGAAATCTGATGCAGAAAGTCTGTGGGGTCTTAAAATTTTTCATTTTTAGCAAATTTTCCTGTGAGTCCCATGCCCATGGTTTGGAACCCACACCTTGAGAAACACTTAATTTTCTGGACTCTATTAAACGGTCACGTGGAATGGTTTCATAGGGGATCTTTGGATTAAGTACAGTCAATAAACAAATGGATGGCATGTATGCAGTTATCCTCATCAGTTTCAGAGGCTCTGATTTCTGAGGTTAAATAATGAGAAGGGCTGATTAGTAAATAGCAAAGGGAGCAGAGCAACTTCAAATGCAGCATTTGATTTCAATTTTATTTTTATTTAAATGGAAACTTCTGTGGGAGTCAAAAGAAAAGCTTCTTGATTACAGACAGCGCAGCCATGGGTAAGTATAAATCCTAGCTCTCCAGACGGCTGTTTAAGGGGGATAAGGAGCACACTGCACTAACTAGCATGATTATGCAAGGCATGTGCTTATAATAAGACAAATGAATATGGGCTTCCTTGGAGTCCAATTTATAGGATTTCTCATTCTCCCCCATCAGCTCCACAGGAATCTGTTTGAATCTGCCAGCTTATTGGTTTGAGTAATATTGTTTTCATGCAATTCCCTATTCCATACCAACATATTGTTAGTGGTGGGTAGTCATTGTATCATGAGCCTAGATTTGCCCACCATTGAAGTTTGAATAGAGAACAGATAGATGATCACTGAATGATTATTCTGCCTAGGAGATCCTACAATGAGTCTAGGAGAGTAAGGGCCAAGATTCCTGCCAACTCTGTTCCTCAGTTGCCTCCCTTATTCCTCCCTGTCTGAATGCTTAGCAAATGTTCTACCCCTGTCTAAAATGTCCTTTCCCCACATCTCTGCCTAACCAAGTCCTGCTTATCCATTGAGCCACAGCTCAGGAATCAATTCTTCAGGTTTTTCTAATGCCATGCTATTGTAGAAAGTCCCTTCTCTGTTCTCTTATAAGCAGACTGAGCTTATCTCTATCATAATATAATCAACCATTTTTTTTGTCATTCTTGCCTCATCTGAGAACCATATCTCACTCATTGTCATATCTCAGGCATCTTGCACAAACATGACATATGGTAGATACTCAACAAAGGCAGAAAAACAGAATAAATGAATGAATGAGTGCTTAACCAGCAGATATAAGTTATTCATCTATTTTAGTGAAGTATGTCTCTCAGTTGAAATATTGAAAAACTTGAAAGAATTTCTAAAATATTGGAGGATTACAGAAATGCCATAAGATAGGAGACACATAACAGTGTTAGTTTTTCAAAAAGCAACTAAAAGTGAATTTAAGAAAACATGGACAGATTAACTTGTAACTGACTATTAGAAAAAATTAGGAGCATTTTAAAAACAAAGAAGTGATCATTGAGATTACATAGTTTTTCAAGTCATAAATCCTGAAAAAATCTCCCATTCAAGTATTTGACAAATCTTGTATAATATTTATATAAAAGGAGAGAAACATTAGCAAGAAGATAATGCTATTTAGACAAATTTGTAATATTAAGATTAGTCTAGAGGGAGAATACTGTCATCACTTCTTTGCCTTTCCTATTTAACAGTTGTACAAATTACTTGGTAAATTTTCATAAGATAAGCCTATCAAATACATTCATCCATTCAACAGACGATTGTTAAGCACTTATTTTGTGCTTTCTCTTGAAAAGATCATTGGATAGTAAATAACTAATAATACTACAATGTGTTGGATAATCTCACAGATTCTGGAGCAGAATCTCAAGATGCTAATCTAGAAATCATTGTTGTTATAAGAGCCCCAGGTAATCTTTATTGTCATTAGACAAGATTTAGAAAACCACAGTATACAACACAATCATATCTCTATAAAAAATAAATAAATAAATAAATATAATAAGAAAAAAAGAGTAAAATTTTTAAATACCTCCACTGGCAAGAACAATGGGTTGAAAACTAAAAGAAGAAATATAAAGATCAGTGATGTTAAAATATTGCAAAAATTAGACAATCCAATTATACAACAAAATAACGTAGATGAGCTGGTTTGGTAGGTCTGTTAAAAGCAGATATCTCCACATGCTCTCCAACTTACTATCTTTACCATAATAATAGATAAAAATAGAGTGTGACAACAGCAATACATTTATTTTTGGAGCCTCAATGTCCTCATCTATCTAATGGGCATAATAATAGGACCTACCATGAAGGTTTGTATAGGACCTACCATGAAGAGTTGTACTGGAGAAAATTAAATGAAATTATTTGCTCATCAAATATTTATTGAGTGACTACCATATTCCCATGATAGACTCTGGGTATGTGTAAAGCATTTTACACCATGTTTAGCACATAGTATGTGTACCAAAAAATGGTAGTTATTACAATTATTAATCCCAGTTGTAATGATCCTGGTTATCCATCCTGACTCTAGAGACAGACACTGCACCTGCTTTTTAAGGCTCTACAATTGGAGGGTCTGTGCACAGGATATTGTAGTTAGCACATCGTAAACCTCTCCAGAGTTCTTTCCTTATCAAGTGTCATTGAGAGTTCCAGCTAGAGACACGCTCTCAGGATGGTGTCTGCTGCTAAACTTCTTAGGAGAATCAAGTGTTTTTAAAATTGAGTCATGATTAGACCCTGAATAGACCAGCTTTCATAAAAATCCCTCACCTCTGGACTTCCAAGCATTGTTAGTCTGTAACATACAATCTAGCACTTAATTTTACCATCTTGGAGTAGAAAGAAATCTGAAGGTTATCTTAAATGATATTAGTTAAAAGCACGTGCTTTTTGGAGTCAGATGGTCCCATGGTCAAACCACTAACTGTCCATCCTTTGGATAGTTATTTTGTTTTCTCATAAATTCAGTGCAGTATTGTGAGACTTTAATGAGATTACATACCTGGCAGGAACTCGCTGAATGATAGTGGTCAACAGTATTGTCAAAAATAGGCTGTTCACTGGTTCACAGCTGGTTGTTAGAAAGTCTTCCATGTATTGAACCAAAATTTTTTGTCCTCTAACTTTGTCCTTCCCAGTCCAAAATCTGCCCTCTAAAGGTGAATAGAGTGATTTACTTTCTATCTTTGCCTAGGAAAGCTCTTCTGATAGTCAAAGATAACAACGATATCTCCCTAGGGTGACCAACCATCCCAGTTGGCCCAGGGCTTGGGGGTTTCCTAGGATACAGGACTCTCAAGGTTAAAGCTGGGAAAGTTCCAGGAAAACCAAAATGGTCAACTACCCTCCTCTCTGTTCTTCTCCAGGATAAATATCCCTATGGCCTTCATATGCTACTGTTGTGTCACATTGTGTGGCCCTCTCATTACCCTATTATACCTCACCATAGGCATTAATTTTTAGTCAGTGTCTCTCTTCATGTATGACACAGAAAAACTTTATACTACATTATGGATGTGGAGGAAGAAGCACTTAAAAGTATTTTCTTTTGTAATATATGACTTTTTTTTTTCCCATCTCAGGTACGAAGATTTTATAAATCATTCTCCTAATTTTGGGGATCACTACATTTATTTATTCTTTGTTTATTTATCCTTTGTTGTCTGTATTCCTTACTTTTATCTCTCTCCTCCAATAAGGCACACATTTTAATATAGGATAGATTAAATGAGGTTTTGTCAATCATGTAGCTGTTCTTATATATTTATTTTTTAATTTAAATAAGTGGTATTATGGTATATATTTTATCCTCTCTCTTTTTTAAACTAAAAACTGTTATTAAAATCTAACCATATCATACAGACATCTATTTCCTACCTTCTAACTGATGCACGGTATTCCTGAGTGTACATCCACTTCATTTTATAAACCCATTCCCTCAGTGATGGTAAGCAGGTGATCTCTTACTCACAGCTGCTACATATAACATTGTTATAAACATCCTTATTTACATACCCTTTATGAGAAATTCTCTTGGATCAGTTTTAGTTGTCAGAAACTTCTCGAGCTAGTTGAGCCAAAAATGTATGTAATAGAACTTATTTTTAAATGGTTGGAAACAAGTAGGACCTAGGCTGAGCTTCCATGAATGACTCCCAGAACTACAAAGCATAATTGGCCCACCTAGGAGCAATGGCCTCTGTCACCATCAGAGGCTAGAGGACCTGTAAATCAGCACTACTTTTCTGAGGCCAGGGCTTGAGAAGAGAATGTCCATTGCCTAGCTTCTCAATACTCACCATGTTAAGACCTCTGCTACACCTCCTGCAAAATAAATTACAGCAATTTAAAAGTCTCTGTGACCACGTATACCAGAAAAAATAACAGACACAGGATAAGCAAGACCTCTGTTTCATGATAATAATCCCACCTTCCAAATATCATATGCATGTACTTTCTTGGAGGACACTAAGTCATTAATGGGACATGAGAAATAATGCATCTAGAAAATATTGATTTTTACCTTCCTATCACCTAGTGTGCAGAAAACCATGTTCTACAGTGAGACAAAAATATGTTGAGTGAACAAGTCTATAGAATTTGCCACAAGACAATAGTGGAACTGATGGGTCATGGGCATACACAAACTTAATTTGTTTAAGTAATACCACATTGTTCTCTAGAATGACTACACAAATCTATACTCCAGTCAGCCGTGCATGAGGGTTCCTGAGCTTCTCTTTCCTTGGTATTAGGTAGCTAAAACATTTTATTAACCTAGTTATGATGCCAAAGTAAAAAGTATGTTTTTAGTGTTCCACTACCCTTGGAACTGATTTCACTTGATTTCTAACAATTTTTTTTTCTAGTGTTTCTGATGTGAGCTGCTGCCAGACTCATTCCCCTCAAACAGTATTTCCATTATATATGTAAACTTAAATTCTGAACTTATTTATTTTTTTAAAATACCATCTAAATAGTATTAGCCCAGTGCCCTGGTCTATCAAGATTATTTTTTAAATTCTTATTTTGTTCTCTATAATTCAGTTGCCCTTTTCAATTTTGGGAGAGTAAAAGGAAAGGAAAGGGGTGTTAATTTTTTATTTTACACATGAGAAATAGAAACTCAGAGAAGCTAAATAACTTACTAAAGGCCACTCAATGAAAAGTAGATGTATGCTTTAAACCAGGTGTGTCTGAACTCAAAGAGGATTATAGCATGTTGTGCAAAATCATACAGTGTATGGGGCATCTGAGGACTCCTTTCAGTTTAACACTTTAAAATAATATTTTTAGAATTACAAGAGTCCTTTTCCTGACCTTTGTAAATAAAGCCTAATGAAAAAACACCAAAAGTGGCCTATTGGAAAAATTTTCAAGACCTCAAAAGATTGCATTGCAAAATGATTTTCTCATCAAAAATGATATGAAATGAGAAAAATGTGTTTCCTTATACACTCCACATATTTGTACCTGCTCTTCACTGGAAATCTCTTTTCTCCATCTGGACAACTCTTGTTCATCCTCCAACACCCCATTCAATGTGGTTTTTTTCTGTTTTGTCTTCTCTGAACACTCCCTGAAGAGAGAGATTCAAATCTAGAGATTCAAATCTGGTTCCAGAACCCACCTTCTAGACCCGTTTACACAAAAACTAGTGTGAGAAGAAACATAAAAACAAGCATATAATATGATGTGATTCATTTTATGATGGACATAACACAAAGACACAAAGTATTGAAGTTCAGCACTCCTCTCACAAATCTCTGCAGAGGAGGTAGACTCCAGCACAACGGTCAGCCTCATAGTCAGTTAACAATTAAATTGTGTGAATCACCACCCTGGAGAACTCAAGGATGGATTTCATTAAAGAATGTGACTTGTGAAGTCAGCAATCTTTACCACGTTTCTCTTTATAGACCCACTGCCTGGCATTTTTCCCACAATGTCTTCATCTAATGCACTCAGCTATCCTGCAAAATAGATATTTTTTGCATTTGTACAGATTTGGACACCAAAACTCAAGTGATTTTGGTAACATGTAAGTCATGAAGCTTACAATAAGTAGCCAAGTTGGAATTTGAAATTAAATTTATTTGAATCCAGAGCCCATGCTCTTCTCATTGTTCTGACTTCTGGAAGAGTCCATAGTAACTTCTGTCCTCACAGCGTCAATCTCTATGAATGACTAGCCACAGTTGAAGTCTATAAATTTTGACTCAGGATCTTTCCATTTTAGGTTGACCCTTCACTGACCTCTACCCCCACCCCACCTGCTTCACCCCAAGAGGCCATCCTGTTTGCTCTTCGCTACTCTATTGCAATTTTCCACCCGAATTATTTGTAGCTATAACAAGCAAGGCCACGCCAATGTCTGGCACTAAAAGAAGCATGAGCCTTCATTCCTGAGGTAATGAGACCTTTTTTTCCAAGTTCCTTCCTCCAAAGTTCATGAACTTAATAAAAAATAAAATAAGAACAGCTCTATTACAGCCCAGACCTCTGCTGCTGGAAGCCAAGGCTGATTAGGTAAATGCAGTGCCTGGATGAAAAAGAAAATGTATTTGTAGATCAGCTCCGGTCTTTAGCTCCTATAGACCAAATCCATAGAAAGCCACAGTGCGAGGCACCGCAGCCCACATCTGAGCTTCCTGGTTACACACTGCAGGTTGCATTCATGTTACAAGGGCAAAGTGGACCTTGCTATAGAGATGTTTACATTTTCTCCCTTGTGGAAGCAGAGCTTTAGAGAAACCTGACACTAGACTCTTCAAAGTATTGGAGACTTGCATTCATCCAATCCCTATGCAACACAACCACCCAGAATAGAGTGAAATACCTAGTAGATGAATGGTCTTATGGCCTCTTGCTCCTCAATGCCAGTGGCTGTTGCCACACATTCTGTAACCTCTAAATAATGTACCACAATGGCATTGACATCACTTCAATGGCTCCTCCTCTGAGACCTTTAAAGTCTGCTATGTCTCTCTAGAACCCCCAACTTCTAGCAGCTCATTTGCACCACTACAGCTCTAAGGCCTCACTGGGCCCTCCAGGAACTTGACTTGACTGTCCATGAGTCCTCTGCTAGCATTCACACATCTATTCAGAAGCCACGTTCTAAGTGCCAATCATATTCCAGGCATGAGAGATTCACCTTGAATAAGATCCATCCCTGCTTTCACAAACCAGCCTCAACACCTTCCTGCACAACCTGGAATATCATCTCACCAACCTCCAGACCTTTGTTCTACTCCAGCCAGTCACTCATCTTCTCTGCTTAGGCTGCCAAACTGCTGGAAAAGTTTGCCTAACCATGCTGAATTGCACCAGAAAAGAATTAGCAAACTCTGCCTTAGCTTCAGTTTCTGCATCGCAAGGCTACAATGAGAAATGTAGAAGGAAAACAACCTAAAACCCTGAATACACTGTGTAATGCAAGTAGGTATCCAACAGATAACTAACACCACCACCCACTATCATGATGTTTGAAGTCAGGCTTGCCTACATTTGAATTCCTACAGTCTATTTAGTTGCTATGTGCCCTGAGCCACAGTCCCCTTGTCTGTAAAATGGAGACAGTAAAATAGCAAACTGTTACGGTGGTAGAGAGGATTTGAAAGCAAACATATCAACAACCCATTAGTTTCATTGTGTCTTTCCCAAATGAAAGTGATATGTCTGGGCTTCAGATCCTACACTATTGCCTCAATTCTAGCTGGTTTTCTGATCAGGGGCTTCTTGTTGCATAAGAAGAGCTCTGCTGATGACAGTTTTAAGACCTGCTAGGCTCCAGGAACCTGTGCCATTGCCTCCTAATTCTCAGCTAAGACCACTGAAAAGATTGTGGAGAGATTCAGAAAACAATGATCATGAGCCCCTGAAGCCTGGGAGGTTTTGTGCAAGGGAAATGTGACATTGCAGTGCCTGGAGCTCAGTGTTCCCAGGCCCTGGGACCCCCATCGCAGATGTGGTGGGCAGTGATGATGAGGAGTGTGTTGCATTTCCTATGAATTAAGCCTCGGGGCCGGGAGAACAATGTCGTCATTGATGGAGAAAGGTCACTGAAATTCCAAAGACACTTGAGGCCTTTCATTGGGCTGAGACAGAGATGCCTAATATTAATCCTACGTAATATGAGTCTCTGACCACTCACTTTCTAAGGGGCCTGCTGGAAGCTCAATTGGCTATTCATTGTGATTCACTGTGCATCCTCAGGGAAGTAAGTTTGGAGGGGAGAAACACTCTCTTTTTTTCTAAATCTATGATCCAAAGCACCCCCAAAATGTATTAGCTTAGGCCATTCTGATTCTTGGGAGAAAGGTGCTTTGCCCCACTGAATGCTTAATTTTGGGGAGGGTCCAACCTCCAGACACAGTAAAATCAGTGTTCTTTCATTTATTCAACATACATTAATAAGGCACAGAATATAACTAATGCACAAGCTGTTTCTGCTCATTTCTAGCCCATTACCTTGGATCTAAGGCCCCTCTCTCTGCACACCCACTTTACACTGGTGTTTTAGAGTCCATTTATTTATTCAACCAATACTTAATGAGCGCTCCCCCTATTCTGAGCACGATAGTGAGGGATAAAACAAGACAGAGCCATTCTCTCCCCTTATGTATTTTATAACTAATTGAAAAGTCAAAATTAAATGTAATGAATATTATGATAGGGGAGTTCATGACCCAATAAGGACATATAGCAGGCTGTCTAACTTATAAGGGGAATTTAAAGAGGATATTTGGAAAAATTGACATTTCCACCAGGACTGGACAGAAAGCTGAGTTAGCCTATGAAGGCGGGAGCAGCAAACTAAGGACACAGGAGGAGTGTACTATACTTGGGCTGTAGGGAATAGGGAGTAAAAGAGGTGAGCTATGGCTGACACAGATTTAACTTTTGGAGGAGAGGGCTGTCCATTATACTCCTTTTCAGCTTTCTGGGCTGCACACAGTTTTCAAGACCTTCTTTGGCTCCAAACTTTACAACCTACAGTACTCAGTGAGACCCCAACCCTAACCCAGCCCCTGGAGTCCCACCAGACACAGTGTCCCAACAGCCCACTTGTCAGGAAAAGGAATTCAGACCACACCCATTCATGTCTCCAGAGTTTGATTATTGTGAACAGAAGAATCACTGTGAATTGGGGAGAGGAAGTGGTCTACTGAGTGGGACCAATGGTGTGGCATTTAGAAAATGGTGAGTGGATGCTGAATTGTTCCACCCTTTTGCTTTGTCTTCACCGGCAAGAAAAATGTCTTTCAGGAGAATGAGACAAATGAGTGAACTCTTTGTCCCCTAAATGAATTCTCATCTCTTGGCTTGTATTAAACTCCATCCCAGAAATGATAATTGCTGCTGCAGATAAAGCTTTAAGGAAACATGAAGAGTGAGACTGAAGTTGAAGGATAAGGGTTTAGCCAATGTTATTTTTATTTGCAACAATGAGACAAAAGTTGTTTCTCTGGAATTCAAGAAAACATGTGCCAAACCCTCTTTTGGCAATCACTTAGTATAACTCAACAGACGTATGCTACATGTGGTGTGTCTGTAGAGATGAAACCAGAGTGTTATGAGAGCACAGAAAAAGGTTGCCTATTCCAGTGGCAAGTCTGTAAGCATTCATGAAAGAGAGGCACCTAAGGAGATAGACACATCCAGAAGATGATAGATTATAGAATAGAAACATGTAGCACAGCATGCTGCAAACTCTGGAACCAAAGAGCCTGAGGTCAAAGTGGGCTCTGCCAATAACTGACTGTGTTAACCTGGGCAACTTTTCCTCACAATGCCTTAGTGTTCTCATCTCTAAAATAAGAATATCACTTAGCTCACGAGCTTGATGCGAGAATTTTAAAAAAGAGTTTATCTACTCAAAGTGCTTAGAATAGTACCTGACATGTGGTACGTACTATATAAATGTTATTTATAATTAAGAAAATGTGTGGTTTGGTTTTTTGTTGTTTTGTTTTGTTTTGGTATTTTTTGGTAATTCATAGACTTGTTTTTTGAGCAGTTTTGGATTTATAGAATGAGAAGAAAATGTAACAAATTCCTATATACTCTTTCCCTCCACACAAAATTTCTCCTATTATTAGCATCTTGTGTTAGTATGGGACTGTTGTTAGAGCTGATGTTCCAATATTGACACATTATTAACTAAAGTCCATGGTTTACATTAGGGCTTATTCTTTGTGTTGTGCATTCTACAGGCCCTGACAAACACATAATGTCATGTACTGGCCATTATAGTACTATACAGAATAGTTTTATTGCCCTAGAAATTCTCTGTAGTCTATCTATTTGTTTCTCCCCTTAACTCTCTATCCCTTGGCAACCACTCTTCTTTGTACTGTCTCCATTGTTTTACCTTTTCCAGATTGCCATATAATTGAAATCATATGTAGCCTTTTCAGATTATTGTCTTTCACTTAGCAATATGCATTTAAGTTTTCTTCATGTATTTTCTTTGGTTAATAAAGAGTAGGTATATTTATACCAAGTTGCATGATGATATTCAAAGGAAGTTAAATGAAGGGTATTTATGTTGTCACTCTATAGAACATTCTGTAAACCTTTGTCTTTGGAACCCTATTTCATGCTCCAGTGAAGTTCTTCCACTAAGTCTTTTTGGTTTCAGTTAAGTGACCCCATTAAATTACAAATGTTCCTGGAAAGTCACATTTTAAATACTTTAGACCTAGAATCATAGGATTTTTCAGCTGGAAGGAGCCTCAGAAATAGCTGAGATTGGAATCAGAAGGAGAGATGACTTGCTAAAGAGTACAAAGTCAGAAACAAGTGCTATGTCACTCATCTGTCATGTCACTTGTTACTTGAATGCAGGTTTGAATAGGTGCAGTAACCATACACCCTGAACCAAAAAATGCAAACCCAATTTTCAACAAAAGACCTTATGAATTTTTTCCATAAACATACACAGGGGTAATCATATTTAAATATTTAATGTATAACCATTATCAATAATAACAATATTAAAGTCAGTCAGGACTATTTATTTACCAACATAATTTATCAGACACATATAAAATGTAACACAATATGCTAGGTACAAAGATATTCAGGTAAGAATCATATAAGCTTGCAGAAAGTAGGCATAAATGATTATGTGAGTCAACCAAGGAAGGTTTCCAAAAGGAAACCATTTGATCAGACCCTGAAAGGTGAGCAGATATAGGTGAAAAAGAACGTTAGCATGGAACATTAGCATCCCATCCTGGGATGAGAAAAGTATGTGAATAGTGAACAGTTCCCTCTGATCGAGGGGAGAGCACAGTGGGGTATAGCAGAAGTGAGGCTGCACACTCCTGGTGATAGTGTCAGAGTGACCACAGGCAAAGAGGCTGGGCTGGGGAGAGTCGTCATAAGGCTGACTCCACTATACCACCATTCCCAGGGCCTGGCCTGCTCCACCAGGTTCAAGTGTTCATTGCTCCCTGAACACTTGCCAAAAGGCAGTCTACAGTAGTTCTTAAAGAACTCAAGGACTCCCTGCTTCCTCCTTGTGTCCTTGGCTGCCATGTCCTCATTGTACCCCTGAAGGAATAAGTTTCCTCTTGGTCCTGAAGGGCCAACAATAGAATTCTTCCGAGAGCCTTCTCAGAAATGAGAAATCCTAAGGCAGCTTTAATTCAGCCTGTGGAGTGAAGGGTGGGCTTTCCTTCCTGGAAATCAAGCTTGCTAACAAACGCCTCCCCACCCTTCTCCTACTCCTACCGGCTGCCCTGCACTTCCAACTCCCACTTCCTCTGCTATGCAGCAGTCTCCCAACCAGCCACAGAGTCAGGACGAGCCTTAAGTGACTTTCTACATGGAATTCCAGACTCCTGAGTGATGCAGCCATTCTTCAACTAGCCTCCCTAGCTTGTCAGAGCAAGAAAGGCTCTGGGTCTACAGGACACGTCATTCAAATACACACCCATTCTGCAAGCAAGCACCTTGTCAAAGAAGGATTGGGAATGTGAGTGACAATGAGGGGGGTCTTAGGAAAAGGACAGCTGTTTGTACTGATCTCTCACAAATTCTTTCAGCATTGATCTCCCTCCTGACTGCCTCCCCATCTCTGTGGATGAGCACACACACACACACACACACACACACACACACACACACACACAATCTAGCCCTCTAGTCCCTATGGTGACACCCATTACCTCCTTATTGTCAATCTTTCCTGATCCTCTATGTCTGCATTAATCCTTACACCATCATGCATTTCAATACCTCAGAACATAGTCAGGACAAGGTAGAGAGAACTTTCAAATTAGACAGACAGGCTATAAACCTCTCTAGACCTAATTCTCCTCAGTGCAACCTGGAGATTAAAAAACAAAAACAAAAACAAAACAAAACGGGATTAAAGGATATGATGTATGTAAATAACCTAAAACAGTAGCTAGCACAGAGTAAGTGTAATCTCAGGTTATTGCCCTCTCTCTCCTTTAACAAATTAAATTCAATTGCATTCAAATAAGGACAATCCTACAATGTTTCTTAAAGTTCCTAGAGAGGCAGTATGTGGGAAGAGCAAAGGCTCAGAGAGATCTTGTCTCATTTAAGTCACATTATTATTGCAAAGAACAGAAACTCTACCTCAAACTGGCTTGAAGAGAAAAAAAAATTATTGTATTGGCAAAACTGATTAATACTCCCAATTTCTATTCTCTGATTCTTCTCTTCAGTAATAGAACTCCCTGTCTCTAAGTGACCCAAGGGTTGTGCCCATCTCTTCCAGAGACTCCATTTCCCAGCCTTCCTTGCATCTATAGGTGGTCATGCAGTAGAATGTAAATGAAGGAGATCAGTACAATCTTAGATCACTGCCCTAAAAAGAAGCTGGTTGCTCTTCATAACTTCTTTTGCTCTTCCTCTTGGTTGAGAAATGGGTCAATGGGAGCAATCATTTTGGACCTAGAGAAGGAAGCCATATGTTGAGAATGGCAGAGGTACTCTGGCAGCCCTGGACCACTTTCCTCTGGACTTCTAACTTATTTAAGTCATTTTGCTTGGGAGTCTTTGCTATAGCAGCATAGCCTCTAACACAATTCATTTCAGGTAAGAATTGATCCAGCAGTCTCCAGCAATGTCACCAAGGATCCAGTTTCTTTCACTGTGTCTGTTCTGCTTCCAATGGTATCTGTCTTATTCACAGACTCTACATGTCCCCCACCCACAAATGGTCCCTATTTGTCCAACACATCCTAACTTCAGCCAAAAAAATAGCTTTAGGGTCTCCCTGATGTTAATAAAATTGCTGCAGCCAGTAAAGATCTCAAATCCTCACACAACACACTCTAGAGAAGAGCAAAATTTTCTTTTATTAGCATTGAAAAAATGCAACGTGAATACCAAAGGCAGAAAGATAAGCTAGCAAACTTAAATGGACTAAAATTGTTAGATCAAGATTTACATCAAGTACAATGGACTCACATATTCAGAGTGTGTTCTTCCAGGGCCCTCTTGGGTTTCTATTGTGGGAGACAAGCACCTATTTCCCACAATATCTAACCAAGATGTTTGTTTCCAGTGAAGGAAACAAATTCCCTAGAAGAAATTAAGTGCTATTAGGAAGTATAAATCAATTCTGGGAATCTAAATGATGGCAAATGTCCAGTTCATCACCTATATGCTGACATCATCCAAACTTGTAACTCCAGTCCAAAGCTCTCTCCAGTGACTCAGGCAGAGACAGGACTAGAGTGAGGCAAGCAAGGTGCCTAAAGTGCAAAATTTAAGGAGATACTCATTTTTAAGTACTGACTGTACACCTGCAGGACTCTGAGAGTGAATGCCTCCTTAAGGTTTTCTCTCTGTGTGCCGTGCTTGCCTCACCCTAGTCTTGATCCTTGACCCTCAGGTCTGTGTACTGGCTAGGGATCCACAAAGATATTCTACCACTTCTCAAGGTCTGCATGAGTAAGACAGATCCTATTACCTTCTACTCCCCAACCTTGTCCTTCTATGCTTCTTATCTCAGGGAATGACACTATTACCTATTACCTATTACCTATTTGGCTGCTCAATCTAGAATTCTGGGAATCATTTTTGATGTAAGCCTTTCTTCACCTCCCATCAGTCGATTGTCAAGTTCATACATATCTCCAAAACCCTTCCACTTCTTCAGTTTCACCATCCCCATGTCACTAAACTAAGCTGCTATCATAGTCAAAATTAGCAACAGCCTCCTACCTTGTCTTCCCATTTTCAATCTTGCTTTCCTCCAATCCCTTTTGCTTTTTATAACCAGAATGGTTTTTCTAACGTGGTTTACAATGTAATCTTCCATAATCTGGCCCCATCAACTTCTCCAGCTTTGATTATTTCACTCAGCCCCTCGCCACCTCCAGCAAACCACAGTTGTACTATCTTCTCTTAGCTCTTCAACCCCTTCATGCTTCCAGACCTCTGCACATGCCTTTCCTCCTCCTACCCACCTCCTCATAATGTATTTATTCTTTGAATATTAGCTTAAACTTTATTTCTTCCAAAAAGCTTCTCTGACCTGTAAACAAAGTGAGTCTCTTCTCTATACTCTCATAAAAGATAGTTTTACTTTTAAAACACTCATCAGATTTGTGTTTATATTTTTGTTTGCTATCTGCCTTCTCTAATTGGCTATAAGCTCCGTAAGTTGCTTATCATAAGTTGGATGAATTTTAGAGGTAAAGATCAACACTATAAACCCCAAAATTAAAACTCTGGTCATGCATTTATTTATTCATCTATTATTTACTAAGTCCTCAGAAGGGTCAGATCTTTGCTAGGCATTAAAGCTACAGAGACTAAAGAGGCATGAACCACATTCTCAGGGAACTCAGAGTTTACCATGTTAGTGAACTGCCCAAGCTTCAGAGTCAGAGTCTTGGTTCCCTCACCTATTAAATGGGGCTGTTTTCTACAAAGGTATCTCTGGTACCTTTATCATATCCTGTTTACCTACCTTTGATTTTAGCTGCAACTCTGATGAGTATTCCATGCAAACTCAGAATCATCTTGGGCTGTCAGGTTCTCACCTTAAGCAAACTTCTCCCATCTTTCTGCATCCTGCCCCATAATATAATAGACCTATGTAGGTAAACTCAGCCTAGAAGTACAGGAGAGTTAGAATCCAGATAGTTTCAAATCAATGAGGCTTGGTGACTGGTGGATAGATACTGCAGCCTCCTACTTTTCTAGAAGACAAAATTTCACCCTGATTTCCTATATCACTGACCTCAAACAAACTTATTTTGCCTTTTTCTTCTTCCCTGTCTCCCTCTTCTTGTTCCCTCACTCCTTCTTAGGATTCCCTGTACAGGTACTCAAGTCTTTGTATTAGACTTTGCTTTGAGTGGAACCCAAGTTAGAGCACCAAATTCACAAGGTTATTCCAAAGATTAATATGACAACATGAGGAACATCTCCTAGCACACTGTAAGTACTTAATAAAATTATAGTTATTAATGTTAGTTATTATATTCTTGGTGAGGGAGATGGACAAGTGTAATCCAATAAAATAAATGCTATAATGAAAGTATAAAGTCATTGAATGTATAGAATAAGAACAGATAAAGGAGCCCTTAAGATTGGAGGAATCAAGGATCCTTCTCAGAGAAAGTTTCTCTTAAACTGAGCTTTCTCAAAGGTCCACAAGTCAGGAGAAAGTTCAGGAATGTAGCAAGAATGAAAACATAGCGTACGACTTAACATGGCATATCATGGGACACATAAGCAGTTCTGTATTATAGGAGAGTTAAGAGAGGGTTAATGAGAAGTAGAAGTTTAGGACACAGAATGCAGCAGAGTCTCAAGGAATCTCCATTAAGGAGGGACGCTAAGCAGAGGCACCTACAGAGATGAACTGCCAGGCTCTCCTGCAGATAGCCACACAGAGAAGAATACATAATGTTCTCTATCCATCTACACATGTGCTTTCCTGGCTCCTGTTTATTTACACTCTGCTTGGCTGGATGGAATCAAGGCATAATTCCTGACCCACCCCCTACAGCACCCTGCAGAGAGGGGGAAGCAGGGAACATCCCTGTCAAGTGCCAGATGTTTGGCAGGGACCTAAGGGTTGCTGATGACTTTGGAGGTGAAACAGGAAACTCTTCTGGGGCAGGAAGCCTGGAAGTGCAGAAGTTTGCCAAATGAAAGACAAGTGGTTTCAAAAAAGTAGAGAATGATGAGATGGAGTACAGTGGACACATCTGGGTTCCAGTCCCAGCTTTACTCCTTCCTGGCTGCATAGCCCCCACAAGTTACTGCCTCAACCTGAGCCTCAATTTCTTCGGCTAATGTCCCTTCTACCTCTGAGGTTCAAGGATTTCATGAAGCAGTTTATGAACTTCGCTTTGAAGATTATAAAAAATTTTGTTATTCCAAAGCTCTTCTTCACTATGAATGAGTAGACAGAATGAGATGTCTTTGAATCTATAAAAGTTAAAATTAATTAAGTAAGTAAGTAAAAGCTCAGATGTCTGCCTGGCTGGCTTTAGAGTAAACAATGATTTAACTATAATATACGCAAAACAATAGAGTAATTGGGAGTGAAGGTGGGAGGGGGAGATTCAAACTGGCTATTTAGAAACTCTGGCTGGCTATATTTCACTTTCATCTGGTTACTTGGGCTAACAGCTAATAAATTTTTGCTCAACTTTTTTCCAGTTTATGTCCCACCCTGCATCCTACTCCAGCCATGTTAAATGAACTACTCTTCACTCTCTGAAAATGCCCTTATCTCCTGCTTCTTTGTCTTTATGTTGTTTATTTAACAAATATTTCCTGAGCTCCCTCTGTGGCCTGAGTTCTGGGTAATAAAAGAAGGAAAGAAGGAAAGAAGGAAAGAAGAAAAGAAGGAAAGAAGGAAAGAAGAAAAGAAGGAGAGAGAGAAAGAGAGAAAGAGAGAGAGAAAGAGAGAAAGAGAGAAAGAGAGAGAGAGAGAGAGAGAGAGAGAGAGAGAGAGAGAAAGAAAGAAAGAAAGAAAGAAAGAAAGAAAGAAAGAAAGAAAGAAAGAAAGAAAGAAAGAAAGAAAGAAAGAAAGAAAGAAAGAAAGAAAGAAAGAAAGAAAAGAAGAAGGAAGGAAGGAAGGAAGGAAGGAAGGAAGGAAGGAAGGAAGGAAGGAAGGAAGGAAGGAAGGAAGGAAGGAAGACACAGTTCCTGCTCTCACAGGAATATAGTCTAACTTTAACTAGACTGACTAGACAGACATTAACTAAAATAAATGGAAACCTCAGAGGTTGTACATCCTACGCTGGGGGGAATGTTGTTTATGACAGTAATAGTAGAAGAAATTGATTTAGTTATGAGGATCAGGAAAGTCTTCTTAGAGTAAGTAATGCTGTTATGTCCTTCGTTTTAAAGACAAAATTCTATTCAGCTTTATGGGGGTAGTTCAAATATCATCTCTGTGAAGTAGTTGTCATCTTCCAAGCAAGACAGTCATTTTTTTTTTTTCCTTTGGGATCTGTAGATTTTATTTTATGGACACAAACTTAGCTTTAGGGGCACTGTGTTATTATCTTTAGCCATGTTCTAGCCTGTCTTCCCACAAACTGGGAGCTCCTTGATAGCACAAGTCCTACATTATCCATCTCTGCAACTCTAACCCTGTTCCACATACAAACGAGATCAAACGGCAGTAAATTGAAATGTTGATCTGTTGCAAATTTAAGATATTTTTTAAGTGAGTAACTTATTTTACAATTAGCAATCTAAAAAATGTTCTGGTTCATGTTCTCTTTTCTTAATAAAACACTTTTCTAAGAAATTTGCCTGGATATATTATACAATTAGTAAAAAATAAGCCATGTATGAAAAGCCTAGAGCTGCCATTCAAGTAACGGATCATAAAAGTTCTTCACTGGATTTTAAAGACATTCATCTGTAATTTCTCCATAAGACCAAAGTCTGGCTGTCAAAGTGACTGAAGAAGTGAGGTTTCTTATTTCAAATATGAATTTTTATGATGTGGTCTACCTATGTGGGCAGGAATACTTAGGAAAAGGCAGGTGGGTTTCTGGGCATTGAAACAAAAGTAATAAGAACTTGGTGAAAGTCTATCTCTCAGAAGTAAACACGTCTGTCACCTTTTCTACTGAGAGGGCAGAGTTATTATGAAACAGGGGCCAGAATTATTTGGTTTCCTGTCACTAAATAGGAAAGTTCCTTGTACTTTGCCCATTTGATTGCCTCTACCTGGAATGTCTTTGCTCCACCTAGCAAAATCCTATGCATCTTTTAATCCCCATCTCAAACATATCTTTGTTTATATTACCAATGGTTGGATAGCTGGAATTTGTCAAAGTTCATAAAACACATCGGTGGCAAATGAAGAGAGGAACAGGACTCTGGCTACCCTGTCCTATGTTCTTTCCTCCACACAGGCGTTGTCCAAAGGACATGGTTTCCTGGGATTTGGGAAATGTTATCCATCTTCTATCCACCCTTTCTAGAGAAGTCTTAATCCCTATCAACACCACAAACCCATAGAAAATCCTATAGGTTAGCCACAATTTAGAAACCATTACGTTTTTTAGTCTTTTTTTTTTTAATTTAATGCAGCATTTCCAACTCTTTTGAGCCCTTTCCCCCATAACATTCATTAACTTCTCCTAGAATTATTTTTCCAGAAAACACAATTTGTGAAACACTGCTCTGTCATGATTGCTCTCTCTCACTTCTTCACCATCATTTTAGAAGGGGAGCCAAAGAAAGGTAGTTATTATATAGGCGAGACGGTAAGATGTTTGGGTAATCCACTCTTTTCGTTGCTGCAGGAAACTTCTATTTTACATTTAAATAAGAATCAAATTCAAAACTGTGGGTGAAGGGATTAAAGGCAATTTATGAAAGAAAAGACAAATTGTCAGCTAACACATGGAAAGGTGATGAGTCTTACTGAGTATACAAAGCAGTGCAAAGTAAAACAACAAAGGGTGGTTTTTATGAATGAATCATCAAAGATATAGTTTAAGTGATAATGACACGCTAAAATTCCTAGAAATTGTGTCTCTTTTATTCTTTCTGATATTTGATATCTTTCTATTTTTTGGTATTTTTTTTTAATTCTAAAAATGCTTTAAGGTTGTGAGAGTTCTTTCACAATATTGAACAGATTTTATTTAAAATATTTTAAATTTACATGTTTAAAGCTGGGAAAATGTGACTTTTACATTTTTAAGACCAAGAAACTGTTACTTTAAAATCTTTACTAGATTCCAGGTAGTAATCTACTGTTTCCTTAAATCAACCATTGGCTCATGCTGTAGTAGTGATCTAGATTCAATTGTCCTACTGAGAACCAAAAGGACAAGTCCACCCTGGGTGTTGACTTACTCGAAGTATCTGGCCCATGAACTAAGACCTGGGCCACCCCACTACCTAAAGATTCAGAATCTCCACCATTAAATCTATGGGAGTGTCCCAAAGAGGCTCAACAAAGAAGAAAATCCAAGATAGGTGAGGCAGTGAAGCATCCACAGGCCTTGAAATCAGACCAACCCTGCTTTGAGCCCTACCTCCTACTGTCATAGACACAAGGATGTTCCATACCATTTCTGAACATTGTTTCTTTCTTCTGAAAAAAAAAAAAAAAGGTCAGAGCAAGAGATTATAGGATTGTCAGGAAGTTTAAAGCTAATAAAATAGGTAACTCTGGTTTTGGCTGGAGCATCTGTTCCTAGAAAGATCTAGAAAGGATTGGCTAGCATCTCAAACTCCAGACGAAGTGAATACCTGAAGTCTCCTCTGAATTTCTTCAAATTGCAGAGGTATTCCTTGCTCATATATATATGATGGTAGGGTCCTACTTAAACTTGCTGGTTCCATTTCACACAGCATTGAGTCAGATGTAAAATTCAGGCACTTCTTTGATTTCTACCCGTAATAATAATGGCAATAATGACATGATCATATAGAGTCTGTGAGCATAGCAGTATTTACAGACATTTTAAAAGGAGAGATTTAAATTTAAAACGCAAATAACTTCAACATTAAATGTTCTTAAATGTCCTTCAGCCTCCCTGAATTCCATCATTTTACAGTCCATGCTCACCTTGCTGGCTTCTTCACTCTTGCTGTACTCTCTTCACCTCCCCTTTCCTTCATTTCTTCTAGAGCAGAAAACAAATTTTTCTCAGTTTCTTAGTCAGGGAAACTTGACTACTCTTTTGTTGCAGAAACTCCTGATAACACATTTATTCTCAAATAGTTCATCAAGATATTTTTATAAGAAAGACAATTATATTCCTGTGAGGAATTCTAGAGCTGGCCATTAATATAAAATTTTTTTTTCATTTTATTACACACATGCATGGAGGCAGTATTGCATAGTGAGCTATATAGCTTGTCTTGTGTGTGACTTTGGCATGTTAATTAAACTTGTGTATCTTTTTTAGTGTGTAACTTTGGCAAGTTATTTAAACTCAGTGTCTTCATATGTAAAATGAAGATTATAATAGCACTAAACTCATAGGGTGTTTACAACAAATCAATGAGTTAATATATGTAAAACCGTAGAACATTGCTTGATACATGATAAGATTTCAACAAATATTAGTTATTCACTTTTATTAAACAACTTTTTATTGCATTCATTCTGAACAATTCTCCTCCTCTTAGGACTTTCTCCCACATGGACTATCTAATTTAAATGCAGTCAATATTTATATTACCAAGAAGATGACCATTTTGAGCATTATCGTTCATTATTGTGAAAAACTTCCAGCAAATGATATATAACTAGGAACAGTGATATGACTATGCAAATGTAATAGACTGGCAAGATAGCACAACAGTTTGGAGTTAGATAGCCTGAGTTCAAATCCCAACTCTGAAACTTACTTGTAATGTGACTGAAAAGCTACTTGATCATTCTGAGCTGGTCTCCTCATCTGATAAATATGATTAAAAATAAAACCTATCTTATAGAATTGAGAAGATTAAGAGACATAATGTAAAGAGTAAAAAAGTAGTAGATGCCTAGTACACGGTACACAATCAATAAAGTAGGCAGTGGTGGTAATGGAGGTGGCGGTGGTGATGGAGGTGATGGTGGTATCACTGAGATAAGTATATAACTCTTTGAATGATCTTTGGATTATCCTAAATTTATCAGTCACCCACAAACTTATCAACATCAATTAACTTAGATAAAATTTTGGCCATCTTATTTTGTTCCAAATTTTTATATCCCAGACAGCCTTCTGTATAGACCTTTTTTGTCCTATTTTTCCACTTAACAGGATATTAAAAGTATGTTTCCATGTCTTTAAATTTTCTATACAATTTGTTTAAACAGTGACATAGTATTCTGTTGTAAAGACCTGCTATAATTAATTTAACATCCCTCTTTTCCCTGGGTACTTAGGTTGTTTCCAATTCTTGTTTATCATAAATAATACAGCAAAGAAAGTTTTTGTCCAGAAGGCTTTGTCTGCATTTTGGATGATTTCCATGAACTAAATTCCTAGACAGAGATACATATTGCCATACTGTTATCCAGATCCTTCACATATTTGAAGACAGTAATCACACTCTCAAGTCTTTCCTCCAAACTAAACACTCTCAGATTCTTCATATAAGTCATTTCCCACTGTTGCTTGCCATCATTCTTGTCACTTTTTCCTAGAATCAAAGCACAAATTCCTAAACTGGTATTCAAGGTTCTTCCATTCTGACCTACGTTATCTTTGCTTCCTCATCTCCTGCTGTATCTCACCTCATTTTCCTGGCACTCCTCCTCCAGTCAACCACAGCTTTGTAGGTACACTTTATTCCTCCATTCTGTTGTTCATTTGTTTATTCTATCCCTTCAGTTCAGAATTGCCTGGGACACTCAATCTCATCTTTTGATACAGGGATCAAGTGCCACATCTTCTCCAGAGTTTTCTTGGTTCCTTTTTCTCTGACCCAGAAAAACCTAACTGTATTGTCCACTCTACTCCTGTGCTACCTAGTGCAGTAGTGGTCAGAGTCCTCACAGAAAAGCAATGACATACTTATTTTGGTAATTCAAGGAGGATTTAATAAAGAAATTATTTAGGAAGGTATGGGCAGGAAGTGGAAAAACTATAAGGAGTAGCACAGTATCCAAGGGCCACCAAGGCCTTAAATATCCTTACACCTGAAGGAATGAGAATAGGGAGCAGTTACTGTAACTTAGTAGAAAAAGGGGTCATATGGAGAGGAGCTGTGACTTCCATCAAGGGACAAAGTCAGTCTAGGGTAACCTCACAGAGACGGACCCAAGAAAATAAACACCTTACTTGATTTCACTCTCCTCTCTCCTTTTCATTTTCTGCCCTGGCTTTCGTTAGCAGAAATGAACTCAATTCTAAGGGCTAGGAAACCATTGATGCAGTCCATAGAGGTCAACCCCTAGAGCACAGATAATGATAAAAAGGGCAGAGAGTAGATCTGCAGGGTAAAGGAAGGAGCCCCATATCACTATATTAAAGCTTTATTATAATACATTGTCAGTAGATATGCTGACCCACCCTGAACTTAATATGTATTGTCTCACTCACCCCCAAACTATCTTCTACACTGTGGTGTGACTATTTTGCTCTCCCACTCAGTTTTCTTCAGTGCCCTACCACCCTTCCTGCTCCCGTTGACTACAGAACCAACTCTAAATGCATCAGCATGACTAACGTCCCTGGTGACATGGCTCTTACCTTCCTCACAGCCACCTCTCCCTTTCCTCCTACTTCACAATCCAGTCAGATGAACATGTGTCACTCCCCAAACATAGCATTCTCTATATAGTGTCTATTCTTTTGCCTTAAACACACTTCCCTCACTGAAAACCTCCTACTCATTCTTTAAGAATCAACTCAAGGGCTTCTTCCACTATGAAACTCCCTGCCTCCTCCAGACAGACTCTTGGCCTCCTTCTCCAAAGCTCTTTTTACAGCTTATATTTTATAGCACTTTATATTATAGATGTTTATAACTCTGTCTCTCCAAATAAACTACCAGCTCCTTTAAGGCAGGTACTGTGTCTTACTTCATCTATTTTTCTGGCAGAGTCTTTAGTACATTGTAGACACTCAATATTAAATTAATGAATGGATCATTGAATTGAATAAAGATATTCGCAATTAATGTATATTTCTCATATGGTGGGTAGTTTTGTTTTTGTTTTTGTTTTTTTTTTTTTAGGCATTTCTAGGGTATGAGTGTGTGACAGAGGGCAGAAGCGTATGTCCTGGGCATCTGTCAGCATCAATGGCCCTGGCCTCTATCTGCTCTCAGAAAACCTCTGCATAAAGTCAGGCATCCTTGGGAAGACAAGTAGGAGACAATCCATATAGAGCCTCCCCATTATATACATCCATTTGACAGATGGACCCTATTAATAGGTAACTTGCCAACAAGCCCTTAGGAGCTCTTGTGTCTGCTTCCTAAATCCATTTTGGAGCAGAAATCCATTTTATTAGCTGAAGACAGAATAGACCAATTCCAAATATTTGGAAAAGCTTAATCTTGCAAATTAGCTAGCTGTCCTATGACCACATGGTGGCCACTTGTGTGGGGGAAAAGCAGGACCATCTCGGGACAGACCTTTCTCTGTTTCTTGAGAAAACACAATAAAACACCCTTCTCCTTTCATCCACATCTGGTGGCTGAAAAAACAGTGACCCATGGAATTCACATTTTCATACTTGACTATAGTAAGCCAGCATCCAGAGGTTATTCTTGCTGTGTTTATGAAAGAGAGAAGCCTGTCAGGATAAGAAGGCTTCTGATGAGGTGCTTATTGAGAAAACATGCAGGGATTTCTGTTTCCCCAAATTAGAGAAGAAGCTTATGATAAGAACCCTTTTCATTGATTTCTCCTCTTCAACTGCTTTCACGCTGTCCTGTGGTATAATTACAAGCCCTAAGGTTCAGCCTTGTAAAGCAAGTTCTAGAGAAAATTCTCCAAAGTGAAGCAGCCCCAGGGGTCCTAACTCTCAAAACTGTGCAAAGCTTCAAGGAAATCATATTGTACTCACAATAGGGCCACCAGGCTAAGTGAGCTGAAAAGAGATTTTTGTCGTCTCCATTTTTGTCTGGCTTTTTATCAGTTCAACATGTTCATGTTATAAATGGCATGCTGATTGTCTGATCATATTCCTTGGACAAGTGGAAATGGTCTCAGGAGAAGAGAAAGAAAGGCACCTTCTAAGAGTGTTGTATTGGAGGTAGGTAGATCTCACGATCAGATGTGGGTATCAATATAAATAGGGAGTGACAAAGAAGTTATGAAGACAGGACAAATAAGACAGCCCAGGGGCAGTGGTGAGAAAGAAGGTTCAATATTCAAGTGGCCATTGAGGAGGGATGCTTGGGGCAATTCCTGAGCATACTAGTAAGCAGCTGTAATCACTTATCTGCTGCCCTGTTTACAGACATAAACCTGCTGAGAGCAATGAAGGGGCAATGAAAGTGGACATTGATGAGAAACTATATTCAGCAATGATTTTTGTCCTGGTTAATGTAAAATTGGTGAAAAATAATTCTCTCAGTCATTGATTAGTTAATTCAATAAACATTTTTGTCAGACTCTTACTCCATAACAGGCACTGTCATGGGCCTTGAATTTGGAAAGGTGTATAAAACATTCTCTCTGCCTCTGAAAGACTCATGGACTAGAGGAACCACTGGCCTCCCTGATCTCTAGATTGGCACCCTGTCATCTATTCTTCACTACAGCTGGAAGTTTATAAACCACAAAGCAGGCCAGGTCATTCCCAGGTCAAACCTTGCAATGGTTCTTCCTTGTGAAGGGGACATAAATCTCAGCTCCTTAGCATAGCACACAGCTCCTTTCTACCTCTCCAGCCTCAATGCAATTCACCCATCTCCACTCTCCTCAAGATCTTTGCACCCAAGCCTTTGCTCAGGGCTTTCCCTGCGCTCACAATGGCATTTCTCCTCTGTGCCTGGCCAAACTCCTTCTTGACCTTCAGTTTTTTACTTAGATGTTAAGGTCTCTAAGAAGCCATCCTCTCTCCCAACATCAGATTAGCTGTGTCTTTCATAGACTGCCATTAGACTTCACATTTACCTCTACAGCTGTAAGCATCCTACTACTGCACTATTATAACTGCCTGATAGATTCATCTGACTCTCCCACTAGATTATGAGCTTCTTAAAGAAGTACTTTTATCCTCTACCTTTGTTTCTCCAAATGCAGTATAAAGAATAGCACTTATATAGTCAGTGCTCAAATAAATATTTATTGGCTGCTTACTATATTTCATACCCTGGTATTTTATAAATATCTTATATAATGTTTACAAAAATCATAAGAACTTCATATTATGACCTCACCTTAAAGATGTGAATCAGAGAGAGTGAGAAATTTGCCCAAGATCTCACAGCTAGGAAGTGGTGAGTGTGGCATTAGGATAAAAGAGTACTCTATTTCTCTTTCTTTACCTAACACTGGCCTACATGCAACTTCACAGTCTGCTATTTGCACCTTTAACCAGAGTGCTTCTAGCCAATCTGGGGGAGGAAGAAGGATAGTAACACAGCATAAAGAAATAAAAGCATTTTTTTCTCTCTTCAAAGAGATCAGCAAAGATATTGTCTTTTTATTTCTAAAGGTCTGGCTTCTCTTACCTAAATGTTGAGTTACTAAGGATTTGGATTTTATTCAAAGGCACTGTTAATCTCTTTCTAGCTGGGCAATGAACAAAATATGCAGAAGAAAGGCTTTTGTGTGAAGTTTCCTCAGACTAAGGAAACAAATCCCCCAGGAAAGGGTCTGGGAGGGAACCCTGAGTGAAGCTCTGGGTCCTGTCTTCTGGATCCCACTTTTGAGGGTACTAGACAGTAAGTAGAATGGGTGCTAGTCCAGAGAACAGGATCCAGTACTCAGGCCTGGAACATTTTGCCAGTCAGGCTCAAAAGAGCACTGGTCTGCTCTATTGTACCCTTAAAATAATTTTGTAATATTATTTTACAAAACACACACTTCAAGCTGACACCCGAAAATTTTCATCAAACTTTAAACATGTTGTAAATATTGACATTTTAAAATAAAATAATTATATCACACTTTTGCATGCACCTAATTTAGTATAAATACCGTAGTTACTTAAAACTACCACAATCCATTTGAAAAATATATAGACAAGCTCTTCTTTAACAGTTAGAAATTTTACATTATTTTTCTTCTTAAAAATCTCCTGAGCTTGTTTTTATTTTACTTCTCTCATAGAATTTTGTCCTAATGTATTAGATTTTTTTATGCTAGAAACTGGTCTTTTATTGACCATCCAATATTTCCGTAAAGTGTGTGTGTAGATTTGTGAATTGATTTAGTTTCCTGAAACCATAAAGCAAAAGATGTTTAAAAGGGATAGGAAAGGGAGCTTATGAAAGGAGAGGTTAGGAGAAGAAGAAAGAATCTTTTGCCAGCTATTGGGGAGATCAATGCTAGGAAAGAATATATATGAAAGTTGAGATGCTAAAAATTTATTCCCCTAAAACTATCTACGACTGCATATTTTTCAAAAAGTCTTTCAGTACCTCCAAAAATAATATACCTCAGACTGAAGAACATCAGCTTGAGGTCTAAATTAAGCTCTTGCCTTCCTGGATCTAGATGTCTCAACATCAGCTTTCAAGCTATTTGACAGTCACAGTAAATGTGATCTATGCCCACTGGGGACTCAATTTAAGCCCACAAATTACTCAGTGACCCCAAGGAGCTATTCAGATAGCAATGCAACATCTCATAATACCCATTGCCCTAAGGGAATCATTGAATGTACAACTTGGGGAGTACCCATGCCTGAACCTCATGGCTAGACTGGGATATAGGAGCTTAGTTTGATGTGGGAAGAAGTGGGAATGGTCACCACCATAATTCTCAAGAGCCCTATTCTTAGTCTACCAACTCCTCAGCTACCTGAAATACTCTCTTCATGGCATTGTCCATGCTGTTTATCCTTTGACTTTGATTATTTCACTTACGTATTGCTCCCTTCTGATCACTTACCTAATGAAGTTTAACATAGCACATTGTGCTCTACGTGTACAAAAGACTGTTTCCTGCCTTCTTAGAAGGTATGGGCCATATCTAATCATAATTAGTCAATGATTAGAGAATGACTAAAGTCACAAAAAGACATCCAGAGGATGTGTTTTCTAGAAGGACGTTTCATAGGCCCATTTTATATATACAAGATTTAGGTACTTTTTAGCACCTTTTGAAGTTACCTGTTTTGCCCCCTAAAGTATGTACAGTGCCCACGAAGAAGAGCTGGGCCAGTACACTTGGGGGTGCTCTGTAGAAATTAGAGCACAGAAAAAAGCCTGTGTTTATTTTGTGTTTGCACTCCATTCATTTGTTATTAATAGCACTGAGAAAGACCTTGACATTTTGTGGGGGGAGGGCGGGATCCATGTAGCAAAGGATAAGCTAATTAATGCCGCATAATCAACTCATTAGGATGTAAAATGACACATCCAACCAGGATTGTCTTAACTTCTAGAGAAATGTGTCATCAAACATTTTACACAAACCATTGTGCTGGACTAAATGCAAGTCACTTTGACCTTTGGATGCTGACTTGGTCCCTTTGATTCATCAGATATTTTGACCCCACATACCCCAAAGATATACATTACTTAATTATTGTACTACAGGTAAATTGTGCTTAATTTTTCTATTGTCGTTTTCACTGTATGTTCTTCAAAATGAAATCATATTTTCAATCATATATAGATTTGATTCCCTGAGTCAGTTTATTTTCTCTATCCCATTTTATTAATTATAGCTTCAGTCATTGTGAATTTTATTTTATGGTTATTATTTCTACCAAATCCAATTTCTCACATAAAATAATGCAGATCTATTTTAATGGGAAACTTTGATTATTCTACCACGTTTTTTTTGGTTCATTAACAAAGATTAGCATATGAAGTTTGAGCCATTGTCAGTTTTATTTTGTGGTGATCACTTCATTTAAGTTCATTTTACCCTGGGATAGATTTTGCAGTTTCAGATGATACTAACACACATTGTGATGCTTTTGTTAGACTTAATCCAAATTAACATTGAAATGAAAAATTTCAATCAGGTTTTTGTTTGTAACAAAAGAAAGAATTAAAATGTGGGAGGAGGGGTGTCCAGCCACCCTATTTTTTCCTGGAGCAGAATGGTATAGAGAAAGCCCAGGATACTGAATATCCAAATGAGGCTTATATATAAATAGCACAGCGATGAAGATGAAAAGTGAGTGTGGGAAGAGTTTGTGAATGACCTTGAACACAACCAAGATGCAGTTAATTAAATGCTGTTCAGGAAAGACCAACTGTTCCCATTCTTCCACTCCTCTGCCCACCTGTTTCCTGGCCCTTGGGCAGAACCTTCCCTCTGATAGGCAGGCCAGGTTATTCATGGAATGTGGGCTCTTTGGTTGGGGGCTGTGCCTTACGGGCAGCACATGTGCCCTCTGCTTCCTTTCTTGCCCACCTGCCTCAGGTTTGGTGCAAAAATTGACCAAAGTTAGAAGGGGCAAAGTAGCAGGGCACAACTCAGGCATTTCTGTGTCCCAAGTTGAACTGCAATCAGAATATCCTAAAACTCTCACCCCTTCCTAGCATATGCTTATTGTAGGACTCTAAGCAAGCTGTTTAAATTTTCTGCAGGTTTATTTTCTCATGTGTAAAACAAGAGTTAGAGTTGGTAAGAATTCACAAAAATAACTTATATCGTTGAATGTTCACTATGGGTCTGGCACTCTTCTAAGTGCTTAACAGAAATAGACTCACTTACCACTCATAACAACCTTATCAGTTAGGTGTGAACATTACTCTTTTTAATGGAGAAAGAGAAAGAGAGAACCTGTTGTTTACCAGGCAATAAACAACATGTGCTTTTAATATATATTTTCACACGTCTCACTTATGGTGATTATTACTGTGCTCATTATTATCCTCACAACTAAGTCTTAGAAAAAAATATATATACATCTCAAGTAGCTGTCTGAGTTATAGGTCTTAATCTTGCCCCTTGCATAAACTGCATTAAAAAAATATCAGGGCAATATTGAAATAATCTTTCTTCTTGGTTCAGTAGGTTTGATGCGTAGAGTTTCAGAGGGATTTCAGATTTTTCTATTCATCCATTTATTTTACAGTTATCAGGGAGTTACTATGTGCTAGATACTGTCCTAGGGCTTCAGAAATATGTACAACACTGCCCTAGCCCTCAGAGAGAACGATGCAATGACAAATAATAATAGAAGCTGAGAAAATGAAACTGCTTTCGTTATGAGTCCCAAAGCTGAGTTGGGTGAAGTGGTGTCATACTCACTCATTAAGACACAGGAGAAAAGATTATTTGGGGAATGATATAATAGTCACTCAATAAGTGCTCATTAAATGGGTGAAAAGGGGTGAGATGAAATCTGGACAACAGAACAGAAAGGTCAGCATCTGCACAATGGTCTCTGCTCTACTATCCTGCTCATGTAATTTTTCTCTGTGTAGCTCAGTCCAAAACATGTATTGAGGACCAACTCTGTGCTTGACACTACGTTTACAACCATAAATCTGATGCACATCAAGAACTACCATCTAGTAAGAAATCAAACAAACCAAAATGAACACTACAATCTAATAATCAAATATAAAAATAATAATCAAATATAAAAATAATCTGTGTGCATGTGGAATGCATGGATTGCAACCAAATAAGCCACTTTATATGTGTCCCTGACTATCCTTTTAATCTGCTCAGTAGGAGTAGTCCTTCCTATATTCCTGGATAAAGGCTGAGGTAGCCTCCCCCTCAATTTTTTTGTTTACACTTAGATAATCAAAAGTTTGGAAATCTTTAAAATTCTTAAGTACAATCTCAATTCAGTAGAGTCCATATAATAACCAAAGCTTCTAATTTCATTTAAGATAGATACTTCCTTCTTTATCTCTGGCCCACTGCAGTCCAGGAGAGGATTATAGATAGTGTCTTATTCTTTTTATACCCCAGCTGTTCCTCCCACAACTTGCTAACTTTGGTCTACAAACACATCCTGGAGTTGGACTGGTAGAGGAACAAAGAAGAACAAATATTAAAAAGCAGAGTAGGAAGATTTTTATTTCATGCATATTGTCATATACTAACATTGGTTCTCTGTTCCTGGTGCCTGATTAAAGATGACTAAAGATGGAAGATTGGATTTGTGGCTTTCATAAAGGTCTCCACTGGGGGCATTGAATGACATTTCCAGAGAGTTAGTGATGGGTTATCTCTAAACTAAATGTCTTCTCCCCAAGCCCAGTCTACTTTTTCCAGCAGTCTTGTTCATATAGGCTCTCTATTTAGTTATCCCTCCTCAGTAGATTGCTTAGGTAGAACTTAAGTGGCTCCATGCCTGCTCTCCTTCCAACATAGTCCATATCTCTTCTTCAGGAAATACACACAAATCTTTGACCTGACAGACTCTGGGAGGCAGATGAATCCGGTGCCACCAACTCTCCTTCCCAGACATCAGCAGCTAGCCAAGCTGCCTTTGCTGCTGGCTCTCCCAGGAAGGATGCAGAGCCAGTTCATCATTTCAGATGACCTTTACCATCTTCTCTGAGTGGCCCCAGGAAAGCCTTTATTCTCATTTTGAAAGAAGGAGGATGTGCCCTTACCCCACCCCTTCCTTGGGAGTGTGGAATTCAAAGCACTCTCACATTCTCCTCACAAACCCTTGTTTAACCTTCAATCTCTTGATTGATCTTCAATTTGTACATCTTCATGAATGTAAGATCCAAGAGCCATTGAATCAATTTGGGGCTTTTTTTTTTTTTAAATAAATTCTACATATGTTAAATGCAGTTTCTAAGGTATCTTGACACCATGACTAACTTTCACTTGAACATCTCATCATACAAACAAATTAAGTGTGGTCTCACTTTTCATGTTAACCAGTGTACAATGTAGAAATTGTTTCCCAAATTAGCTCTTTAAGTGGAACCTTTCCTCTGAAAAAGATTCTTTCTAGATCTAGTCCATCTCCTCTAGTCTGTCTTCCCAACAGGCTTAGCGTACAGTGATGTTGTTCTGCCTTGCCTGCCTGCATCCCTCACTGAGCCACAAGGTGGCACAAGGTCGGACTTGCATGTAATGACCCGCTATGATTGATTTTTGATTGATTGATTTGAAGAGATTATGTCTGAAGTTATGTCACATTACTTATTCCCACTGTATCATTGATGATCTTCCTAGAACAACTTTCAGCATCCATCATGCATAGCCTATGGATACAACATACCCTGCACCATAGCTATTGCCCCTAAGGCATTCCTCTGCTGTAAATAAAGGAAGGAATTAATCCTTACTTCACTTATTTTCCAAAATAACCCTAAGGAATATGTATTACTTTACCACTTTTCCAGTTAAAAAACCTGAGTTTCAAGAATAGTAAGTAACTTGCCTGGAGATACATAGTATCTAAATGGTAGAGTTAAGGTTAAGTACATTTGACTCCAAAACCCATGGGCCATAATGGAAGAAGTTAATTTATGAGACAGGAGACCTTGGGTTTGTCCCAGCTCTGTCATTAATTTGACTATGGCCTTAGATCATTACCTCTTCCTGTCTGAGTCAGAGTTTCCTCATCTGTAGATGAAAGAATAGGATACAGTGACCACTCATGCCTTTTTACCTGCAGAGGTCCAAGCTCCTGAATGGTGCTTATTGAATTGTTTATATGAGTCACATGGCCTGCCCAGATATTTTAACTCAGAAATTCCTGCGTGGTAATCAGTCTCATCTTATTTCCTGCTTGCTCTTCTAACCTCCCTCATTTGAGATCATTTGTATCCTTTTATGTGCGTGTGCTGTTCATGTTTCCTGAGGGCCTGATTTAGAATTATCTGAAAATTTCATCAAACGACATTTATTCACCACCTACCCAGGGAAACTTCATGAGCTAAATGAAATATCAATGCAGAGCTTGGGTTTTGATCACCTTCTTGCCTCTTACATGTTTCTGTAAATAACTATCCTCAAAGCGATTTAACACTATTCTGAAAACCTGTGGTTCTGAGCCAGTCAGACCTGGGTAGGAACCTTGGGCAAGTTATGTAACCTTTAGTTAACCTTTCTGAAATTCAGTTTCCTCAAATAGGCTGTTTGGAGTATTAGAAGTACGTGTGGCATATGGAGCAATCTAATATAGGACCTGAAAGGAGTTGGTCTTGTTTTCTCTTTCTCATTTCTAAAAGCTTTGGCTGCCAAGCAAACAGAGTTTTCTGAAGAAGTTCTCTCCTTCTCTGAATAGCATCATGGAGAATTTTCCTAGTAATGACATCTAATATTGCTCATACACTTTTCAACACACCCTTAGACATATAATGTGTATCTTTGGCTAGCAAATAGAGAAGGGAAATAAAATCTCAGGTCTCACTGGTGAGTGTGATCTTGGAGGAGTTGTTTAACCTTGCTAAGTCTCTTTTTATTAAGGCTCTCTAGGTCTCTGTACTTTATGTTGCTGTGAAGACTAAATGGAGTAAAGCAGGTACATAGTCAGGCCATGATAGGTACTCAATACAAAAAATGGGTCTGTATTGGAATTCCCTCTCCCATTTATTAACTTACAGTTTCCTTTGAGGCCTGATCTCCACATCCATCAAATGGGAATAATAATAATTCTTGTGTTTAATGTGACTGTGAAGGTCTATGCAGTATTAGTGGGTATGCCTGACACAGAGAAGGCACTCAGTATAGGGTGAGATCTATTTCCTTCCTTTTCCTGAATGTTTTGAGTTGAGTTGTCATGGTTAAGAACAGGTAAGAAGCATGATTAAAAAAAAAAGTAGCAATGCACAAATGTATTCCCTTCCTTGGATGGTTCCTAAGAGTTAAACTTGGGATGTGGTTAAGACATCAAGATAGTTCTGCAAAACTAAAACTTAAAAAAACTTTACTAGGCAATCACATTTGGTTTATATCAAAATCACTCAAACCCAAAGATGCATTCCAAGCAGTTGACATCCATTTCAGTTGGATGCTAATCCAATTTTTAAAAATTAATCCTAACTTGACAAGAAGCTGGTCTCACAGATCTTACCAGAACATCCCTCTCCCCATTGATTTTCTGGGAAGGAAATGGGTAGCCTGGCTGTCAGAAACAAAACTGAAGACACGCCTTTTCCTCATTCAGCTGGAATCTGCAGTCTCAAGAAAGGATTTAAATAGCCCAGTGGAATCTCATAAATTACTCCTGTCACAGCCTTTTTGCCTTTCACTTGAGATTTACCAAAAAGTAAAACAGCTCGTGTCTTTTCCAGAGATCACTGGATCCTAGAACCCCAGCGCTAAAAGGGCCCTCTGAAAGCCTACCTATTCCCTCTCCATCAGCCCCTAACATCAGTCACCAATTCCTACCTGTTCTGTCCTCCTGCCATTTCCCAAATAACGTGTCTCTCTTCACTTTATTCCAGCATTTATTCCCCTAGTCAAGCCCTTGTTACTTCTCTCACCTAGGTGATTGCAATCATGTCCCAAATCTTCAGAACTCTACCAGTCCATCCTCCATATGGCAGTCAAAATCTTTATGTCATGTCAATATACTCCTACTACTTCTTGCTTAAAATCCTCCCGTGGCTTCCCTCAGAATAAAGTACAAAATACTAACCTGGGTATCTGACACTCAGCATGTTCTGGCTCCTGCCTATTACTTCAGCTTCCTCCTCCTCTGTCACTATCACCTGCCCTTGTGTTTTGTACCCCAGCCATAATTAACTTTGAAGTTCTCTTTTGTTTCTGGAATGCTTTAACACACCTGGCACTACCCAAGAGCCTCATGTCCCCTTCAAAAGAAACATATATATAATCTGCTTTTAAAGATTTTTCTTGATCCTCTGCCCACCTCAAGCACCATTATCTGTTCCTACATCTGTGGTCCCATGCACTTTGCACCATTCTATTTACACTGTCTTAGAATCATCAGGGTGCTGTTTTCCCCACTATATTTTGAATTCCTCAAAAGCTAAAGTTATATTGTATCACCCTGGATTCCTATATTCATAGAGTAGATGTTCATGCACTCAGAGTCTGGAAATATTCACTGAACATCTACATTGTGAGCAGCACTAGAAATCTAGAGGTGAATATGTACCCTAAACTCTAAGACCCAACAGCATGAAGGCACAGCCAATACAGAGAGAGAGAGAAATAATAATACAATGTGACATGGTAAAAAGAAGCACAAGATACTCTTACTGAGGTCCCAAAGAGAGGCCCTGACAATGTGTTTGGAGAGAGAGGAGAAAAATGCTTCTAAGAAGAGATAATACAGGTTATGTACTTTAAATCTAAATTGAAAAGTTGAGACTTTTAAAATTTTGGATTTTTATGGTTCAAGATGGAAAACTGAATGTCCCTCTTAGATAAGACTCCATTGAATAGATGAGTAAGATATATATAATAGATAAATAAATTTCTGGTGATTCAGATTTTAAAAAAAGGGGGTGGGGTGTTATCCACACACAAATTTCTGAAGCATGGAAAGCAAATGGGGTCATTGAGGCATAATCTAGAGTAGAAGAGGTCAGTGAGAGACCCAAGCAGAAGGCTGCAATGAGCATGTGAGCTTTATAACCTGATGGATCCCTGGAAAAGCCTCCAAATGGGAGTGAGCAGGGTTGGGGAGCTAAAGAGAGCTCTGGAATGGCCATAGTCAAGGAATTGAGATGCCTGGGTAGGGCCTATAGTCTGAGTGGGGAGTGAACTCTTCCATACAGAAGAGTTCAAGGTCAATTGCAAGCCCCCCTCGATATTAAAGAAAAAGAAGAGAGATGCTTTCAGCCAGGATGGAAGTACCTGCAGTGCTTCACCCCCAGAGTGAACTCTTTTTCACTGTAAAAATTGTGGGGGCTCAAGCAAATTTTTCTGCTCCTTACCATGCACAAGAAAGGCAAGTCTGCCATTCAACGGAATCTGATTATCTACACAGAGTTCTCCATCAGTTTTGGCATCTGGAGAAAAGGACTTTTGAGTAAACAGACCTGCTGAATTATTAAGGGGAACGATGCTGGTTACGTATGCTGTCAACTGGAGATTCAGAAATAAATATAAGCCAATTGAGTCAACATGGGAGGAAAACTGATGAGAAAGAGAAAACCCACGTTTAAAAAATACAAAGACACAGAGGGGATAGGAAAAAAAGCAAGAAACAGAAGGGAATTTTCAAAATAAATTTAGTCAGAAACCTCAGAAATTCAGAAGTGATTGTTGCTATGAGAAACAGGCAGTCAAGTGTTCTTGAAAATGTGAGCTATTTGTCGACATTTTAAAAATTCAGAAGAATAGCTAAATAATAGATTGGTCATGATTAGAGACCAAATAAGTAATCTGAAAGATGAAGTCAAGGAAATCTCATGGAATGCATAGCAAAAGATAAAAAGGAAAACGTGAGAAAATAAAAAGTTAAAATAAACAGAGGATGGATCCAGAAAGCACAGCAGTCTTCTCAGAGGAGTTTCATACATAGGGAGAATAAGTATAGATATTATTGGAGTCACAGGGGTACAGATATGGAAGAAAACAGGGGAAAATACTCTTGTCCTTAATAGAGTTTCAAATATTCAGAATAAAGGGTCATTTCAGTGTGAAACATGGTGGTTGTAAAAAAAAAAAAAAAAAAGTCAAACAAAACAAAAATCCATTCCTAGCCAAAATCTGGTGAAATTTCAAGGAGACAATGCTAAAAGATGCCAGGGTTATCACAGTAAAAGTACCTAAAAAGGACAAAGAATCACACTCTACTCAGATCTTGTGTAGACAATTATTGACCCCAGATGACATGGAGGAGTGTCTCCAAAGTTACAGGGGAACATATTTTTGAACAAAAACACTATACCCAGGGTGAAGCTAATTTTTATAACTTTAGATTTTATGGGGATTCCAAAAGGTTATATAATAAACAAAAGAATGACCTTTCCCCAAAGCTGTCCACCTCCTAATTCTAAAAACCTTGAATATGTTACCTCACATGACAAAAGAGATTTGCAGATGTGATCAAATTATTGATACATGCCATTAAAGACACAGAAATCTTTTTCATTTGTGGTCAGAGGGAGCTGTGACTATAGGAGAATGATTAGAGATGTCGCATTACTGGCTTTGAAGACAGAGGAATGGGGCCATTAGCCAAATAATGTGAGTGTCCTCAAGAAGCTGGAAAAGGCGACAAAACAGATTTCACCCAAGTGTCTCGAGAGAGAAATCCAGCCCTGCTAATATTTGGATTTTAGCCTAGTGATAGCCACATTGGACATATAACCTACAGAACTGTTAAAATAATAAATTTGTGTTGTTTTGAATTTGTTACAGCATCAATAGGAAACTGTAGTTATATCCCACACTACTATTTTGAAAACAATTACTTGAGGACATACCCTAACAAAATGAAAAAAGAAGCTAGAAAAGAAAAATATACGTGATGTAAGAACAATGGAACTAATCTAGAAGTAAAAGGTAGAAGATTAGATTTACAGCTCTGCAAAAAATTCAGCAAGCATACTATCAAAATTAGAATTGAAAGTCAGAAAATGTAAAAAAAAAAGCTTAAAGGAGAAAGTGAATTCCATTGCAAAATTATAAGACTAAGTAAGAAGTACAATATTTTTATATATATGATAAAGATATTTATATATTCTATGAATTAAAAAAGAGATAAATTAAGAACTTTGGGGAATAAAAGTTGTATACAAAAGTCATAAGCCAAATATATATAATTGAAAGCAATTGATAGAGTTAGAAAAGGTAATCCATTTACTCCTGATAATAGGAACATTTCCCTTCAGGCATTACAATTTAGAATTACCATTTCTTCTTTAAGGATTTAATAATACTCGTGGATTCTGTAGTAAATATTGTTTATCCAATTACAATATATGAGATGCCTTTTTGAGGGCCAAATGCATTGGCCATTTTTTAATCAACCTAAGACAAAGCAAGGAAGATTTAGTTATAATTATAATACAGAACATAATAGGTATTAACACTGACAATATGAAAATAATGTTGGGCATCAAGAGTCTGGAGAGGAAGAAGGAGAAAGTATAGGTCCAACAGTGTCTTCATTTTACATGGTAGGAAGTCAGTAGATACTGTCTAAATTTAAGTATACAGATATTTAATTTATATATTAAAATTTCAGTATATATATATTTAACTTATAATAATTCATTTAACAACAAATATTCATTGAGTGACTATGCTAAGCATCTTCCTAGGTATTATGAATATAACAGTGAAAAAAAAATAGACAAAGCCCTTTTCATTACAGAGTTTACATTCTAATGGGGAGAGACAGATTATAAAACAAATAAATGAGTGACATCTAGTAAGTCAGATGATGATGATCAATGCTACAAAGCAGGATATTTTCTGTAAAGAGCCAGATAGGTAGTAAATAATTTAGTTCTTTGCAGGCCTTAAGGTAAAAACTATAATGCTACTGTAAAAACTATAGATGCTACTCAACTTAAATGATGGGTTAGTTTCTGTTAAACTCATTCATCATAAATTGAAAATATTATAAGTCTAAATTTCATTTAATATACTTAACCATCATAACTTAGCCTCATCTACCTTAAACGTGCTTAGAACAATTGCATTAGCCTACAGTTGGGGAAAATCAGCTAACATGAAGCTTTTTATAATAAAGTATTGACTATCTCATGGAATGTACTATGTATTTTGCTTTTAATCATCGTAAGGTCAAAAAATTTAAGTAAAACCATCATTAAGTTGGGGACCATCTGTACTTAACTTTGCCATTGTAGTAGGAAAGCAGTCATTAGAAATAAACAAATAAACAAACAATGGCTTTATTCCAGTAAAACTTTGTTCACAAAATCAAGCAATGGAATAGATTTGACTCATGGCCTGTAGGCCATAGTTTGTATAACCTTGTTATAAAGAAAATTAAGCAGGAATAGGGGCTAGGGAGAGCCATAAAAAGAAGTGCTGTTTTAAATAAAAAGTTAAGAGAAGGCCTCAGAAGAATCTTATGAAATGACCTGAAGAAGGAGAGAGAGTAACCCTTAGAAATATCAGGGGAAAAGAGAGTTCTGGACAGAGAGAACAAGAACCAAGACTGAAGAGGTGGGCTGGAACAAGAAGAGGGAAGGAGAAGGTAACAGGAGACAGGCCTGAAAAACAGGGAGGCTGGGTATGAGGGTTGTAGAGGAGATTATATAGTTTTGCAATAAAAGTGTTGTCTTGAACCGGCAGCATCAGATCACCTAGGATCAGAATCAGTGCTTTAACAAGACCCCTAGGTGAAAATATGCACATTTGAATTTGAAAAGCACTTGTATGAAGCCTCTTGGGCTACCATAAAGATTTTGGCTTTGATTCTAAATGAGAAGGAAGGCCATTGGCCGATTCTGAGAGGAGATGTGACATGATCTGATATTCATTTTAAATAAAACTTTGTTAGCTATTATTTTATAATTAATCTATTGGAGGGCAAAGGGAGGACGCAGGGAGACAAGTTAGAATATTTAGATGATTCGAAGAGGTGGTCAGGGTCTGGATATATTTTGTGGTAAATTCAACAGAATTTTTTATCAACTTGGATATGAGGCTGAAGGGGACCAAAAGGGGTGGTGGTGATTATAAGACTTTGGGTTCAAACAACTACAAAGTTGAAGCTGGCATTTCCTGAGTGGGGAAGACGGCAAGAGAGCAAGTTGGAGAGGGCAGAGCGAAGTACAGCCAAAGACTATAAATTTAGTTTGGGATATTTTAACTTTGAGACGTTTGTTAGATACCCAAGTAGATATATTAAGCAGGCAGTTGGGTATAAGAGTGCCAGCAAAGAGAACCTCCTATTTTAAGAATTAAAAATAACCTGAAGAGCTAATGATAATAGTGTGAAGAGTTGGAAAGTGTAAAGGAATTTTGGAAGAGGAGCAATGACGACAGATATTTCACTGCAAGGAATCAATAAATGCCGCTTGAGAGATTAATTAATACTATATAAGCATATAAATTAGAGTTATGATAGTACCATACCTAAAATAAAAAGTAGTCCAAAAGAAATTATATTCAGTGAAATAAGCCAGTCAGAAAAGGAAAAATATGGTATGATTCTACTTAAACAAGTTATCTAGAGTAGGCAAATTGATAGAAACAGAAAGTAGAAGAGTAACTGCCAGATGCTGGTGGGAGGTGGGGGTGGGGGTGGTGGTAGGGGTGGGGGCTTGGAGAGAGAGTGTTGAATGGGTGCAGAGTCTCATTTTGGGAAGATTAAAACAGTTCTGGAAATGGATGATGGTGATAGTTGCACAGCAATGTAAATATACTTAATGCCACCAAACTATACACTTAAAACCAGTTAAAGCAGTGAACTTTGTTATGCACATTTTACTGCAAGAAATTTTTTTTAACATATTAATTCACATAGTAATCACATATAAGAAAGGAAGAAATTGTGACCTTATGGGACATTGAGGAAGAAAGGGAGATTTTTGCTCTGTATTTTGTACTCTTCTGTACTGTTTATATTCTTTAAACATAAGCACACATTATTTTTATATTTGAAAATAAAATGTTTTAAAAGAATGAGTATGCAAAGGGAGAAGTTCAATCCATGTTTCTGCTTGACTTGCACCCAATTTCTCAAACACTATTTTATAGATGCTGATTTCTGAGAAGGCTTCAAAGTCCCCCTTTTTTCTTCTTCTTATTATTACTAGAAGCTATTCCCTTGGACTCAGACACTTGTTTTTCCGATAGAGCTTGCATTTAAAGCCTCAGAGGGTAAGTGTATATGGAAACCTCAGCCCAGCCCTCCGCCTTTGAACTGTTGAGTTTTCCAGGGCTCCTCATGTGTTCCTCATCCAGTTGGCTTCCTATCCAACACAACCACCAGGCAGCCAGTATTTCCTGAGTTGCCCATGGAAGTGGCCAGAGCTTGCTGGAGCAAGCCCATTAAAGAAAGCCTCCCACCAGCAAAGCAAACCTTAGGAAAATCCCAGGCTGCAGCCGCTCATTTCATGGGCTCCAACCAAAAGCACCTATAATGCCAACATGAAGACTTCAAATAAGGCCATCTCCTCTTACAGAATTTAACAAAAATTCTAGATTCTGGGCAGAGAATTCTAGCATGTCACAGTTGGAAGAGACCTCAGAAATCATATTGTCAAACCCCTCTATTTTATAAAGGAGGAAACAAGGGCTAAAGATGTACAGTCATAGATAATGAGTTAGAAGCAGAGCCCAGGCCCAAAGGCAGTTGTGGATTTCAGGAGATATGCCGTACTCTAGAGAAGCCTGGAAGGACCTCCCAGGATGGTGGGTCCTGTCCTGTTGAGAGTAGAGTGAGGAATGGGTGGTCATTCAAAAAACGGGAAGAAGGAGGAAGCAGAAAATAAATACACATAGTTGCAGCTAACTTGGTAGAGAGGGTAAGGCAGAATTCTTAGATGAACTATGAAGTCATTCAATTAATGCATTATTTCTCTGTTGATTTTTTTTTTTTATGTGCCCGGCCTTGCTCTAAATGCTAGGAATGTGCACTTGAATGAGGCATGGCCCTGGCCTCGAGATAGTTCAGCAGGCCAGGTGTTTATCATGCTGCTAATAGAGACAGCTGCAACACTTCAGTGTGATGAGTATGGGATAGAATAGCATTTTCTAAACTTTTCTGATCATAAGAATTACCCCAGATTTACTGAGTTGGATTATTTAGGGAAAGGGCCTGGTGATATGCATTTTTTCTGAGAGTCCCCAAGTGATTCTTGTTATCAGTCACACGAGCTTTAGAAACATTCAGAGTTGGATTTCAGTTCTGGTTCAGGTCAATGATGTTATATGCCTGACAAAATTATCTATCTGGACATTTAACTTGCTTGCTCGTAGATCCCTTAAGATTGTGCCTTTCTCCCCTATCAAGATACAGGCTGCTTTGTACTGCCCGTCTTGTGTACTACACAGACACCAGACAAGACCGAATGCTTCTGAGATTCCACCCTGAACAAATCCCTCCACCCAGAAGGAAGGGCCCAATTTTTTGTTCAAATACTGTAATTTTGCATCCTGTTACTCTGTGTCTTCCTAGAAGGAGAAACCTTTGTGATTCATCCACCCAGAGGAAGCACTTTTTTTTAAATTTGTACAAAGTCAATCTATACATTAGCAGGATCCTGAAAAATGATACTGGTACCTGTCACTACTCCCAGATTTCCCTGTCGCAGATGACTTTCTTTCTCCAGTGCCTGCACCAGTCTAATGTATGAGCCAATTGCTGGTCTGAGTTCTTGCCAGTCCACTGAGCCCTGCAATAAAGGATGGAACATCCTAAATACTGCCTGCCACATACCTGAAACAAGAGGCAGCATAGCCTGTGATTAACAATAAGAGCTTTGGAGTCAGACCTGAGTTCAAGTTTTGACCCCACTATTTACCATGTAACCTGAACAAATTAAGTAATGTCTATAAAATGCAGATTTAAAAAGTTTCTTATGTATAACTTTGCTGTAAAAATTGAGCAAGATAATGCACGTTTCCTATGTGCTATCTTATTTGATTTAAGCATCACCATAATACCTTTGGATAGCTATTATTATTATTATTATTATTATTATTATTATTATCCCCATATCACAGATAAAGAAAATAAGAGCTGGAGGTGAGATGGAGGGTAGTGGTACAGGGCTATTTTCTAAATCTAACTCTAATTGTCTAATCCATGTTCCTTCTACCCTTTTTACTTAAAAAAATTTTTTTCAATTGCCACTGACTTACAATATTACATTAGTTTCAGGTGTACAATATAGTAATTAGACATTTATGTAACTTACAGAGTGATCACCCTGATAAATGCAGTCATGTTCCTTCTACTTTTGCCTCTAGATCCAGACATCAGCTTTTCTCAGGGTTCAAGGTTCAAGGAGAATAAAGGATAAGATTCCATCCTCAATTAATAAAGGTACTTACATTAAGTCTGGCAACACAAGTACAGTAAAAAATTGACTTTTACTTTTGAGTGCCAATCTGAACGGATTAGTAATTACTGCCCAGAGGACCATTTTATAAAGGATTGAAAGAACAAGTCAAGGTTCGTAGAATATCATGATTGATTAACAACATTGGCCATGGGAATGAGATCTAAGAATGATGGCAGGCCCTACAGAGAGCACCCCAGCCCCTTTCAAATGTCTTTTTTTAATTATCATTTTGGGTTTTATTTATTTAGTTGTTTTTAAATTACATTTATTGGGGTGACATTGGTTAATAAAATTATATAGGTTTCAAGTGTATAATTCTATAATACATCATCTGTATATATTGCACTGTTTTTTTCACCACCAAAAGTCAAATTTCCTTCCGTCACCATATATTTGACCCCTTTACCTTGTTCTACCTCCCACTCCCCACTTTCCCTCCGGTGACCACTATACTGTTGTTTTTGTCTATGAGTTTTCTATTTGTTTGTTTGTCATGTTTGTTGCCTTCAGTTTTATAAAACTGAAAAACTTTCAGATTTCAAAGTCCACCAAAAAGGGAGATCCAAGGGTACTAAATCAAGCTGTTAAAGACCATTAGCACCTTAATAAGACCTTTTCCTGGATGCAGCCAGAAACAACCAAAGAATACAAAATGGAAGGGCATTTTGGAGAGAAAGCATGGAGTTGTCTGAAGCATTTTATGTAAAGAGCAAACTATCAGTTCTGTCTATTCCCAAAGACTTCTAGGCTCTCTCTTCCTGAGCATCTAGGTTGGTGGAAGAAGGTCACTATGGAATTCCTGCAACCCAGTAAGAGCTTATGTGTGACCTTGAGCAACTAATTTTGGCTCTCCCAGCTTCTGGCATTTCAAATGTGGACAATAAATAGTCTCTAACTCATTGTGGTTTTGCAAGTATTAAGTAAGGTTAATTATCTAAAGCAGCTTCAGAGAACTCCACCCAAAGTAGGCTTTTAAAAGCATTCATTCTCTTCTCTTTCCCCTTCTCCCTTGAAAAAAAATTATAACCTGTTGTAATTCAGAGTCCTTAAGTTATAATTTACTTACAGTAGTTCCCCCTTATCTACGGTTTTACTTTCTGTGGTTTCAGTTACCTACAGTCATCCTCGGTCCAAAAATATTAAGTGAAAAATTCCAGAAATAAACAATTCATAAATTTTCAATTGTGCACTGTCCTGAATAGTATTATGAAATCACAAGCTATCCTACCCAGGATGTTAATCATCCCTTTGTCCAGAATGTCCATGATGAATACATAACCCATCCAGTTGTTGCTTAGTAGCCATTTTGGATACCAGATCAACTGTTGCAGTATCACAGTGCTTGTGTTCAACCCTTATTTTACTTATCTCTTATTGTGCCTAATTTATAAATTAAACTTTATCATAGGTATTACATATATGAAAAAACATGGTATGTATAGGTTTTGGTACTAACCATGGTTTCAGGCATCCATCGGGGTCTTGGAATATATCCCCATGGATAAGGATGGACTACTGAACAGTAAAATTCACTCATTTGAGGTGATCGGTGTTAAGAGTTTTGACAAATATATAGCCATGTGATTATTACCATAATATGATATAGAATACTGCCATCACCGCAAAGAAGTTCCTTTATGCTCCTTTCCGGTCATTGCCTGCTCTCACCTCCAGCCCCTGGCAAACACTGATCTTACTTTTGCCCCTGTACTCTTGCTTTTTAGTGTGACCTATTTTAAAAGCATAAATCAAAATAGCAAATAATTCTCTTGAGTTTTTCTTTCACATTCTACTCAAAAATAGCTCAACTCTGAAAGCTCAGCTCTCTTTTCCAGGAAAATTCTTCATTAAATAAATGAATACCATGTGCACATTAAAAAGACATTCTGCTTAGTATTACTTTTACTTATAGCCGGAGTTCAACCAGCAGAGACCCAGGAACCTGTCAGAGTCTCCCTGTCCTCTTCAGCTCACACTCTCTTCTCCTTGACCCCGCCTACCTGCAGAGCTGGCTCCAGGCCCAGGTGGCACAAGCAAGTCAAAGTTTCAGAAGGGACTTTGGAAGAGTCTCCTGAGGAGGAGTGCTCTGCAAACTTTTGGTGAAAATTTTAAGATACTTGGGAATTCCCATGGGGAACATATGGGCTTATAATAATTAACAACAGCATTTAGAAGAAAGGGAATTGGACTAGAAACAGGGGGAGAAGGAGGGATGGGTAGATGGAGGTGGTCTCTGAAGTCCTTTTCTACAGAGAAGTCTCATGACCCAGATAGATTGTTTGATAGGTCCTGAGGCCACCCCACACCCCTCACCACCATGTGTCAGATACTGTGCTAAGCACAAGAATTAAAGATGGGCAAGTAGAGAAAAAATAATTAAAGCTGGTTTCTGCCCACAAAGAACTTACTATCCAAGAGAGAGAAAACATTCAGGGAAGGATATGGTTGAGTGGAGGAGAAATAGCATAGGATATGGAGCTAAAGGAGTTGAGATTTAAACTTAATTTTGTCATTTGCTAGCTGTGTTACCTTGGTAATTTGTTTTACCTTTCTGAGCCTTAGTGTTCTCATCTGTAAACTGAAAATTATATCCACCACAGAGGGGTGCTGTGTGAAATGAATGAGGTAATGGATGTAAAGCATCTCACCCAGTTCTTGTTATACACGGGCTCAGGAAAGGAGAGTTTACTTCTTAGTCTCTGCATTAGTCAAGCTTCTACAGAAAAATAGAACCAGGAGAGACTGAGAGACAGACAGACAGACAGAGAGAAAGAGAGAGAGGACGAGAGAAAGAGTGGTTGATTGATCATAAGGAATTGGTTTATGCAATTATGGAGACTCAGATGTCCTAAGATCAGCAGTCAGCAGGCTAGAGCCTGGGAGAGCCAATGGTGTAGTTTCCATCCAAGTCTGAAGGCCTGAGAACCAGGAGAGATGATGGCTGTAGTTCTAATCCAAAAGCCAAAAGGCTTGAGACTCAAGAACAGCTAATTTTTCAGTATGTGTCTGCAAACAGGCAAAGACTGAGGTCCTAGTTCAGCAGTTAGCCAAGAAGTGTTCCCTCCTATCCAACATTTTTGTTCAGTTGACTAGATGAGACCCACCCACATTAGGGATAACAATCTACTTTACTCAGTCTACCAATTCAAAAATATTAATCTCATTCAGAAACTCTCTCAGAGACACATCCAAGAATAATGCTTGACCCAGTTAAAATATAAAATTAACTGTCATATTCTCCAAAAAAAGGAATTGGTATTCTAAAAGGCATTCAGATAGAGGGCCAGGGGCTTTTTGAATGAGAAAAAAGTTACTTCTGGCTGAAAGGTGCAGAGGAAGATATTCAGATCTTCTCCTCACAGCTGCTGTAGCCATCCTCTGAGAACCTGGCCCTTCGTTCATTCAACCAGTACATGCTGAGTCACTACTATGTTCTGTGACAATAAATAAAGATAAATAGAGATAAGTAAGACAACATATATACCCCTCCCTAAAAGCTCAGGTTAATACAATGGAGGGAAATGAAAAATAGAACTTCTACTATGTGCAAGATTCTTTATATACATTACTTCACCTTATATCCCCAAAGTTTACTCATTCATGTATTTATTCAAAATATTTATTGAGCACTAATAGTTTCATACATTGTCCTAGATTTCAGGGAGACAATAATAAATAAATGAGGTGTAGTTCTGCTGATATAGAGTTCATAGTCTAGTTGGAGACACTGACAAATAGATAAAATAAAGCAAAGTAATTGTGAAAATGTCAGTATTTGCAAAAAGTCAGAAAAGGTTTAGTAGTATTTGAGCTGAGCACTGAAGGAAGAATAACACTTCTATAATTTGACATGTTAGGGATATTAAATATACAAGATACTGCATCATAGACCATGAGAACAGCCTATACAAAGGTTTAGCAACATGGGAGAACATACACAAATAAAAGCTTTAATTTCACTATGGAACCTCTTAAAGCTTAATTAAGCCCATAACATTATATTAAAACATATGACCACAAACAATTGCACACCACAGTTTAGCTCTGATTCGTTATTCTTGGTTAAATGTAACCCTCTGAGTGGCTGGCGTCCAAAAGTCATTGCTCAAAAGCTTATGTAGGGTTGGGCTATAACTTCTGAGTCAGGGAGTGCCTGAGAGCAGTGGGTACTCCTCTACTGACATGTCAATCTTTGTGGCCCTTTTGGTATTTTCCCACTATTATTATCTCTTTTGGATTAAATCCTGATTTCAAGGATTATAGACATGAAAAGCTATCAGAAAGCTGAGTTGGAGGCTTAGTACTGCACCTTACTTGTTATTTTCACCATCAAAACAGCCTCATTGTGCTTACATTTTCTCAATTAATAATTGTTCATCTTTATTGAGGGCATATTGTATATCGGGCTCTGTACTGAGCGCTTATAGTCTCTTGCCAAATATATGTTATCTCATCTAATTCTCAAATATTGACATACATTAACTCATCTAATTCTGACTACAATCAGTGGATGTGGATATAGGTGTTAAGATTCTCATTTTACAGTTGTGGAAACTGAGCCCCAGGGATGAACTGATTTGTTCTAAGTCACACAGATAGGATCAAAATGTCGTTTAGAGCCCAGCAAGCTCAACTCCTCACCTGTTCCAATTTTCTTCTAAGATTAGAGGTAAATACAATTTGACTGTGTTAAAAAAAAAAAAAAAAAGATGTTAAATTTTAACCAGCTATTAAGACTCATCATGCCATTCCTAGATTTAAAATGATTGCGCAATTCCTCGTCCACTAACCCCAGGACAGTCTCTTGTCCTTGCACAACATTCAGATCCTTTACAATCTAGCTGCTGTCTACCCCATCAGCCTTAACAGCATTTATCTCCCCAACCCAACATCAAATGCTGCACCTTAAATACCTTAAACTCCAAAGTAACTACTGTAGATAATATATATTTAGTTCCTCATTTCCTAATCTGTAAAAATGAGAGGTTTGACAATGAACTCTAAGGGTTCTTTATGCCTAAAGAAACTATGAAGATTTCTACTTCTGGCCAAGATGAAGTAACAAAACAAATTTGCCCTCCCACCTGAAACAACTAAAATTGAAGAAGAAGAAGAAGAAGAAGAAGAAGAAGAAGAAGAAGAAGAAGAAGAAGAAGAAGAAGAAGAAGA